>OX418226.1:18285992-18783317 GCA_948455865.1 Conomelus anceps | reverse complement strand
AAAACCAAAGCTATAATCAGCATTTATTTTAAAAATATATTGTCAATTTATTATTCCTTCAATTCTTCAGAAACATTGGTACATTTGCAATAATTTCACTATTTTGAGAAAAAAATATTTTGTAACTTACTTCAGTTCTTAAAAAAAGTGAAACATTAGAATGGATTTCATTATTCCAAGAACACCAAGGACTCTCTTGTTCGATGCCTAGTGAGTAGACACGCTTCGTTTCGGCTCCGTGTTCAACTAACATTTTCGCAGGGTTTTCTTGTTCAAATCAACTTTAATTTTATATCCAAGTGTTCAGTTTTTTGTGCTGTTTTCAAATATATAAAAGTTTCTCATAATCGTTAGCGGGTTTTCTTTATAATCGTGTAAAAAGTAAATTTCTAGTACCTCACAGATTCACCGTTACACAGCTCTACCCAATTTGCTACCTGTCACACAAGTTTCAAGGACAATGGGCAGAGGAAGCGCTCGTTCCAAGCAGCAGCAGCAGCAGCAGTCGATGGATAGTTCTATTTTCGTCGACCAACCGACCAGCCCAAGTGATGCCAAAAATAGCTTGGCAGAAGAAATTCTGTCCAAAATGAAGGGTCAGGTAGAAGCTGCTGTAGCGAATGCTATTAAAAACGTCATGCAGGAGCTAAAGGAACTGAGACAGGAGAATGAGTTTCTAAAAACAAAGCTCATCGACCTCGAAGAAAATATGGAGCTCAAGGTCGACGACCTGGAGCAGTATGGCAGACGACACTGCCTACGGATTTTTGGAGTTGAGGAGAGCAAAGATGAAGACACCGACATCCTAGCCATGCGGATCTTCAAAGAAAAACTGAACGTCGACGTGCAGCTCCAGGACATCAACCGTTCTCACCGGGTTGGAAAACCCCAAACGCCAGGCCAAAAAACCAACGGACGCCCCCGCCCTATCATCATCCGGTTCTGCAGCTACAGGACCCGCCGGATGGTGTTTGACGCAAAGCGGAAGCTGAAGGGGACGAACATCACCATCAGAGAGGATCTCACGAAACATCGCCTCGCTATCCTGAATGCCGCCGCGGACCGTTTTGGGATCAGGGCGGTCTGGTCGTCCGACGGTCGAATCAAGGTCGCAACTGGGAACGGAGAGAAGAGGAGGATCTACACGGTCGAAAGACTCTCCGATCTCGCAAAAATAAGGTGAGTTTAATTAAAACATGTGATAGTCGATGTAGATGCCCGAACTTTTATTGATGCAACCCCCTTTTCAATAATTTAATTCTAAATAAACAGTATGCCCTATTATTCACAATCAGTTAACAATCTTATTTTAATTTAATCTGAATCTCTCTTTTGGAATTCCTCACTCTTCACAAATAAAATATGAATAATCGTAATTATTTAATAAAAACCGTTTACCTACTGCAAAAATCAATTTAATTTTTACAATACTTTAATGAAGTTGAAAACTGTATCTAAAAATTTACTTTTTGCGGCTATAATGCTACCTTTCTAACAAAGTAGGCCTAAATATAGAAACTAAATTACTTCCAATATCATGAATATGTGTCTATAAATCAGTTCTAACTTTTAAATCTATATATTTATGTTGTACGTAAGATGCAGCCCCAAAGAAATATATTATCTTCTTCAGAATTCGATTAGCATTGCCTTGCTTTAAATCCACTATCTAGTATTTACGTGGATACTGTATTACGTGAACACTACATGTATTATGCGGATTATAAACGCATAATTGATGCTCAGTGTCATTACGCATTATAATTAGACCTTCTAATTTTAATTTAATCTGAATCTCTCCTTTGGATCTCCTCACTCTTCCGAATAAAATAGAAATAATTGTAATTGTTCAAAAAAACCGTTTACCTACCGCTAAAATCAATTTAATTTTTACAATAATTTATTGAAGTTGAAAGCTGTATCTGAAAATTTACTCTTTGCGGCTTTACTGCTACCTTTCTAACAAATTAGGCCTAAATATAGAAACTAAATTACTTCCAATATCATGAATATGTTTCTATAAATATTAGCTCTAACTTTTAAATCTATATATTTATGTTATACGTAGGATGGAACCACAAAGAAATATATTAGGCTATATTCTTCAGAATTCGATTAGCATTGCCTTGTTTTAAATTCTCTATCTGGTATTTACGTGGATATTGTATTACGTGGACATTACATGTATTATGCGGATTATAACCTAGTGCGATAAAATTCCTGTATAATTCTGCAAGGCAAGTGATCACAGTTTGTATTGTTTATTACACCTCCCATAATTTAGCAAAGCAAAAAAAAAAAAAAACTTATTTTTATATATTTTTAATATATTATACAAAATTTAAATATACCTAAAACATTTTGCCGATATAAGTGAAATATTTATTTTCATCGATCTACCTTCATTACTGATTAGTAATATTGATCTCAGCTATCTATAAAAATCCTGTTATGCCCTATATGAAATATCCATACCTCGTTTTCATTCATGTTTATCTAATATTTCTTCCTCAACTGCCTATCATCTCATCGCTTACATACCCACCACCATTCACTCACTTCCACCCTTTCTCTCTTACACTCTCTCTCTCGATTCGCGCCGTGGCGTGGTCGCAGTTTTTTCTAAAAGTTGTTTTATAAAAAAAAAAAAAAAAAAAAAAACTCCGCTTACTCACCGCCAAAAATCAATTTTCTTTGCACAATTTACTGAAGTTGATTGCTTTATCTAAAAATCTACTTTGCGGCCTTACTGCTTAATTCCTAAAAAATTTAGAACAGAAACTAGAAATTAGAAATCTATACATGTTATAAGTGGGATACAACCTGACAGAAATATAACCTCCAGAATCCGTTAAGCATAGCCTAGTTTTGAATTCAGTATCCCGGTATCTACGTCTGCAAATTACAAACACATAATTGACGCTCTGTGTCACTCATAATTCATTCTAATTGATTGATTGATCTATGTAATTCATTACACATCATAATTATTGATACTTTTCGTTTATTTACCTCATCTGACGATTCGTCTCCAACCGTTTTATTATTTCTAATGCTCTCAATTTTCACACTGTATCAATGTGCACAGATTATTAATGACTCCGATGTCTCGCCTTAGTAACAATGTGCGATAAAATGCCTGTGTAACTGTGCAATGAGAGTGATCTTAGCTTGTATTCTCATTACATCTCGCATCATTTAGGAGAAAAAATCAATATCATTTATTAACGCATTCAAATTTAATCACTCTCTCTCTCTCTCTCTCTCTCTCTCTCTCTCTCTCTCTCTCTCGATATTATCCTATCTCCACTCTTGTCACCTTTCTCTCTTCGTCTAATCGGTACAACTTTCTCTTTCTTGTCGATGCCAAGTGATTCCTTACAAACTTCCTTACCTACCATTCCTTCCAGCTTAATACATATGATATCAAAATACATCCATGTCAAAAATATTTCTCATGCTAGCTCTGTCACACTTTCTCACACTTCACCATCCGTCCTAATCATTCCTTTTTCTCGCCATGAGTCTTGAACTTTTTTCTTCTCTCTTTCACTCCATCTATTCCGTCTGCCTTATCTATATTTCCGTCTGCCTCTATTTGAACCTAATATTATCTGTACTTGCATCTTTGCGGTCTGTCTTTGCTGGCTCTTTTCTTTATTGTTGCAGTTTTATGGCAACACTCCTAACAACCTGGAGCACTACATCTTCCTTGATGAAACGATTCATGGCCTGCTTATACCTTGGGCTGCATCTATTCTATTCGGCTGCTACTGGGCATCTTATTCTCGGCTACGCTTGTTCCTCCCTTAAAACTAAACACTGAATGATTTAAACTAAGGAACTTTCTTGCTCGGAGCTGATACTGCTACGCTATCACCATGCGGACAAACGAGTTTAATTTTAATTTTCTTAAGTTAAGTTATTCTAGTTTTAATTTGATATTAGTGATCATGCTTTGCTTCTGGGTTGGGTCGATGCAGGTCGACAGTCCTCTAGATGTCGCTTCTTAACACACCAGCTCGCTCGGCCTCAACCTCTTCCATTACTAACAGTTCAATCGGTACTGGGCTCATATTATCGAATGATCTTTTGCCTTATGATAAACATTGTTTTAGGGCTTGTCACTTGAACGCACAATCTCTACGATGTCACATAGACGAACTCAGAGCAATCTTCCAATTCAACAACTTCGATGTAATGGGAATTTCTGAATCTTTTTTAAAACCAAGTATTCCATCATCTCAAGTAGCTATATCAGGATATAATCTTTTTCGTAACGATAGGTTGAATAGAGCGTGTGGAGGCGTTGCAGTGTATGTTAAAAACGGTATCAAGACAAAAATACTTACTGTGTCCGAATCCTTACTAGGTGAAGCTAGGCCAGAATACATGTTATTGGAGTTGACTTTGTCTAGGTCTGATAAATTGTTACTTGGGGTCTGTTATCGGCCTCCAAAGATTGGTTATTTTACTGACTTTGAAAATGCTTTACTGTCTTTCATGCCTAATTACAGTCGTATCCTACTAATGGGAGATATGAATACGGACCTCAACATGGCCCATCATAACTTCGACTACACCCAACTCACTACTATTTTTGAATGTCTCAATCTGACCATACTGCCACTAAATCCCACTCATCATACAAATGTATCAGACACTTTTATTGACTTATTAATTGTTAGCGACCCTGATGAGGTGATTCACAAGAACCAAATCTCAGTTCCAGCTATTTCTGGTCATGATCTGATTTACTGTGTACTCTCCTATAAAGCTCCCAAGCCTGTACCAAAGTTTATAACTTTCAGAGATTTCAAACATATGGACGAAGAAGCATTTATGACTGACGTAGCTCAAACAGCATGGAACGAAATATTAAATTTGTCTTCGGTTGATGCAATGGCAACTACTCTAGAAAACAAGATTTTGAATCTATATGAAAAGCATGCACCAACTGTGACTAAACGAATTAATAGCAAACGACCTGTTAAATGGATAACTGATGAAATATTGCAGCTCATGGCACAAAGGGACTCAGCTCATAGGAAGGCTAAAAGAACAGGTGACATTGACAATTGGACCACTTACAGACGCTTACGTAACAAAGTAAAACAAGAACTTCGTAACTCTAAGATTAGGTACATTTTTTTGACTGACTCTTTTACAACTCTTTTTTGACTGAAAACCGACTTAATTCATCATCGTTATGGCGTGGAATCAAACAGTTTGGAATTGGGAAACAAAAATCACCTACCCAAATCGACCTTTCACTTGATTATATTAATGAACATTTTGTATCCCAATCTTCTCAACGTGATGAGACAGTAATTGAAAACCATCTAGAAAGCCTAATTGATCAAGTTTCCAACTCTCCTATTCCACCAGCCTTCCAGTTTCAATTTCGTCCAATTTCTGAGCATGAGGCTCTCAAAGCTATCCAGCATATTCATAGCAATGCGATGGGAGCAGATAAAATTCCTATCAAATTTATCAAGAGAATTCTCTTTGCAATTCTTCCTGTCATAACTTACATTTTTAATGCTTCCCTTCAAAGTGGTCTCTTTCCTAAAAATTGGAAATATGCTCATGTTCGCCCACTTAACAAAGTTTCATGTCCAACTAAAGTTGAAGACTTCAGGCCTATAAGTATTCTGCCAGCAATTTCCAAAGCACTTGAAAGACTTGTTCATTCACAAGTAGTCGAATTTCTTGAAAATAATAGCAAACTTCATAACTTCCAGTCTGGTTTTAGAAAATTCCATTCTACTGAAACAGCTCTACTGCGTGTTACTGAAGATATAAGGTCGTCCATGGATCACAGAAAGTGTACCATACTGTGTCTGTTTGATTTTTCCAAAGCTTTTGATACTGTTGACCACCAGATCCTTCTCAACAAATTACTCCTCCTTGGTTTCAGTCACAAAGCTGTAAAATGGTTTCATTCTTATCTTGTAGACAGAAAGCAGTGTGTCACTGATGGTGAATTGCAATCAGAGTGGAAAAATGTAATTCATGGCGTCCCCCAAGGTTCAATTCTTGGCCCCCTTCTATTCACACTGTATGCAAATGATCTTTCTTCCATAATTAGGTTTTCCAAATTCCACACCTATGCTGACGATCTTCAAATTTATTCTAGTTGCTCTGTTAGAGACCTTCACCAAACCATCCATAATATGAATGAAGAAATAGTGAAAATCACTGATTGGACTAAAAAGAATGGCCTCAAACTTAATCCACTTAAAACTCAACCTATAATAATTGGCTGCTCTCGTTTAATCAATGGCATAGACTTCCAATCAATTCCAAAAATCACTGTCGATGGGACTAGTATTTCCTATTGCAAATCAGTAAAAAACTTAGGAATCATAATGAATACTTCTCTTGACTGGACTGAACATGTTGTCGGCACCTGCAAAAGAGTTTTCTCTGCCATGCACTCTTTGAAGAAAATGCAAGACATCCTTCCTAGGCATATCCGACTATTACTTGTCAAAACTCTCATTTTCCCATACTTCATGTACTGCAATTCAGTTATAAACGATATGACAGTAACACTCAATGAAAGGTTGCAACGTAGTCAGAACTACTGCATGCGTTTTGTTTACTCCCTACAGCGTCATGAGCATATAACCCAATCCTACATCCATAGTAGCACCTTAAAATTACCTGATCAGAGGCTTATCAGAATACTTAAACTTCTAAAAAGCATTCTCAATAGTGGAACTCCTAAATATTTTAAAAATGATTTTAAGTTTGTGTCTGAAGGTCGGAGAAACAACGTTACCCACACCAGAAATGGTGACAGAACTCTTAGGATGCCAAATCACCGGACGACACTTTATACTAAGTCTTTTGTTGTTAGCGCTTGTCGTGCTTGGAATCTACTCCCACTTTCAATTAGGAATCATGAGAGCCGAGTGGGCTTCTCCCTGTCTCTGAGGAGACATCTATTGGAGAAAATGGCAGCGTCTGTCCGGCCTTGAGGCAACTGCATGATCAATGATACCATAATCCTTTAAGTTAGGTTAGGTTATTATCTATAAACTAAATTATTTATCTATTCATTTTTATAATACTTTTTTTAATCCACAAATTATTTTCAATATGCTTTCATTTTATGTTCTAATGTATAAATTTAAAATTGTTTAAATTTAAATATACCTCATTTGAATTGATTTATCTTACTTAGATAACCCATATCAGACGATTTCATCTAAATCAATTTAAACTAGTAGAACATGTTGAGGTAAAAGGTTAAGTGTAAGAATGGCCTCAATGGCCAAGACTTCGCCTCTTTGTGTAATTCATCTCTCAGATCCAAGCTCTATTTTCATTATGTTTTTTTATTTTTTTTATCAATTTCTGCTGTACTATACCTCTGAATATATATTTGTTGTATTTATAAACTTTTCTACTCAAACTATTCAACCATTATGTTTACGATTCAAAATCAACTGTACTTAACTTCAACTAGTGGATCTGAGAGTTGCTAATATTAATAATACTTTATCATTCAAATACATTGTAAATTTACACAAATAAAGTCATCTGAATCTGAATCTGAATCTGAACAAATCCCTTAAGCAATATTACTTCAATTCTTTAAAAGAATTCTAGCATTGACATGAGTCTCTCTATTTAAAATAGAATCACCCTCAGTGTACCTTGAATTCTTCAAAGAAATTGTAGCTCTAGCTTAAATAACACTATTTTAAAAATGAATTTTTCATAATTTATTCTACTCCAATTTATTATATATTGTACTTCAATTCTTTCAAAAACTATTGTAGCATTAGCATTAATTTCCATTTTTTTAACATAAATTCCCCATAATATAAAACAATTCTTCAATACCACAGTACAGGCACAGTACAGTACAGTATCTTTGATATTCAACTTTCCATACTGAATTTCACTATTTGAGAATAAATTCACTGTAATTCAACATCAATTCTTTGAAGTCAATGGTCACATTAGAATGAATCTCATTGTTTCAAAAATAAATTCCCCATAAATTATTCTACTCCAATTCTTCAAAAAATTATTCTACTCCAATTCTTCAAAACTATAGAAGCATTAGCATGAATGCTAAAAAACAGTCGTTATGTCACGTCAGAGGCCCTGAACGTTGTTCAGATGCGATCCGAGAACACCAGACCTGAACCAGCCAGGTCACAAAATATTATTATTATTATTATTATTATTATTATATCGCCACTGCGCAAAGGGTAGCTTGAATAAGCTAAAGGAATGAGAGGCCGTTCTGAAGTAATGTGATAAACAGTTCCAGGCGGTCTCTAGGTTTGGAGGTGGTTTTAGCCAATAGTTCATGCTCATGTACATGTCAAAATGGCAAAACGCCTTAATAAAAGAAATTAAAATTATTATTATTATTATTATTACTGTTACTATTTCTATTAGCGCGAATTGCCATTTTTTAAACATAAATTCCCCATAATATTCCTCGAAACCACTGAACAGGATCATTTTTATTCAGCTTTCCATACTGAATGGAATAAATTGGTGTAGCAATTTCAGGCGGTTAGCCGTTCTAGCATTCGATATAAGACATTGGCTTTCTATTGATTATTCGTGTTGGATCACCCTCTTATTTCCTCATTCTCCCTAGGGTGTTCTTTATTCCTCTTTCCTGATCCCTTTCGCTATGAAAGATGATGATTTCTTTCGACTGTTCGTTCCTCTTCTCAAGAAAAGATAAAGCTAAGCATACCACATCTTCAGCCAGTACTCGTTTACCATTGACATCCCAGGAGATCGGCGCTCACATCTGAAACGGCCTGAATATTTCATTTTCTTCGCTGCGAATTGTTAGGGGAGGTTAGATATTTCCTTCCCCCCCCCCCTCACAAACCCTCTTCAACCAGGTGGGGTTGAAGGAGTGAGGGGGTGGGGTAAGTGAAACTCAATTCAGTACTCTCTGATCGGTTCTGATGGAATTTCTACTCTATGACAGCCTTCAATTCCTTTGTGACATTTCCAGTTTTTCCAGAAAAATCAGATGACGTCATAGCGTCCATTCGCTCTTGTCAACAATCATCTTCTATTTTAATTCATTATTTTACTCATCTGCCATTTTATCAATATTCTTAGAGACAGTATTTGAATGAATAGTTTGATCTACAATATACTGGGAATAATAGCAAAATATTACAAAATTATAAAGTTTTTAAAATATAATCTCCATAGAGCTTTGCTCATCTAAACTGTCCAACAAGAGGTTTCCACTCTCTAATTGAGGTAAATTCTCTCTCTAAGAGGCCACAATTAACTGTATCATTGGAATAAAAATATGTCTCTTGTTATTCATGGTGTCGTTTTGTTCAAAAAAAACTTTCAAGAGTTTTAAATAACATGTAGGTGACATCAATAGCCCCCAAAAACCGTAAAATTTCTACTCTGAACTTCCATATTTCAAAAAAAATTGATGAATGTTTTTCATGGCAATACATAATATTCCAATATTACATTAAAATTGGCAAGAGTTTAAAATAACATGTAGGTGAGATCAATGACCCCCAAAACCGTAAAATTTCAGCTTTGAGCTCCCATACTTCACAAAATAATATTAATGGAAATTTTTTTCATGGCAATAGATAACTTTGCAATACTTAAAAATATCCAATACAAGAATCTTTGGGAAAAATGTTCGACCAAAAACTCTGCGCACAGCCTTAAACGATTACGGTAACGAAAGTACGGTATTTTTATGGCAACCACAATGAATGTATATTTATCAGCCGATTACGACTGTAGGCGAGTCTTCAGACCTCAACGTTGAGCTGTAGTCACTACACAAACGATGACTGAGGTGAAGGCAGTCACAATTGTCTCTACTAAGTAGAATTTACTTACTCTGTAGGCTGAACGTTTACGAATCTTGGAGATCCATTTTCAGTGGCCAAGATTCGAAAACGTTCGGCCTACAGAGTAAGTAAATTCTGCTTATTCTTAATGAAAATTTGACTGCAAGTCGTTTAATTCACTTCAAAAGTTAATATTAACAACGCAGTTCGTCATGGAACAAGAAATCCAGGAATTTTAAAATGTCTTCAATACGTCGCGTACGAGTATATTACGTTTTGTGGCGAACACTATTTCGTAACAAAAGAAAAGCTCTTTATTGTGATGGAGACTTCGTTATTGTAATGGATAATCTACGAAATCGACAGCCAGCTTTCCAAAGCGATCCCAAAAGCGGATGTGACCTGACTGGGGAACTTTTAGCCAGCAATTGTTAGTTGGTGGCTTGAGAAGCTTTCCAGTGTGTGGTTTGAAAACACCGTGCCCCATTTTTCTTATTTTGGGGCACACTAGTCAATTGAATGCGTTAGCGACGGCCTGATAAAATTTGCTCAGAGTCCATAAATTGACCGGGTTAACCGGAACCTTACTTCGGATTGGCAGTGGGTACCCCACGTTCAGACTCAAGCACAGTCACCGGACTAATGCACAGGCACATAAATCAGCAGATTCTGCGCTCACTCACTTACACTCTCTCTCTCTCTCTCGTCCACTCCAGGTCTCTCTGACTCTCTTTCTCTCACTCCTATTCATCTCTCTCGCTCTTACACACTTTCTTTCTCTCTCTAACTCTCCCTCACATACTTACTCTCTTTCCCACTCTCTTTCTCTATTTCTCTCGCATTTTCTCACTCTTTCACTCACTCACTCTGTCTTTTTCTCATTCTCTCTCTTATACACACTTTCTTTCTCTCACTCTCTCTCACTCTTTCGCACTCGTTGTCTCTCTTTCTCTGTCTCTTACTCTGTCGCATCATCTCTCTCACTCTTTTCTCTCACACTCTCTCCCCATCTCACACATACACTCTCCTGGACCCCTAACTGCTGCTGTTGCTACTACTGGCTTACGTCGATTACCAGCTTCTAGATTTATCGCTCAACTTTCATCTTTCAATAGATCTCTCTTGGTGTGAAAGCCTGCACTTGAACATGTGTCTTTCTTTTCTCTTCTAGTGTGAACACCTGCATTTAAACACAGGTCATTCCTTTCTCTGTTGGTGTGAAAGCCTGCATTTAAAAATTAGATTTTTCTTTTCTCACGAGATAGAGAGTGCCTTCATCAAGTGCGGATACTAGAAACTAGCTGTGAAAGCCCAAATTTAAACGCAGATTTCTCTCCTCTCACTTGGTGTGAACGCCTGCATTTGAACCAGAGTCTTTATTATCTCATCTAACACATAAGATAAACTACGAACTCTTTGCCCTCTTTGTTATGGTGACTGATTAGATTGACCAGCAAAAAGACTCCTTTCTGCTGTAAAATATCTTCCCGGTAGTTCGGAACCCACCTAAAACTGTAGGTTCAACTCATCAATCACCATCATCCAACTCAATACGCATAGTTCTCAAACCTATGTAGGAACCTTCACCCTCCAAAAAAATTGTTACTAGGTGTGAACGCCTGCATTCAAGTAGAGGTGCTTTTTTGTCACTTAGTGTGGATGCCTGCTCTCAAACATCAGTCTCTATTTTCTCACTTGATGTGAACGCCTGCAGTCAAACTTAGGTCTATTTTTTCTCGGTGTGAAGGCCTGTATTAAAATATGCGTCCTTCTCTCCTCTGTTGGTGTGAACGCCTACTTTTAAACATAAGCATTCTGTCATTTTGTGAGAATGCCTGCACTCAAACAAAAATTTGTAAGCCTTTATACCTCACTTGGTGTGAACGCCCACATTCAAATAGAGATGCTTCTTCTCTCACTTGGTGTGAACGCCTGCATTCAAATATATGTATTTTTTTCACTTTTAGTGTGAGTTTATTTATTCAAACAAAGATCAACCTCATTTCACTTGATGTGAATGCCTGCATTCAAACATAGGCCCTTCGTTTCTCATTTGATGTGAACGTCTTGATTCAAATATATGCCTTTCTTTTCTCTCTTGGTGTGAGCTTATGTAGTCAAACAAAGATCACTATTTTTTACTTGGTGTGAGCGCCTGCATACAAATATAATTTCTTTCTTTTCCCTCTTGGTGTGAACGCCTATATTAAAACTTAGATCCTTCTTTTCTTACTTGATGTGAACGCCTGCATTCAAAAATATTTCTTCCGTTTTTCTCCTGGTATAAGATTATTTATTCATAAATCACTCTTTACTCACTTGGTGTGAACGCCTACGTTTAAATTGCTGATTATCGAAAATTTCACCATTATTTATGATGCTCCTTCCAACACGTGTACACATGGATCGCAAAATTTTATCGCGATGAGCCAATTTTCCAGTGAGAATTTTACATGCTTCAGGATGATAAACTGAGTTTCGAAGAGTTGAAATGAGATTCTAAGAATTTATAGGAACGGAAAGTGTTCAAAGATGATAAAAGGGAGATCTGAAGTTGGGATGAGATTTCAAAAATTTCAGCTAGGGATAGCTCTATGTAATTAGGGATGATACAAAGGCTTCCGGAATTTATATTGTCGAAATGAGATTCCAAGAAGCTGGTGTTATTCTGGAAGATGTTACAATCTTACACATTCCTAATGTTAACAATGTGAAAGGAAATTTAAAACTAATTACGTACGTAGAGGTTCTAAGATGTTCAACTATGGATATAACAGTCTATGTTTAAAGAAGAAATTACCAAAACCAGATACCAAGAATTTGTTTCAAGAAGGACGAAATATTTAAGAAGATGGTAATAGTAATAATACTAATAATAATAATAATAATAATAATAATAATAATAATAATAATAATAATAATAATAATAATAATAATAATAATAATAATAATAATAATAATAACAATGATAATAATAATAATAGTGGGGAGACCCTTACGGGTAGTTCCATTTAGCCATGTTATGACTCACATGAGGACCTACAATTTTAGGTGGGTTCCAAACCACTTGAGATCGATGATTTGATGGCTTTAAAGATGCCGAGATTAGTATCTGAAAATATGTATTTTGGAAAATAAATGCTGATTTTTATTATATTTTGATGAGACTTTAATGGTACATTCGAATACAAGAATAGAATCGCTTAACTATGAATAAATTGTAATTAGAATCCAAGTATATAGAGAGGGGATAATGAAATACCTATATGAGTGTCACCCTCTTTAATTTCAAGATTTTTCAATGATCGTTGCTCACAAGGGGTGGTTTCTCGCAAAACGAGTTATGTGACAACTTCGACTCAACTTTCAAACGATTTCAATCAATTCTCTCAATTATAGCCTAGTTCACGCCACTTAATCACTAAATTAGGCGGCTCTGAAAAATAATAGTGTTTATAAAACCGTGATATAGAACCAGATATAAAACCATGACAGCAGCTGATGGTAGAGAATCACCAACCCCAATGCACGAATTGACGACACTACTCGTAACGTGTTTCCTATTCTACAAGTCTGACCCTAGTATAGTAGTTTTCATATAACTTGGCAGCAGTTGGGTTGAGATATAGCAAATCCTCCCATCTTCTACACGCTGCCAAGTTAAATGAATGCTAAAGTAGTCATATGATTTGTCACCATAGAAAGTTGTTTCTTTGCTACACCACATTTCTTTAAGCTGCCTTCTTTAGTAGCGTGAAGTATAGGTATGATATGAGTTAAGATGATTTAATGTCTCCCAAAGTTTTGTCTAGATTCATTTCCAAGGATGTCGAGCAGAAAATAATAATTTTCAAATAATTTGGTCAGATTTGATACAGGAATAAATAGTTTAATATCAAATTATTACTGTAATATGAAAATATATTTTTTAGATCAATAAATTTGTGTTCACAACCGATTTCCTACTTGTTCTATTGTGGTTTTGTTTGCTCCACCTTTTATAGTAGAACCTCGATTATCTGTCACTTTCTGTTATCCGTCATTGTAAAATTGAGAAAGTTCCGACCATTTATCACCAAATTATACAACCGTACGCTACTTTACTCTGATTGTAGCATCACAGAAAGATGTAAATATAAATTGAATTATTCGTCTTATTTTCTCAACCTTCCAAAAACAATTTTTTATTTAGAGATTTTTTTGCACGTTCATGTGATGTCATTTCAATTATCCGTTTATTCAGTTATCCGTCAAGGCCATGGTCTCGAAGGTGACAGTTAAAAGAGGTTTCACAGTACTAGAGAGATGTGTCAAGACTCAGTCCTGTGAAGCTCTGATTGGTTCAAGGCCTCAGCCCGGCCAGCCCTCGACCAATAACAGAGCTTCAACGTAGCGAAGGACAACCTATTAGAAGCACGTATTCTATTAAAGTAAATAGCATCTGTCCATGTAGGGAAAATTATATCAAGCTACTCTGTATTTTTTTCAGTTCGATTGAGATTGAGAATTGCGTGAATTGCGAATCTTTAGAACCATGTTTATTTTGGCTCTAACATCAGGTCTTCTTTACTAATTTTCAATATTATTGGTTGAGACAATGAGTGGTGTAAATAAAGTTGAGCCAGCTGAATATCTCATATTTTTTACTCGGCTCTTGTGATTCTTGTTATTTTATGTGAATAAAAATTGAGCTCACGCCTTCCTTTCAGACTTATTATTACTTACCCGGTGGTTCGGAACCCACCTACCTTATATAGTAGGCTCACCATGTTGCCCATGGAACTACCTGTAAGCAACAATAAAAAGCAATCATTTACTCTCTCAACTTACCCAACTTTATTCACAACACCTATTATTAAAATCTTATTCATTAAGTTTTAAGTTAGAATTTAGGAAAGTAATAGCCGACAGCCATAGCAGGTATCAGTTCAATCAAATAAAGATAAGCTACGAGGTCTTGGGCCCTGTTGGTAAGGATGATCGATTCGATCGGCCAGCAAAAAATACTCTGTTCTCTGCTGTAAAGACACTTCCTGTTGGTTCGGAGCCCACCTAAAAAACAGAAATCAACTTCATCCACCTCATTACCCACGCACAGATCTCATACCTATGTGAGCTTTATCCTCTAAAAAAAGTGGAGATTGATAATTGCGTGAATTCCGAAACTTCTGTGTCTGTTCATTTTGGTTTTTATAACATAGCCTCCCATTTATAACAAATGATGAAGCATTAACAAGAATTATTGATCAGTTTCAGATTATTAAGAATTATTTCACAAATTTTTACTCTTGAAACAAGATTTAGTTTCAAAAACAAATCAACACATTCGAATTCAATGGCCTGAATTTTCAACCACTCCACTAATTGCACTAAATACTGTATTTCACGCTCGAACATTACCCCACTGATTATTCCTCGCTGACGTATAATTAATATGTCATGCCCTAAAATTGAGCAATCTCGTGAAATTATTAATTGGAATAGTGAACTACTGCAGCCGGCTATGTTATCAAAGAGACTCCACATTTGCACACTACATGTATAAAGAGTATATTCCGCTTTTCATGCAGAAAGTGCAATGTAATGTTTGCATCGCTATACATATAACTAAATCGAACCTAGGTAAAAATAGATATAGAAGCAATGCTTCTATATCTATTATAGAGTTGGGCTTCGGGGGATCTCTCTCAGTCGTATAACCCACAACTTCTGTGTCTGTGGAACTAATTTCAAGCCTCTTTGATGTCTGCAAACACCGATAAATTGAAATTTGCCCGCAAATAATTCCGATCATCAAATCTGTTTACGACGGTTGAGCGTTTGAAGCAGAAATTCATTACGGCAAGATTATTTATGAATGAACTATGTGGCCCATGTGCTGCTTTGAGGAATCAATATTGGTTGGGTTGTATTTATTTGAGAAGCTGCTGCCTCAGTATTGCTGCTTCAGATGTGAAGCAACTTTCGAAAGTGAAATTGATTTGATTCGTCTTGGTAACGTAATGCAATTACTACCATTTTTCGGTGGGAGAGTTACTAAGTAAACTATTCACTCAAATATAGTAAGTTCGAAGTGAATCTTAGAAATACTGGCTTTTTAAAAGGCTTCAATTCAAACAATTTTGGAAGATGTTTATTTATTGAGATGAGAATACAATGAATGCAAAGATGCATCAGACTTGGAGTCCAAAGCTGCCCTGTTCGCCAATTTTGATTTTGTTACATTTTCCAATACTTCCTGTTAGTTTACAAAGATAAATTCAGAATCACTGGAAACTTACATTTAGAAAAAAATTCAATTGAAATCCCAGCAAAAAGTTGGAAATAACAAATATTATATTTTCACATCAAAATAAATAAAAAACAGAAATGTCTATTGAGAATAATGAATAATAAGACGAAGTTGTCACAACCACATTTATTGAAAATAGTGAGATACTAGTTTTAATAAATGTGGTTGTGACAACTTCGTCTTATTTATTATGGATAACTTCCACAAAATCACCTTAACCACTACAAAAACTATTGATAATAAGCGTAGAGCGGTTCCAGACATAACTCATCGGAGCAACTTTAGGGGCCTGATGAAGCTAGCTAAAACTAGTAAAAAAAAACAAAAATCAAAGTAACAAAAAGTATTATGAATATTTAAAGTTCTCCTGCCAAAACAGAAATATTAATCTAGAATGAGCTTTAGAGTGGATCCAAGAAGAGTTACTGGTAGATCTACTTGTATTTATTGCGAAATCTTATGACGTTTCTTCTTGTAGATTGTTATAATCGTATTTTGTAAACTATTACGCAACAGCCCCAGTGACACGAGACTTCGAAGATTATAATGATGAATTGGAAAATCATTTTTTTAGTATAATAAAAGTTAAAATAATATACACTATTTCACCCCGAACCCGACCGATTTACATCCTTAATAGATGTACCATAAGGTACCACTTCGGAGGTATTCACTTCTGAATAAGTGAACTAACGCAAATTCAATAATTTCAATTATTAATATAAATTTTTTAAAGTATTGAATTTTTCAAGTTTCTTAGAAACAAATGGTTTTAAAGAGTCAAATGAGCAGAAGTTTTTCGAAAAATCTTTTGAAAAAAGAATGGAAGAAAAATAAGATTTCTACTCTTATATTTTTGAATAGAGAATGTACCTTCTTATCAACCAACTGCTACAGCGTACAATTTTAAATTGACTTCTTCACCCTTGTCTTAATTCAATTTTATGCAGTCAATTTCCAACCAATAGCAGCTTTCTTCTGAGCCCATAATCAATGAATTGTAGGCAGTACTCGGCCATTTTGGCAACTTGACACCTCTTTTTTGGAGCTTCATTAACCCTATTAGCTAGTCATCCATTTTGAAAGTTTTGCCAGTAGAGTTTGCATACATTGCAATATCTTTTAAGAACAACGTAGAAATCGTATTAGTAGCTCTTGAGAATCTGATATTTGGCACTCTGGTATGGCTTCACAGTAACCATAACACTGTTAGGAGTACTGTATTATTCTTTTTATCCTGGTGAAACTTGAAACGTTGAGTGAGATTTTAAGGATTCAGCAACGATCTTCATAGTCAATATATTTACGAATAGAATAAAATAATTGTAAAAGTATTGAATAGAATAAAAAACTTATTTATTCTATTCATAAATATATTATATGCATTATTAAATACAATATAAACTTTTAAAATTAGGACGAATCTTAAGGTTGGTTTTTGAAAGCCGTCCACTGATACAACCAGATAAAAGTTCATAGATTTATTTTGAAATGAAGATTCACTCAATGAATATACCGTTTAAGTTTCATTGAGGACAATGACTTACTATTATGACTCTGAAATAGCTGGAATCAGTTTGAACAATTTTAAATTCAATAAATTACTAAATTAATGTTTTAATTTCCTTTTCAATGCTATAAATTATTGAGAAGAAATTTACTACTGAAAACATTGACAACAACATTAAATAAATTATATCAATAGATTTAATGCAAATAACTTTTTTATGAAAATCTTTGAATGCCATTACAGAAAACTATTTTCTCGTCATTATTAATGCAGTTGTCAATATCCGCAGAAGCGGAGATCTACAGGGTAATTTATAGATTGCAAAGGAAATTTCAAATTAAGTAAAATAATTCTTCATTGTGACAGAAACCCATCTATTGGGATATACATTTCTAACATTTCAAACATTATGATACTGAAATAAAAATGTAGATAATAATTTAAAAGCGCAGATTTTCATTGATTTACAAGTTTTTTAAGGCTGACTAATTAAAAACTAAAAACTTAAAAACGAATTAATTATTTATTTATTTATAGTGACGAATTATTATGTTTTAATTTGGAGCACTTCTACCGGGATAACATTCATTAAAAGAATTTAAAGAGTTTCAAGAATTTAAAGCCCAAACCAAAAATTAATTACTTTGCTACTTTAAAATTCTCCCAGCAGGAAAAGTGACCTCCAGGTAATCATCGTTTGCACTTCTCCAGTGCACAAATTGCAAAACATAAAAAGAAAATTCTCCCTATTAACAAAGTTATAGTTAGAAGCTATTAAGAACGGGATCGTGTGGCATTTTCCAATGCGCCACCCATGACGTTGAACTGAAATCATGGAGGAGATAAGAGCTAGAAAACGATTAGTTGGTGCAAATAGTGTGCACAGTTAACACAAGCTATTTAACTTTCAGTTTAGCCGATCATTACAGGATGCTTAAATACTGGGCCATTAAAATACAAGCTCTATATACATATTTATAGCGTATGCATACATGAAGCACATGACTTAAGCAGTAAATCACGTAGTTTTCAGTCAAGTTCGAGATGAACTTCACGTACGTTAAGCACCGATCGTGAGTTAAGTCCGAACGTGATGGCTTAGGGCCACTGTATTCAACTTACAGGATATTAGGATTCAGTTATGGAGGATATTAGACCGTATTGTCGATCGTAGTGTACTAAATCACATTCCCAACGATTACATTACAGCCGCGAGCGAAATTCGATCGTGTGTGTTTTTGTTTGTGTGTGTGAGTGTGTGGACCAACAGTTCGAACAACCAACATCATGAGATGGTCAACGGAATAATCATTTAACGTGAAGTTATCGGTGTCTTTATGCTGTGTTATCACTGTCAGTTACCCAAATTCAATTGTCTTTTGGATTTTTACTCTTGTTTATGAGTTATAATGGTATATGTAGTTGTAGTTCGTATCATCTATCATGCTGTGAAGGTTTTCATATTATAGTGTCAGGGTCAATAGAATACAATTGCGCTTGAATGGGTGACCGTGTTTCAATGACTTGATATTATAAGCTTTATTAACACTTACCCGGCGGTTCGGAAATCACCTAAAATAGCAGGTTCACCATTTTCTCCATAACATGGCTAGGTTCTCTCCACCAATAAAAATGCTTTTTTTTTAATTTAAGTAACGGCTTTTTCAAAAACCTGACATATATTAATCTATGAAAATAGTTGATCAATAAAATGGAAAACAAAATATATTGAAAGTTATAAGCAAAAGAAAATTTCCTTATGAATTCTGACTAGGAGCGGTCCGAACTGGGGAATTTGGGGGGTTGAAAATGGGATTTTGCTTACTTTTTTGTGAAATTTCCCCTTCTTCCTGCTCCTTCGCTATTGAATTTCCGATTTTGGGGGGTTCCTCACGACCCCCCTCCCACAGGGACAACCCTCGATTCTAGAGCAAGTTGACAAAACGTTTGACACAGTTTCTAACGGTAGTGTCAAGGTAAACGCAATGTCAAATGATCCTGCTCCAGTAAGGGCTTCTTATGAGCCGGCCTAACTATATAATCTATGAGAATAGTTGACCAAATTTGGAAAGTAAATTTATTTAAAATAAAAGGGCTCCACGATACAGAAATTACTGTACAGTTTTTAAGCAGTGTCAGGGTCAAGTGCAATGTAAATGAGCTAGCTTCATTAATGGCTTTTGAAAATCTGATCAAACTACTATGAATGGAAATAGTGGAACAACAAAATTGAAAAGAAAATATATTAAAAAGAATAATTTCTAAGAAACAGATAATTAATGCCCTTATGACTTTCGGCACAATTTCAAAGACGTTTCAAGATCAATGGAATGTTAAATGCACCAAATTCAATAACTCTTGAAAACCCGACAAATCTCTCAAAATTATCATGCAAAACTCAAAAAAAAGTAAACTCGTTATAATCAACAAACATAACTCTTGTCAAAGTTTTCAAAGTCACAGCAAAAATTCGCAGGTCATAATCCTGAGTGGTTAAATGATATTTCACTAATCTATTCAATAAGCAACCAAAATAATTTATGGGGTTCATAACTGAAGTCAATACTTGAAGCAGAGAATATCAGATAACTGTTCTTGGAACTAAATTAGAGCCAATGTCAAGGTTTTGATTTGAAACTATATTTTCGTAAACCTTTTCTTTCTTTTTTCCTTTCTTTCCTTCTTTTTTCCCTTTCTTCCCTTCTTTTTTCCTTTCTTTCCTTCTTTCTTCCTCCTTTCATTCCTTCTTTGAATACTTTTTCAAACTCCTATGTAACGAGCTTCCAAATAACGGAATCCTCCACATAAAGAATTCCAATGATGATCCTTGACATTGCAATCTTGGCAACACAACCTCTAATTAACGAA
Source organism: Conomelus anceps (assembly GCA_948455865.1). Taxonomy (NCBI): domain Eukaryota; kingdom Metazoa; phylum Arthropoda; class Insecta; order Hemiptera; family Delphacidae; genus Conomelus; species Conomelus anceps. The sequence goes on along the minus strand of OX418226.1, from coordinate 18,762,820 downwards.
TACCCCTCTAGAACGGATTTTTCGACTGAATAATCGATTCCGTTACACAGAAGATCAATTGCAGTTGTAATAGTAAAATGAATTGATTTGATCAATATAGTCTAATTTAAAAAATCTTCCTAATTTAACTATTAGTTCTGTGATCAGTAGGCATCACGTCCAAGAATAGGTGTGCTTGCACAAAGGAACATACTCGACGTTCTCAATGATAATCACCATCAAAAAATTAAACACAATCATCAGACCTAACAATTGGTTCAATTTCCGTAGTCTATTTCATGTCTATCTTCCACGAAAAGTCCCTTTGTTTTACATCAACAAGGCTGTTTTTATTTCCAGAAATTTTTCTATTTTCCAGCTTATTGTTCAAACCACAGCAGCAAATTTCACAAGTCAATGATTGAATTTAGAAAACGATATTAATTAAATTTGTATAAGTATCTAATTGTATTTATAATTCCCTAAAGAAAAAGGTCTGTGTCTTATTTAGACGTTTATTGGAAATTGTGTCATTCCAGTGAATGCTTTTCTATGCATCTAACTCAATTTTATATCCCGTGGAACCCCTTATTACCACACAGTTCAACTGCCGCCCCTTGTGTCAGAAAGCCTAAACCACTTTTTCACCTCGCCACAGCAATTTACCCAAACTTCAGCACAGAGTTTAACAACACACGCAATGTTTTGAGTACGTAATGAAAGGGAAATTTGTTTCACATGCGCCGAATTGAGATATTATACTGTTACCTAGCTGTCAAAACTTGTGATTGTCATCAGTAGCCATGTTGGAGAAATTAGAGAGCTGAAAATAGGGAATAAAATGGACGACAATGGACTGGACACGCAAGAAGTTTCTAGTCTTTTGCCTCTCACATGTTTTCTCGTTCTTCCTAACACTCTTATCGCTCTTTTTCTCTCTTCCTCTTCCATCCTCCTTCTGATTCTCACTCACTTAAACTCTCTCATATCCTCTCTCTCACTCGTTCTCTCATTTACTCCCTCTCACTCGCACTCTCTCCCACAATCACTCTCTCTCTCTCTCTTACACCTCTCACTCACCTTCTTCTCTCTCTCATCTTCCGCCTTTCTTTCTCCCTTCTCTTCCCATTAACCAACCCTCATAGCGAGCTAGGGAAAATCATATATTGTGTAATAATACACCCACTCTCTCACTCTTTCTCCTTTTCACTCTCACACTCTCTCTCTCATTTTCTCTCTTTTTCTTCATCCTTCTTTTGTCTTTCCTTTCTCTATCCTTCTACCCTCACTGTGAACTATAGAAAATCATACATTGTGTAAGTTTGAATTTTCAACGTTGAAAAAAGTGTAGATTCAAGTATAGATGCGTTGTATTCCGATGGCAGCTTAATAAGTAGTTATTCTTGGTTTCTGATAACAAATTAAGGTGCTTGATCCAGGCTAACGGGACTTTACTTTCAGCCATAATAGGTTTCGTTTCTTACAATCTCATGAATGGAATCTCATGAAACTTCGCATGAATGGTTGTTTTGTTGTAATGTGTGTTCGTTTATTTTGGCTTCATTCATGTAGTAGCACCACAGTTTTCTGAACTTTAATTGCCCAAATGTACATATTTGCAAACAGTTAATAGTACATATTTGTAACAGTGCATATTTGCAAATAGAAGAGTTCTTTACTTTCCAGGAAATTTATTTTTTAAGTAAGGGTTATCATAATAATTATAAGGCTTGGGTCTTTTTCTATGAGGAATAAAAATAATCATAAGTAATTAACAGCCAATCATCACTCTTTAATCAGTCATTAATCATCAAGGAGAATATTTACTGCCATTAAAATTAAAACATTTTTGCAAATTTTGTCGATATACAATCAGCTTCGATAACATTATCCATTGCCATACCTCTTAGCAGTCTTTCATATAATACATATGACATATTATGTCATTTTACCATAAATTATAAACAGAATTGATCATTTTAATTTTTAAATACTACCTTTTTTGTTTAGTTATTTTAATTTAACATCTTAAAAGTTGCACATAAATTTATACATAAATAATTATTGAAAATGAACTTTACTGTTGAATTCAAATGGTAGAGTTATTTTTAATAATTATTTATTCAAATATCAAGTGGAAAATAATATGCAACTACAACATCAGAGATTTACACTCATATTTTCAAATAACAGTCCTTAAATTCGTTTAGATTGTAGAATGGTTTTTCTCTCGACCACATGCTAACTACTAACCTAGAGCTTTTTTTAGGTAGCAATTTTTTTGAGGTGTCAATTATAGCGCATTAAAATCATTGAAATTTTTTTTCGAATTAACTTAGTCATCCAGTCTAATTTCACAACTATCGTACACTAAGGGCCGGTTTATGAGCTCGGGTTTATCTCTAGTCCGAGTCTAAACACCAGAAATTACCGGTTTAAAAATTGGCTTTATGAGCTCGAGTTTAACAAAGCCCAGGCGTAAACGATAAACGCCGGGCAATTAACGGGCAATTATCGCAGGGATAAACTCGAGTTTCAAAAGTTGGCTTTATGAGATCAACAGCAGATCAACTCGAGTCTAAAAGATAAACTCCGTGGGCTTATGAGTCGATGTTCGAACGTAAATTACATAATCTCGGGCGTAAAAATGATGTTTTTAATCTCCAACTTAAACCTGCTAGAGGGCAGGTTTAAGTCCAGGATTAAGTCATTAACTCGTTACTGTTTCGATATTAACAAAAAAGAATGTTATATTAAGGGTCGTCTTTGAATTCTGAACAATTTCATTACTCTCAAAGCCATATTAATTTTTTTTCACTTATTTTTAAAAATAAACTAAATAAATTAAATAAAAATAAACGCCAGAAAATGCAAGAAACCAACCTCAAACGACCAAAAAATTATCCATTACAATTATTTATCACAATAAAATATGATAAGTTAGTGGCATTCTAATAAATTAATATTGTTTGGTGACCCATTCGTGAACCCCTCTTTTATTACAATAAAACGATAAACTATTATGCCAAAAATTAAATAATTATATAGGTAATAGTTCGGAACCCACCTAAAACTGTAGGTCCAACTCATCAATCACCATCATCCAACTCATTACTCATTACCCACGCACAGGTCTCAGACCTATGTGGGCTTCATCCTAAAAAAAAAGTTATATATTGAAATTACTATGAAGATAGCCTTAATAGAAGTAACTTCTTTAGTTGTGTGAACGTGTGGAAAATTTCAGTGCATAAATTATAAGAAAGTGAGGGATAATTTTTACAAGGAATTGGTATATTCTTATTGTTTTCCAATGGCTTTTGATCTGCAAACATTTCATCCATCTCCATGCCCTCCTCTGCTACATGTGATGGAGGCCCTTCACCAGTCCGGAATTTGCTCCTCCTTTCTGTGACTTACAATCCTTTTTTGCGCGTTTCCATGCACCTTTCAACTGTTCAAGACCTCTTCGAGTGTTCAACCCTGCAGCGTTGAATTCTACTAGAATCTCACTCTAAGCATATTTCGCATCTCTTCTGTCTTCTGATCGTACACTTTTTTTTTTATTGGTCGTTTTAGAATCAATGTTTTTAGTAATTTTAATTCTGCTTGAGTGAAATCAACTCTTCTTCAAGTCCAACATTTTTTTTAAAGAGAAAAATGAAAATATGGTCTGCTTTTAGTAAATATAATTGAAATTTAATACGATTACACTACACTATTCAAGTCACTGCACTATGCTAAATAAATCTAGATCGCTATAATACGTTAAATAAACAAACTTGAAAACAGGACCCTCAAAACACGACATTTAATTAATAAAACTGATGACTAAGGGTAGCGACGACGAAGACGAAGAATATTTAATTGCTGACAGTGACATGCTAGATACTTCCAAGCGGCAGTTGCCAACCTCCCAACAAAAATTTTCTGTGATTCCCTGCCGTTTAGCCTCGGTCTAAGTTGCGCTCGGCTAAAGATAAACCGTGGTCTAACTAGCCTACGCTCTGTCTCATAAAGTCATTTTTTAGTCCTCGCCTACGTTAGTCCGGGATTAACGATAAACGCGGACTATGAAAACCCGAGCTCATAAACCGGCCCTAAATGTACTGAAAGTATTTTCCTACAGGTTATACTATGTGTTAGCCTGTCTAGTTTCCATGAAGTAGTTATAATTTAATTATTCATATGTATTATCATTGGGAAGTGATAGCCGCGAGTCGTAGCAGGTATCTGTTCAATCAGATAGAGATAAGCTGCGTTCTCCTAGTTCCTGTTTGTAACGGTGACCGATTAGATTGGCCAGCAAAATAGATTGTTCTCTGCTGTAAAATCACTTCCCAGTGGTTCGGAACCCACATAAAACTGTAGGTCCAACTCATCAATCACCATCATCCAACTCATTACCCACGCACAGGTCTTAGACCTATGTGGGTTCATCCTCAAAAACAAAGTGAACAAAAGAGATTGAAATGAGAAAAAAAGAGAAACTTGCTGTGCAGAACTGACCTTTTTGAGGTCACGGACGCGTTTCGAACTATGTGGTTTTTCTTCGGCGCTTGGTTGCAGACATGAGTCAGTTATGTACAGTAAATTTCTACATAATAATTATGAATTTTTACAACAATTATGAAAATTGATATTCACAACAATAATATAATTTAAGATTCATTTTGTATGTAGTTTTATTTCTTTTAAAAATTGTAAATTTATGTTTTTGGAATAAATTGAAATTCAATTAATATTTTTAATACTTGTCATGAACCATAAGGTTTGACAGTCTCCCTAAACAAAAAAAAATTAAAATTATAAAGAACACCAGAAAGCCATTTTGTGCTGACTGTGAGTGAAAAGACTGAGCAGCGAGAGTGGTGGAGCTATCCAGCCTCCCCCACCAGCCAGCAATTAATACAGCAGATTTTTATTTCTACTTTCTTGGACAGGCAGTAGTGTTTTGTGCATCGCCTCCTGCTGACAAGGGAAATGGTCTGGTATCGTTAGCTCATTATTTTATATTTTAATATGTATAATGTTTTATTAAATTATGATTAAAAAGAGGATAAAATTTCTAAGAGGCAAATCCTCAAGTAATTTAATTAAAATATTAAAAAGGGAACATGAAAACATAATTTAATAATAATTATAATATATTTTAAAGACCGTTTGTTTTTTTTACAGTACAGACATATAATGTTCCTTGCAATTTCTTATTTTAAAATAAATATATTAATAAATCATGTGTTATATTTTTAACTCTGTATATCACTTTATTTAATAACCAGAAAAAAAAATCTTTAAAAAAAACATTTGATTCAAATAAATATTTTTGCTCTACCATCTACAGCAACGCATCTCCCATCATCTGTACTTTTTCTTTCCTTCTGGGAAGTGGTGGAGCCCCCAATTTTTAAATTAGTAATATGATAATTTAATTAGAATACGTTACAAATGGTGGAGACGCTTTTTCATAACTGCATTTCCCTACATACTCAATTCTTAAGTATTTCACTGTTTCACATCAAACCAGCCCCTCAAATCCCAAATTCGTCCCAATCATTACCATCTAGCAAGACCAAGGCGTTAACGAAGAAACCTCAACACGATCCTTTTCTGCATTCTGCCAAAGTCCTGATCATTTGGCCCTGTACAAAAAAGCAAAACAAATACGATAAGTCTATAAATAACCGGCTGATTTTAATTCGGAAATCTGTTAACGAATAAAGCTCATGTTGGACGTTTCGATGTTTTGTCTGAAAATCTTGTGGCGCTGTATTTCAGCCATTGAAAAAGGGTGTGGCAGGGCGACAACTACGTCGCAGAATGATGGAAGACGTTGATAAAAGATTGTTTGAGCCTGCTTGTTTTTCTTCTTCTACTTTTTCCCCTCCTCCTTCTTATTCTTCTTTATCTACGTCTTCGAGTTGCTTGAGGTGTTAGTAGTTAACAAGGTGTTTTGTTTGGGTGACATTGGCTGAATCTGATCTTGTCAATAGTGGCGATTGAACCCCGCAATCTTCTTATTTTCATTTCTTCTATCTACCTATCCATCCTTTTCTTTTATCTTTCTTCTTCTTCTCCCCCTTTCCATCTTCTACTCCTTCTTCTCCTCTTCATCCTACTCGTACTCCTCCTCCTCCTCCTCCTCCTGCTCCTCCTCCTCTTCATCCTACTCGTACTCCTCCTCCTCCTCCTCCTCCTCCTCCTCCTGCTCCTCCGCCTCTTCATCCTACTCGTCTTCCTCCTCCTCCTTCTCCTCCTCCTTCTCCACCTCCTTCTCCTCCTTCTCCTCCTCCTTCTCCTCCTCCTTCTCCTCCTCATCCTCCTCCTCCTCCTCCTCCTCCTCCTCCTCCTCCTCCTCCTCTTCCTCTTCCAATTCCTTCTTCACCTTCTCCTTCTCTTCCTCTTCCTCCTCTCACACCTTCTTCACCACCTTCTCCTCTCCTCCTCTTCTTCCGTCCCTTCTTCTCATCCAACACCTCCTCCTAGTCCTCTCCAGAATCCTGCTCCTCTTTCTTTTCTCCTCTTCCTGCCCCTACTTCTCATCCTCAACCTCCTTCTCCTTCTTCTCCCCCTCCTCTTCATTTTTCCTCCTCCTACTCCTCCTCCTCCTCTTCCTTGTCCACATTCTCCTCCTCTTCCTCCTGCTTCTCCAATTTCTCCTTTTCCTCCTCCTCATATTCCTACTCCTACTCCTTCTTCTTTACCTCCTCATCGTCCTCACCAACTTCTTTTTCCTTCCTTCTTCAACCTTCTATTCCTTCTCCTTCTTTTCATTTCTCCTCCCCTTTTTCTTTTTCCATTTATTCTCCTTCTTCCCCTTCTCCTCTTCTTTTCTTCCTTCAACAGTATCATATTTTTCTTCTCCTTCTGTAGCTACGTTCCTTCGGATCTGAGTTTGAGACATTTAAATTGTTTTCTTAGGAAAAACAAGCAATTTTTCAGCTTGTATCTGGCAACACTAGTGCGCAGTGCGCTCCGCAAAAAGTGTGGAGCTAGGAAAACCCAGCTTAAGATTTGTTCAATGTTCTAGAATAGGTATGCTACCAATACGTTCATGGAGATGGCAATCCGAACACAGTCTAAGGTTCATTAGAGCTGAGAATTTTCGATGACATATTGCTGATCACAGCACCAGTTGCAATGGGAGAGTATACAAGCAATATCATTGGTTATTGAAGCCGAGTCCCTCGTCAATCTCCCCCCATCGAATAATTGGGTTCCAGCTTTGAATGTAAATGAACATTGATTTGGCGAGGCTGTTATCAGCTGGCAGGCCTAGGCCTCTTGGACACGGCGACCGAAGGGTCTCATATCCTTAGGTACACAGAGCCATGTTCGCAGGGCACAGGGCTAGAAGGGTCCCACTCAATCATAATATTCCACCGTCTCAATCATGGGGCGTGAGCCTGATACATGTAGATTATATACGCATTCAAATTATTGGCTTTCCAGTGTTGCATATGTGATAGGCAGCTTTGTATGCCAGCCTCACTATCACTTTCTCAGGATTAGTGACTGAGTACAATATATATATATAGTATCTGCAACACGTGTTGGAATATGATAGAGTATCAGGCATTAATAATTTTTTGCATTTAGAATAAAATATTGTGCAGTTAGAAGAGTAGATTACATAAGGATATCTCTTGCAGTTAGAAGAGTGTTTATGAATACTCTTTATGTTAAAGAGTATTTTAACACTTTCAACAAGTGTTAAAAGGAAGAGAAGAAGGAGAAGGAGTAAAAGGGGGTGGAGGAGAAGTAGGAGGACGAGGAGGACGAGGATGACGAGGAGAAGGAGGAGGAGGAGGAGGAGGAGGAAGAGGAGGAGGAGGAAGAGGAAGAGGAGGCGGAGGAGAAGGAGGAGAAGGATAAGGAGAAGTAGTAGGAGGAGTAGAAGGAGTAGGAAAAAGAGAAGGAGGAGGAGTAAAAGGAGGAGATAGAGGAGTAGGAGGAGGAGAAGAAGGAAGAGGGGAGAAGAAGGAGGAGGAGGAGCTCAGCAAGTGTTAAAATAAGTAATATTAGGCATTAAAGATTTTTTAGTAATAAAATATGGTGCATTTAGATAAGAAGTTAAAATATTATATTAAATATGATATTAAAGTATGATAGAGTATCAGATATTGATCTAACACATGTTTAAAAAATTCGCAGCCATTTTGCAAACCAGTTCCTAGCACTTCATTTTTTGAGGGTAGGAATGTAACTGATTTCAGCAGTAAGTTACAGATTTATGATAAGAGTCCACCAATCTTACTAGGCGTCAAATCTGAAAGGACGATGCCAAACTGGCCCGACGACAAGCTGGTCCTATTCCCTTGCACACTGAAAAAAAACAGGGCCAGGTTGTCGTTGGGAAACTCTTTGTTGGGCCAGTTTGTCGCGGTCCCATCTGAAAGAAACTAGAATCCCTTCTCTCAAAAAAAAAAAAAAACAATTCAATTCAAGTTGATGACAATATCGAATGAAATATGGTGTTTGGATGATATTTAATTAAAAGTTTGACTATTTGGCGAATATTTTTTAATTTCTTATTTGTAAATATTTGAAATAAATTTTTTATCTAGTTTCTACTATTAATCAATCATTTTAAAATTCTACAAAACTCTAGAGGATTTCATTCATGTTTTTTTGAACTGGTAACTTCAAAAAAAACTTTGCTAACAAGTTTGCACAATAAATTAATCATTCTCAAATCCTACAAAACTTGTAGATCGCAGTGTATCTAGTTAATGAATCAGGGAAGTTTGTCCATTCACAGGAGCTTCCACTGTACTTGCTTGACAAATTTATGTAAAGCTTATTATTGCTATGGTTGAACTAACTAGTAATGGGGGGCTATATAGAGGGGGGCTCGTGGACCCCCATTCTCGATTCCCAGTCGAGTGGCAAGTTTTATTGCTGTCCATTCTCGTTCCGAAATATCACGTGACTTGATCACTGCGTTGGGGAGGAAGGGGTCTATTTACGACCCCCTACTTCACTCTTCCCCATCGCTATCTACTCATCGGTCAGTAGATAAATTTTCGGCTAGCATAAAAGCATTTCCGACTGCATTGTTAGTTTAGTTGTCTACGGGGAAATCCACCACTTGACTCCAGTTCAAAATTTACTGCTTGGAAGTGAGATAGTGACTCAAAAGCACTGAGCACCTCTTGTTCAGTACTACTGTGTCCCCTGGAATTACAAGAGTAAAATGATTGTTTAATTTCAAATTACAGTAGAGCCTCGATTAACGGAGCTAATGTGGACCGAGGGTAGCTTGGTTAATCGAAAACTCTGCCGAGGTAAAATGGATAAATGAATAAAAACGTGGATTAATGTAAGAAAAAGCATTCATTGTCATCACTGGAGGCGAAACAGTAATTTGCTATGTGAAAGACAATCTCAAATATGTTTTCAAATAAAATCAATAAATGTATTTCTCTCACTCATGATAACAACAAACAATAACATCATAATTTCAAATAGACAAAAATTCAAAAATATATACAACAAAATTTCAATAATTACAGTACAAAAAAGCAATGGAAATTAAATCAATCCTTATCATAGCGTATAAACCATTGATTATTTTTCATATTTGTATCGTATATATTTTCAGCAATATATTTATTTTATTTTCAAACTGTTATTTTATTCATACATTTTTATTTTCTATTTGATTCATTAATTCATCATTTAGTTTCTATAAAGCTTATATTTAATTTGTTTCTTCCGACTACTAATAGTTGTAAGACATTGAAATCTTCTTTTGTTGTAAATTTATTTATTTGAGAATAAACTATCTATCTATTTATTTTATGGTACTACACTGTGTAAGACAATCTCAACTATTTTCATACTGGCATTATTTTCAAAAATTAATTAGTGCTTTTGTGTAATTTTGCCGTCTTATTAATTAGTTTCGGTAGTTCGGAGCCCGCATAGAACTGTAGATCCAACTCATCAATCACCATCATCCAACTCATTACCCATTCACAGGTCTCAGACCTATGTGGGCTTCATTCATCAATACTCCCCTCCTTTTATTTTTGAAATTTCCATCCAACTCTTTTTCTCCTCGATTGAGAATATTAGGAATTATTATTGTTATTATCATTGAATTTTGTAAGGTTTGAAAGGGTAGTTTCAATGAAAGAGATAACTTGTGGTAGGGAAATATTCTTGAAAATCATACCCATTTGGAAACTTGGAATCCTACAAAGCATGACTGAAGTACAAAAATAAAAGTATAATATACTTCAATATAATATAATATACAATATATATACATTAATATTCAATTTACTAATATAATAACCGATAAAATAATTAAATTAATATACAAAATGATGCCTATTAGGAAACTTGGAGTCCTACAAAGGGTGACAGAAATACAAAAAAAAAAGGAGAATATACTTCAGTACAATTTGTTTAATTTAATATATTTTTATATTATATAATATAATCAATCTAATATCAAAACTGACACTGTATTTCAATTAAATGTATGACTTTCATTCACTTCTACTAAAAATATGGAGGAATGCATCCCACTTCTAAAGAGAAGCTTTGTCAGCTTCGAAGTATTTCGTCATGGAAACATCATAGATAATTTAATTTGATAATGTATTATATTCGTTAGTACAAAAGGTTGTACCAAAAAACACATAGACACTGTTTTATCAAAACTAAAAAGCATTCTTGTTTCATAACCGTCTCCGTTGTTAATATTAACTTTTTATGGTACATTAAAGGACTTACATTCAAAATTGAATGCAAGTCGTTGAATTTTTCATGAAAAGTTAATACTAAAAAGCAGTCATTAAATCACGTCAGAGACCCCGAACTTATTCATGTGCGACCTGAGAACTCTGACATCAGACCTGAGCCAACCAGTCACATGATATTATCATTTATTATCAACACTCCAAAAAGAATATAGATACACCGCGACCTGGAATAAGCATTTCAATTTCCAAACAGGGTTGCCAAGTTTCTAGGCCACTCCACTGCTATCTTGATCGACGAAAGCATAATAAAAACAGATGTAATGTTTCACCAGAGGCGTGAGAATTTGGCAACACGCAAAGCTATTCTATAACAATAGTAGTCGTCATCCACACTCTAATGTCTTATTTTTGTCGGCATGCGGACGTTTGTTGCCACGAAAAGATAAGCTGCTTCACGTGCAGAGTGCCTCAACTAGTTTCTAGTGGCTTCATCAAGATAATCGCTTCGCTCGCCAATAAAACTACTGATGCTTCTAGTGGTTGTTCAGAGTCGCGAATTGTTACTTGCAAAGTGTCTGGGAATTCCTTAAAGTTGAAGTTGAAGCGAAATTTCGGTTAATCGAGTTCTCCAAACTTATTTTTCATTGGATTGTTACGTAATCCACGTTGGGGAAGATTTAGTTTACAAGAAGCCCTTTATTTGGACAAACATTTATGGACTACAATTTAGACTACAAATTTGCAATGTATTTTCATTCTCTTCAATAATTGAAAATAATTGACTTATAAATAAAAGGAAAATAATTGAAAGGAATTGATTTGAAAATAATTAACTAGTAAGTATTTCTTGAAGCTCTTCAAACTTTAACTTTTTTAAATTTTCTCTCCAATAATAACATGGAGCTGATCAATTTTTGAAGCTCTTCAAGTCACTGTTTTCGTGTTCTTCAAATTTGCCTCTCGTTGGATCGATACAACTGCAAAATAGCAATGGAGTTATCACGTGGTCTTGTTTCGAAATGTTATGACAATCAAATATTTCTTGTTTTTGAAGCAAAATTTATTTTTATCTTTCCCTACTTTCATTTTTATACTTTTGTTCCTGACTCAATAGTTTTTCGTCCACATACCAAATTTATTTCAATTTTTTCCCATCCAACGATGTATCCCCACCTTTAAATCATAATTTCATCTCCAAGCTCCTAGACCCAATTATTTCATACTTTTCACAATATTCCACCAGTCTTCAACTTGATTCAAAATTATCTACGGAAGTAGAAGAAGCCATAAATCAACAAAAAAACAATAAGGCTCCCGGAGAAGATGAAATCACAACTGAGACAATCAAAAATGGTGGAAAAGTTCTTTTAAGGGAAATCCACAGTCTAATATTGAATATATGGGAAAAAGAAACCATACCAGAGGAGTGGACTGAAGCAGTGATAATTCCCCTTCATAAAAAAGGTGATAAACAGGTGTGCTCCAACTACAGAGGTATATCCCTTCTAAACACAGTTTATAAAATATTTTCAAAAATTTTATTATCAAGGCTAAATCCATACACAGAAGCCATAATTGAAGAGCAACAAACAGGATTTATGAAAGGCAGATCAACAATCGACCAAATTTTTTTACTTAAACAGGGAATTTCAAAATACTGGGAGTTTAATAAGAGTTTTTATGGAATATTTATAGACTTTAAGAAAGCTTATGACAGCATAGACAGGAAATCATTATTCAAGAACATGGAAAAACATGGCGTACCAGAAAAGTTGATAGGGTTAACAAAACTATGCATAAACGAGTCCAAAGCTAAAGTGAAAATAGACGGAGAAATATCTGACAGTTTCCGTATAAACACAGGAGTAAGGCAGGGAGATGGAATTTCCCCCACTCTCTTTAATATAGCTGTAGAGGAAGCCTTACAAAAAACAAAGAACCTACAAAGAGGTATTAAACTGGGAGTAGACCTAAACATAATGGCTTTTGCCGATGACGTAGTGATCCTAGCAGAAAATTCTGAAAACCTCTGCCTGTTAGCTGAAAACCTAATAAAAGAATGTAAGAAAGTAGGATTAGAATTAAATGAAGATAAAACTAAAATTATTCACTTTGGCCGAAACACTCAAAATAGAAACGTAAATTTCAACATTGCCGATTATTCAATAAATTGTGTAGACAGTTTCAAATATTTAGGAGTTACGGTGAATAGTTCAAATTCTGAAGACTTAGAGATACAATGTAAGCTAGCAAATGCCAATAAGAGCTTAGGAGCCTGTACAAAACTTCTATCATCCAAACTGCTATCAAGATGTACAAAGTTAAGATTATACAAGACCATCATACAGCCGGTGTTATTGTATGGCAGTGAGACATGGGTCCTTTCCAAAAGAAATGAAGGACGATTAATAGTTTTTGAGAACAAGGTTCTGCGGAAAATCTTTGGCCCAGTATGTGAAGATGGAGTTTGGCGCATAAGAAAAAACAGGGAATTACGTGCCCTATACCAAGAACCAGATATAATAGCCCTCATAAAAGCCAAAAGAATTAGCTGGTTAGGTCATGTACTTCGTAGAGAGGAGGGAACAAGGCTGAAGGAGGTGTGCAAGGCCGTACCTGCAGGAAGGCGACCATTGGGAAGGCCTAAATTAAGGTGGCTTGACCAAGTTGGGAAAGATGTTGTCCGGTGTGGAGGAACAATTGAAATGGCAGAGGACAGAGAAAAATGGAGGAGGCTAATCTACGAGGCAAAAAATCGACTGAGATTTGTGACGCCCCAGCAGTAAGTAAGTAAGTATAATTTTATTCGAAAATTATAAATAATCTAGTTATAAAATGACATTGCAGTCACAAACAGAAATTAATATGAAAAATCTCATATTAGCTGAAAAATCTCGTTGTAAATGTGAATGAATAATAAATTATAATTATTACTTTCTCATAGAAATGACTGCAATGCCGTGATTTATTCTAAAAATTTTAAGTAATGCATGCAGTTTTTGATAGAAGAAGAACACTTATACTACGACAATTATACAAATGATTCCCTTATTGATCAAATAAAAATGATACTATTCTTATTTTCTTGGATTTCTTGACTGCAAGTCGTTGAATCTTATTTTGTGATAAACGTAATGAAAGTAATTGAATGTATGGTAAGGAGGAAACTGCTATCCATGCTTAAACATACTTATACTTACTGCTATTTACATTATAGATCTACTACTTATTTGCAATCATTATTTTCGTCTGCCAGATTTGATCATTTTTTTCTATTTTAATTATTTTTATGTATTGAATTTTTTGTATTTTTTCTATGTAAGTTATAGATAATTTATTGTTTAATCAATAGTTTTTGTAATACTATTTAGTTACTTTCCACATTATTGTTTTTTAGTCTAAAATTACTTTTAAATTTTCTTTATGTTTCATATTTTGTTGTATCAATGTGTCATTAGTGCTATTTGGGCTATGCCTGTTGCACTCAACAATGTAATTCTGAATAAATGACTAAATAAACGGGCTATGCCTGTTACTTTTTAAATTATCTTGTCACTGTCTTGCATTCGATGGAAAAGAGGTTACCCAGACTTCAATTATTTCTGTATTTTACCATTGTATTTCACGAGTTAGAGAAAAAAATGTCTAAATCCAAAATGAACTACAACTTCTTAAAGTGTTGCCAAAACTTGGATCAAAAACATCGAACACCTGGAGCCTTAATACTACTCCTCATCCCCATCTTGTACATCCTCCTTCAAAAATATTTCTTGTAAAAAAATGATAAAAACTTCCAAGTCCACCCAAATTAACAACAAGAAACGAACAATATGTGACCAAATAAAGAGCAGTTACTTTCAAGTTAGTAGCATCCCTTCAAGACTTCAAGTTCTGTAACGTTTCAGATGTTTTCTTGCTGAGTGATAAATAGCCGAAGTCGGAATTGTATTTGGAACTTCTTCAATCTGCATCATTCTCTCTCACTCTCTTTCTTTCTCTATTACTTCACTCCTCTTCCTTTTCCTATACCTCTTCCCCCCATCCAATAAGCATTCTTTCTTTATCTCTAACACAATCCTAAATAGCTATCGGTCTATTTCACTTCCTCCTTCTGTCCCTCCTAAACTTCCTGCTCATCCTTCTCCTTCTCCTCCTCATTCTCCTCCTCATTCTCCTCCTTCTGCCCCTCCTATACTTCTTCCTCATCCTTCTCCTTCTCCTCCTCCTCCTCCTCCTCCTCCTCCTCCTCCTCCTCCTCATCCTCCTCATCCTTATCTTCTTCCTCCTCCTTCTGCTTCTCCTACTCCTTCTCCAACACCTCCTCATCCTCATCCTCTCCCCCATCCTTCTACATATCCTCCTCCTTCTCCAACCTCTCCTCATCCTCTTCAACTTCTCCTCCTCCATCTCATCTAAATGAATCAAACAAATAGATCTAAATAAATGTATCAATCAATCCTCCACCTCATCATCCTTTTCCCCCTTCCTGCTCCTCTACTTTCTGCTTCACCAAAACCTCCTCCTCCTAATCCTCCACCTCCTCCTTTTCCTCTTCCTCCTCCCCCTCCTTCTTCTTCTTTCTGCTTCTCCTTCTTCTTCACCTTCTCCTTCTCCTTCTCCTTCTTTTTCTTCTTCTTCTCCTTTTCCCCACTTCTCCTTATCCATCACACTCTGTTTCTCCTTCTTTTACTTCTTCTTTTTCTTCTTTCTCTTTCTTTTTCTTCTTCTTTCTTCTTTTTCTTCTTCTTTCTTCTTTTTCTTCTTCGTCTTTTTTTTTTTTTCTCTTCTTCTTCTCCAGCTTCTTTCACTCCCACTTCTTCTTCTTTTCCTGCTTCCCCTTTCTTTCTTCTTTTTCTCCTGTCTTCTTCTTCTTTTTGTTCATCTTCTTTTTCTCCATCATTTAATTCTTCTTCTTCTTCTCCCTCTTCATCATCATTCAATTCTTCTTTTCCTTCTTCCTCTTCTTTTCGTCTTCACCCCGCCCACTGTCTGACCGAATTAGAGCGCTCCCGAGAAATCTTCCTTCATCCCTTATCATATTCAATTATCATTTCGAACTCTTGAGTCGAGCTTGAATCGAGCGAGTGCTTGAGTCAAGCTTCGACGAATCTCACTACCGAGCAGACAAAGATGGCGGCATAATTTTCTCTGGAACAAAACGAGGTGAGAGTTTTCAAACCTCGTTCTATCACAACACTTCAACGAGGGAGCGGAGATCCGATTTCCCACACTCTGGAAGCACCACTGAGTGGTGATCAGGAGAAGAAGGAATTTGAAGAGTAATATTGCCTAGGATACGTTGCAACATATGGCTCACTTCTTCCAATATTAAATTATTTATTTTCCAAAACTCCAAATGTGCTGAATTTCCTTCATTTAATTGGTAAATTTTCTCTATCAAATTAACGCTTACTAACATGAATTCAATGCTATACTTCTTCCTCATCCTTCTCCTTCTCCTCCTCCTCCTCCACCTTCTATACTTCTCCTTCTCCTCCACCTCCTATACTTCTTCCTCATCCTTCTCCTTCTCCTCCTCCTCCTCCACCTCCTACTGCTTCTCTTCAATCTCCCCCATATACTCCTCCTCCTCCTCCTCCTCCTCCTCCTCTTCCTCCTCCTCCTCCTCCTCCTCCTCCTCCTCCTTTATTGCTTCAACTGAATATTGTATTTATTCATGACTACTTTATTTTGGAGGATGAAGCCTACATAGGTCTGAGACCTGTAAGTGAATGATGAGTTGGATGATGGTGATTGGACCTACAGTTTTAGGTGTGTTCCGAACCACCAGGGAGCGATTTCACAACAGGACAGAGTTGTTTTTTCTGCGGATCAGTTCTATCGCTCACCCTTACAAAGAGGGCTATCTCGCCCCCTACAATATTAGTCATGAAGTATAAAAAAGTCGGTTCAATGTTACTAGTTACGATAAATACTCAATGTTTTAAGTTATCTGTGATGCTTTCCATGACGAAATACTTAATGAACAATCTAGTATTAAAACTGACACTGTATTTCACTTTTAAATAATGTTTTACTCACATATATTTGAGATGCTTGAGGAATGCATTTCACTTCTGAAAAGGCTGACGAAGCTTCTTTTCAGAAGTGAAATGCATTCCTCAAGCATCTCAAATATATGTGAGTAAAACATTATTTAAAAGTGAAATACAGTGTCAGTTTTAATACTAGATTGTTTTAAGTTAATCTGAAATACTGTACCACGCAAACTTACAATTCAAGTTTAGTTTATTGGTTTCAACTGCTTTAAAAAATTAGTATTTTCTATCGCATTAATTTATCAAGTAAACAGAAATTGATGGTGAAAGATTGTAGCTTACGATCATTATTACTATTAGTATATTGCGATAAATTGTGTCATATGAAGCTGAAAGTATTGAAACAGTATTTTCATAATGTTACAGGGGTGAAATTTAATATCTTTCCAATATTGGCACAGGTGATAGTCTACTGTGTAGGCCAAGTTTTAAAACTCGAGGCTGTAAATAGTGAATTGTAATTGTTTTCCTTGTTGGTAAAACAACAAGCTCTTGAAACGTCAATTTTCAAGAAAATTGGAATTTTCAATAAATTGTAGTTTCAGTTTATTTCTGATGATGCCGACATGAGTTCGCGACCTGTATGTGAGCAATGGTGTAAATGGTCACTTAAAATATACCAGGCTAGACAGAAGTCAAACCGTGACCGCAGGAGTAGCAGTCAGTCAAAATGAGTCACAAATAAGCGCCTTAACGGATTTGGTCAATAAGGTCTTTAGCTATAGCGGAAAAATTACAACACAAATAATTTTTTCAATAATATTAGTAGTTCTATGGTTGAAAATTTCAAACTATTTTGGAAAATAGTTTAAACTAAGTTAAAATTAAATGGTAGTTCTATGATTGGTGAAGTCCAGATCGGACTCGTGGTCCACAAGAATGAAACTTTTTGACAAGATGGTTGCTCCATTAATTCTGTATGGCTCGGAAACATGTTCTTTAGGGTACCGGTAAGGTGGGGCTACTTTGCGCCTTAAGGGGTCACTTTGCACCACAATCATGAATGCATTTGAAAACAGATAGAATGATAACCAGATATGTTGGAGGTTTGTTTTTACCGCCATCTGAAACCTCTTGAACAGCTGATTAGAGCAGTGTATACTGGAGTGGTCATTCGCTCAAATGATCCAGTGGGCAGTGGTTTGAAAATTTCGTTTGTTTTTCTTGAAAAAAATTGTCTTCAAACTCTTACATGTACAACTTTTTGAGGAAACTTTTCAGAGGTAAGTTTTAGTTCAACTAGTTTGTTTTTATGTATGAAAACATAAGTCCAAACAGACTTGTAATAAATAAATCCATTTCAAAGATGTTGTACCATATGTACAGTAGGAACAATTAGTCTGGGCGCATTCAACAGCTTGACATGGCAAATCATATTTGCCAAACTTGAAAGGATAGGCGTGTCCAAATACCTGCAACGCATCTTGCAAAGCTACCTGCAAGATCGCATGTTATTAATCAGGAATGGAGAGGAGAGACCAGTCACCTGTGGGGTGCCACAGGGCTCCATTCTAGGCCCAGCTCTATGGAATCTGTCCTACAATGGTGTCCTGCAGCTGGAATGGCCAGAAGGAGTCACACCAGTTGCCTATGCAGATGACCTGGCACTCACAATCACCGGCCATACCACAGAAGAGGTCATACAGAAGGGAAATGCTACATCCATAATGATTGAACAGTGGATGACTCAAAATGGCCTTCAAATTGCACCAGAAAAGTGTGAGGCAATAGTGATGGCTGGCAGAAGAAATGTAAATAACATCAAATTTCATGTATGTGGGGTTGAGGTCAGGCCAAAACCCAAAGTTAAATACCTTGGAGTATGGCTGGACAAGCACCGCACTTTCATCAAACATGTTGAGGAAGTGTCTTTAAAGGCAAACAAAATGACAATGGCTATATCCCAAATCATGAGAACAACTGAGGGGCCCAAAACTAGCAAACGTAGGCTCATAGCCTCTACTGTGGGGTCTGCAGTGCTGTATGCAGCACCAGTGTGGGCAGGTGCTCTTCAATTTGGCAGGACCCGTAGAACACTTGGCAGAATTGGGAGGAGACTTGCCATGAGGATCATTGCTGCCTATCGAACAATTTCGAAGGATGCTGCACATGTCATTGCTGGGACTCCACCTCTAGAACTCCGAGTCAAAGAGCAGGCCAGAATTCACTCTGGCATGACAAGAGAGGATGCTGCTGAGATGCTATGGCAGGAGTGGCAACAGCTGTGGGACACCTCAGATACTGGCCGCTGGACACATAGCCTCATCCCAGCAGTGAAGCCATGGTGTCTACGAAAGCATGGTGAGCTACATCATATGCTCACACAATTTCTTAGTGGGCATGGATGTTTCTCCTCCTATCTATACCGCATGAGGAGGCGTGCATCACCTGATTGCCCTTACTGTGGTGAGGAAGACACAGCAGAGCACACAGTCTTTGAGTGCACCAGATGGGCTGAAACTCGAGAGATGCACATCATGAATGTGACAAGTTTCAATAAGGAGAACATGATAGCAATGCTCCAGAACAACCTCATATGGGATGAATTCTCTCATGTCATTCAAACAATTGTGGGTCACAAGCTGGCTGAAGAAAGAGAACTAGTGACAGAATAGCTAGGGCAATGAACCTAGTTAGGTAGGCAGCAAATAGCTAGGTATGGCTCATAGCTAATAGCCTATTAAGTAGCTAGTATAATAGGTTTTTAGTATAATCAGTATAGCCTTTTTAGTATAGAGTTAGTATAGTATAGACTTAAATATAGCCATTAAGTAGGTAGCATAGGATCTCTTCTAGCATATATCTAGTAGGTGTCTCTATTTAGTGTATATAAATTATTGTGTAAAGAGTATATAAAGTGTATATAAATCATTATATACATGTTATAAATATAGAGTTAGATGTTAAATAACATAATAGAGAAGATGTAAATAGACACATAATAGGAGCAATAGAAACACATATAATAATTGATGTAAATAAGCTAAAAATAGTGATGGAGAGTGACTGTTAAACATAGAAGTAATAGATGTAAATAGTAGTTTAGTAAATAGTAGTAGTAGTAAATAGTTTTTTTTTTTTTTTTTTTTTTTTTTTGTTAGGGTGTACTCTCTTACAGAGGCTGATGAAGGATGATGCACCTGGTGGGATGGTATGGGGAGGGGGAGGCCCCTCCCTCTCCATGCTGACTTACCAAGGTGGGAGGATGCAGGTTATCAAGTGAATTTTCATACGTGGGTATTAGAACTGTGTATAGGCGATAAATTCTAAATAAATACTTGAATCTAGAGTCCTTTAAAATAGGAGCGCTGCAAACTTATCGCAAGGAAAACACGTCTGGTCTTACTGTTGCTGGTTGCTACCTACCAACCAAAAACCGCATCAACACACCATATATCATTAAAAGTAAGGATTCCGTTTTATTGGAATTCCTCCTAATCGCGCCCGTGCAAGGGTATAGAATAATCGCAGTTGTTCTCTGCAACCTTGATTAGCGTAACAAATGCTTGCACATTCAGGGATCGCTGAATGATTAATGGGGTGTCAGAGGGCCAGGTCTGTGGTGGTACAACAAATAAACTAATATGAGATTCCAAATACTTATAAAGAATAATATCACCACACTATACCCAAGATGATTTCCTGCTGTATGACTCAGAAAAAATAAATTTCTGTATCTCAGGAATACAATCCAATAGAAAGTGAATATAAGGGAGAGCTAGTAATGAGATGAATTTATTTGAATTCATATACCAAATCTCAATCACCCTATCCAAATTCTACCTGATTATACCAAGCTGCACTGGTTCAATCCTGATTATTTGGCCATGTGTGTGGCTCACTTCAGATAATAAATTAAATTCAACATATCTAGGAAGTTGCCAATGGAAAATCAAAGATAACGAGAAATCCAGCTTTCTGGTATAAAATTAGAATTATATTCTGACTATAACAAAATACAAGCAGTGAAAAATTTATATGAAAAAAAATTTTAACTGAAACAATTCAGTAATGAGCAATTTATGCTATCAAAAATATAATAATTAAATTTTTTACAAAAATTACTGCTTCATGCAGAGCATGGTAGTGGGTTCGTATGCCTGGAAAATTGAAGTTAACAAATATTATCTTAAAATACTAATCGTCGCATGAGCTCATGATATTTAAATATCGCAGATTTTAAATTTTTTCACTGAGATCTCTTTTAAAAGATTTTTCGTCGCACTATATTGACTTTTTGCGACTGGCCAGATTTACAATAGAAAAAGCACTCACTCTTTGTAGCGTGGATTTTCTTCTTATTCCCCTTTTGGAATACCTAGGCCGCCATCTCAAGTAGTTGGACCCTCAGGAATGGACTGCTTGGCTCTCGATTTTAAGATTTTGATGAACCCGAATTTAATTCGCGACTTTACAGTATTGAATTTAAAGCTTTTAAATTGATATTGAACACTGGTTCATTTAACACTTAAACAAGTTACATTAAAACAAAAAATGCACAAAAATGCACAACGTGCTCTAAGAGTGTCTTGCTTGCTCAAGTATCGAAACGGAAGATAATTTCATCCTCACCAAAATTACATTGGATAGATACAAATGGAAGGTTCTAGAACTTTTTACAGAATACAGTGCCCTGATTGGTTGATTACAAATACAGTTGAAATGACGTAATGATGACATAAGAAATAGTTCGCAAATTACATGCTAATAAATATAAAAATATTATTTCTTATGATAATACTGAGTATGCCTAATCAAATTGACAGCATCCCTAAATCCTACAAAGATTTTTCAAATAAATCAAACGTCTAACTCAAAGTATGGTATTCGTTCGCAGGTCTTCAGTTGTAAGCACTGACATTTACATATTTATTTAATTATAAATTATTTGCTGCTTTTAAAATCCACTGAAATATTCTTAAAAATTATAATATTTAAAAAATCAAGCAAGATCACTCACTCTGGCCACAAAACAACACAGAGGAGCAATGACTATTATTGGAAAAAATTCCACTACACCATCTCAACATTATAAACTGGTGAGTACCAAATTTATATATTTCTAAGCATGATTTTAAAATTTTGAAATTTGTTTACTTGAAATAGTTACAGTTATTACACCGTTCAGTTGGATTTTATCAGCATTAGTACAGCGAATAATCAACTATATTTGGCAGTGGCCTGTGCTTGTGTTTGACAGTTAACCTATCCATTGATCTGTTTTATACCATTTTTAAATGATTTATACATAAATACACCGACACCTAATAAATAATATAAAAAATATTAATAAATATAGCAAATTAATTCAGAAGGCTAAATTATGTGAGTCACAGCCCGTTACTTTCTTATCTCAATAAACAACAGTTACTAAGTGTGATAACCGTGGACCGGTATTTTCCAAATATTCGAGTAGATTATTATTTCTTTCAATTTTTACACATAATAGTGCTTAAAAATAAGTGATCCGTGATACAAAGCCCCCTATAGAATTTCTAAAATTCTTTACAAAAGGTGAGCTGGCAAAGCGAACAAAAGTGAAGGTTTTTAGGAATTCTATATAACAAATCAAGGTGAGCTATTTTTAGAGCATTAAATCCCAAAATACAAATAAATTTAAGTATAATAATTGTGTAAACGCCGGGCTAACATTTTACAATTGTTCCTATGACGGAATATCTACGTCCATAGTGATACAATGAAATGACTTACAGCACAAGGTCGTTACTTTCAATTAATATAATACAATAAGACGCTGGAATAATCAACAGCAATACAAAATATTCAAAATGTTGGCGCGTCGGCCGAATTTCGCTTTAGCGAATAGCATGGCGTAGTGCATTTGCAGTACTACCAACTTAACTTTCTTGCCCTAAATGCAGAACAATATCAAACCTCTCTGGTTCAACCAGTTTCAACTCTACGCTCCACAAAGAATCCTACCTTTACAACAATTTGTTAGTCTTGCACTTATACACTTCAAAGAATATAAAAAATAGATCTAACTCTGTAAATAGTAAAGTCAACACTTAAACTGGTAACTTCTGACTTGGTAACTCTTTACGGCTTGCTAATCTCTAATCCTAATTCTGAATAATAAATATTTGCCTTCTGAAAATTGACTAGTAAATAAACTTTAAATTTACATATGATAACAATATATTACATTGATATAAAATATAAATATATCTTCAAAGCTATTTCATACTTTGGTATGAGCTCAATATAACAGCTGGCAATGCCATCTATTCGGACACGCAATCTAGTAGCTTTCTACTTTTTGAAGTTAGTTTGCTAACCTGTGATGATATTTATAATCATTATAACAACGAATTATGAGCTTAAAGCTCCAGCTATTTACACAAATTTGTGCTTATAATCCTCTCTACAGCAACATTCGCGACTTTAAGTCTTGTAGAGGGAATCTCAAATTGAAGTTCACATGTGGTCTTTATCACATTGAAGATCTAAGAGGAAGCAAATCGTTGCTAGGTAACTGTAACTCGCTGGTAACTCAG
Organism: Conomelus anceps; assembly: GCA_948455865.1. Lineage (NCBI taxonomy): Eukaryota > Metazoa > Arthropoda > Insecta > Hemiptera > Delphacidae > Conomelus > Conomelus anceps. The sequence continues at coordinate 18,739,549 of OX418226.1, read as the reverse complement.
TTGTATCCGTTTTCGTTGATCGAAGTATCACGTTGTTTTATTTTGCATTTAGAAGTCGTAAATACGTAGTTATTTAGCTTATTTCAGTTTACAGTTGTCTGTAAGGTTTCAAGTTTGAAATGTTTTCCCACCAAACTTGACTAGGATTGGCTGGGTCTTGTATTTTGATAGTATTTCTATCTGATATTTCAACTATCTTGAATGGACCACTGTACAGCAGAAAGAATTTCTTAGTCATTTTTTCCAATGCATTTGAAATTCTATGGCTTTTTACTAATACTTCTTGGCCAACTTCGTATTTGAATTGTTTGGACCTTTTGTCGTGATACTTCTTCCTACTAGCAGCCGATTTTTTCATCCTGTTTTGAACTAGGTGACAGATATCTAGGTTGGGTCTGTCTGCTGCATCTATTTGTGGGAAGTCAATCAACTTTTCGATGAATGTTTTTCTTCTATCACCGAAGATCAATTCATTTGGAGTGAAACCAGTACTCTCATTCCAGCAATTGTTCATACATTCCTCTAAAAATGGAAGATATTTCACCCACTTACTATGTGTTTTGTTACAGTACGCTCTCATGAACCTCGATATTTCCGCCATTCGACGCTCTACAGGATTGGAACTTGGATTATATGTTGATGTTCTAGAATATTTTATGTTTGAATGTTCAAGTATCTGTTTCCACTTGGCACTACAAAAGTAAGTTGCATTATCTGATAATACTCTCTTTGGCTTTCCAACTTCATTTGTCCATCTTTCTGTGATACATTTTGCTAATTTTTCACCTGTCAATTTACCAATAGGGCAGAACATCGTATATTTTGTGAAAAGGCAGGTTAGGACAAAAATATACTTTTTTCGATGCATGGCCTGTGGCAGTGGGCCATATATGTCAGCTGAAATCAACTCTAGTGGCTGTGTAGGCAGAATAGGAATCATTTCGCCTCGAATGCGATATCGATGATGTTTTGATTTTTGGCATATGTCGCATGCTCTTATTACCTTTGCTATTTTTCGATTCATACCTTTGAAATAACAGCATTCTCTCAAAATGTGTAATAATTTGTGCGTCCCAAAATGAGCCATCCTCTCGTGAGATTCCTTAATTACGTCGTTTACAATCGTTTCTGGCACTACTAAACGCCAATTATATGCATCTTTAGCCGGTCTATAGAATAAATATTCTTGATAAACGGTGTATTGGTTCAGGTGATCTGGATCGGTTGCCGATGGATTTTTAAGCCTATGTATGATATCAGATGTACGTGGATCATTCAACTGAGCTGTTCTTATTTTCGATGGAGTGAGCATATCTGTGTGTACAATTGGTGTGATGTTTGTCGGGTAGGGTATGCTTTCATTCTCTTGCACGGCATAACAATGGAATGTTGTCTCCTGATTATAGGTTGAATCAACTTCTCTCGACAGGAAATCGGCGGTTTGGTTGTCTTTACCGGGCAGATGTGTCAATTCGAGGTCGAATTCTTGCAGAGCCAGGAACCAGCGAGATAGACGATTGTGACTCAGCTTGGCAGTTTTGAAGAACGTTAACGCTTTGTGGTCAGTGTTGATGAAAATCTTGTTTCCTAGAAGCAGAGTGCGATACTTCGTGCATACTTCTAGAATACTAAGCAGCTCCTTTTCAGTAGTAGAATAGCGACGTTGCGCAGCATTTAGAGTCTTACTGAAGAAGGCGATCACTCCTTTTTCTCCATTTTCATCTTTCTGAAAAATTTCAGCGCCTAACGCATAATCTGAAGCGTCCACATTTATATAAAATGGCTTGCTTAAATCAGGATGTTTCAGCATAACAGCCTCCAAAAACGCTTCTTTAAGCTCTTCAAAAACTTTCTCCTCTTTTTCGCCCCAAATCCACGGTTTCGTCGACGACAAACAATGACTTAGTTGCGCCGTGTAATGTGACATTCTTGAATTAAACCTTCTGTAAAATTGCAAGAAACCGATAAATCTCTGTAGTTGTCTCCTGTTAGCCGGTGATGGAAATTCTTTTATTGTTTGAAATTTTTCTTCATCTTGAAAAATACCTTCCGGGGTGATTATGTGTCCCAGGTATTTTACTTTTTGTGCAAAGAATTCACATTTTGATAATTTCAGTTTCATACCACATTTAATTAATCTTGAAAACACTATATCTAAATGTTGGCAGTGTTCAAGTACATCGTAGGATGATATTATAGCGTCATCCACATACCAATTACAAAAATCAGATATTTGTTCACCTAGCGACTGTCTTAAACATCTTATAAAAATCGCCATCGAATTTCTCAAACCAAAAGCCAAACGTGTAAAACGCAAATTACGGCCGTTAAATAGAAACGATAAATAGTCTCTCGACTCTTCAGCTAACTGAATCTGCCAATATCCGGCACTTAAATCCACCGTGGAATAAATCTTTTTTCCGTGAAAGGCTTGTAATACCTGTTCAATCGGATTTGGTGACTCTCGATCTGAGTCTAGAATAAAATTCAAGGATCTTGCATCCAAACATAAACGGACCGAACCGTCCTTTTTTACAACACATACCAGCGGTAAGCTGTAGTGTGACGATGAGGGCTCAATAATTCCAAGCTCTTCCATTCTCGTTATTTCGGCGAGAGCCGCCTGCCTATAAGCGAACGGTATGGGGTAACTTTTTCTGAAATACGAGTCATGAGGCTTCACCTCGAGTTTACACTGATAATGAGTAGCAAGTCCAGGTTGTTCTGAAAATACATCTTGATTTTTCAGAAACATATTTTTAATTCTATCTCGTACACTAGGCTCCCAATCAGTATGCTGATCGATGCGAGTTAATAATTCATCCAATAATTGTGGAGTATTATCTTCAATCACTTCGCCATCTTTCGCATGGGTGGTGATACTTAGGACTTTTAATTTCATTGTCGCCTCCTCTAATTCATGTAGCCCCCATTCCTCGGGCACGCCTTCTGCTGTATGAATTACATTTACCCTCTCTACTTCTCCAGATGTCGACTCCAGTTTGAGCGGTACAGTCACCTTTACATACTCCTTGTCTGTTATCGCATGAAATTGGAGGGTCTTGTAATCAATCTGCGCTTGAAAGCGATTCAAGAAATCCGAACCAATAACAATATGCGGGCCGTGTACCGGAAGTACAAGGAAGGTATGAGGGAAAATCTGTTTATCCAACTCCACTTCTAGGAGACACTGGGTTGAAACGCGCGTACGGCGTCCTGGGTTAATACCCGATAAGTAGGTATTTGTGAGTGGTAATGTAGCAATGTCGACAGACTCTTTAATACGGCAGTATGAATCATTTTGAATTAGGCTACATTGAGATCCTGTATCCACTAGTGCTTGAAACTTCCAACCATACAAAACTATATCAATGTAGGTTTGGAAACGAGTATTAGATTTATCACAGCTGGGCTCTGCTTCCTCCATCAGAATATCTCGGATATTCTCACAAAATGTGGTATTATTCTTCACATTATTCACTGTTATATCATTTTCCATTTCCCTTAAGCCATTTTCCGGTTCTGGAATTGGTGATAAGCTGGCCTTAAAACGGTTATGGCGTCTGTGTGAGTACACCTTTTTATACGCCCTTCCACTCGTGCAACAAGTTTCACTTATTTCCTTTCTCTCTCTTTCAACTTGGATGGCTAGCGATTTGTACACATTGCTATCATCTAGTCATGCACGGTTATTATTGCTGGTGTTCTTATTTGGTGGTGGTTTTGATTTTTCACTAGACTTGTTCTGCGTGCTTGTTGATGGTGATGGATTGTTGGAGTTTTGACTTGTGCTTGCTTGGGGATTCGGTGATGGGTTTCTTGATGGATTAGAACGCTGTTCACGGCCTGACTCGTTGTGATTTATTCTATCACGATCGTCATAATGTGATTCCTGATTTCGAAATCGATTATTTCCACCCCTGTAATTTTGAAATTTGTTCCTTCTGAACCCATTTCCATTTCGGAAATTATTATTCGGTGGTGGTTCTTCTCTATCAGTGTCACCTTCACGCTCATTCAAGTTCACCTCATTTTCATCATTTCCACTTCTTGGCGGTGGGTTTTGTCTGATTGTTGCCTGATCGTTTCGTTCAACGTTGCGCGAACTATTATTACTGGTTACCGCCTGAATGCAATGAAGATTGTTTTCCAAATCTCGGAAATTCTTAATAGGCGCGGTAGCAAGTGCCATCTGTACTTGGTAAGGCAGTTTTTTCACGGCAATATTGGCCAGTGTTAATTCTGGAATAGGCTGATCCAATTGAGAATTTAGAAATCTCATGTTGGCTACAAACGAGGTACAAGTTTGACCACTTTTACTGTTGAACGTACTAGAGATTATCTCAGATAATAAGCCTTGTTGCTTACTCACGCTCCAGTATTGTTCCAAAAATGCAGATATGAACTCTTCTAGCGTTTTGAACTCAGATGCTCGACTGTGCAGAAACAGTAACGGCTCCCCCATTAATAATGCGGAAAGTTTAAATCGCCACACATTCCAGTTGTTAGGAGAAAGATCCTGCACTACTCTCAATTGGTCGACAAACGGTCTAGGAGCCATATGGCGGCTGGTGTTATCAAATTTTCCCAAATTCGATAGCAGGGGGGATATGTTTTGTATATCCGATACAGCCGTAACCTCAAGATTACTTCTAGGACGATTTAGCTTGGTCTCCAGTTGTGATAGTTTGAGGCTGGTTTGTTCTCGATGAGATGACATTTCCTGTCTGGTAGCTTGCACATCATCATCTATTTTTGTCAGCTTTGTTTGCTGAAGTTCCACCTCCTTTTCAATAGCTGTACACCTCGTAGATATTTGGGTTTGGTGTTGGGTTAGTTCTTCTACTTGAGCATGTACTGTCTCCTGTTTTTCTATCGTTTCATCTAACCGTTTCTCCATACTAACAACTTTATTGTCTATTCCACTAACTGTCTCATTTAAGTTTTTAATTATACTATCGTGAGCTCTTTTACACTCTGTACTATGCATGTTCATTAATTCTTGCATCTTTCCTTCTACTGTGGTCTGTATCATGACGGTCCTCTCCTCTAATTTCCTTTCTTGCCTCACCATGTGTGTTTCAATTTTCTTCTCTATGCCAGTACAATGATTGTCTAATTCTGTACGCATTTCATCCTTGACAATTTCTGGCATTTGGTCAAACCTTTTGTTCATATTGACTATAGTATCGTCCAGACGCTTAGATATTGTTTTTATCTCGTCGGTTTGTATGTTAAGCCGTTTATCCACACTGAGCTCCATATTTCCCATGCGTTCACTCAATTCGACCCTCAGACCATTCATATTGGAGGTTAAATCGGCGCTTAGATTGCTCATCTTCGCTTCCATGTTGGCAGTCAGGTTGGCATTCAGATTACTCATCCTGGTCTCCATTTTCGCTATGTCGTTCTTTACGTCCGTCCTACTAGACTGTATCTCCAGCAATATCCTCAATAACGGGTCTCTATCGTTATCTATCAGGCTTGTTTTTTGGGCACCCTCAGGCTTCTCAAATTCTTCGTCTCTGACAGGTGGTGGTGAATTATGATAGGTAGTAGGGATTATTGTCGCGTCGGGTGGGCTTAACGCTTCGACTCGGGTGGACGATAAGGCCTGGTGGTCACTTGGGCGAAAGTTGCCGGAGTCTATGCTGCCAATCTCTCTCCCCCTCAATGTGCCTTCATCTTCATCGAGGTCGACAGTCATCTCTGGGTTTGGAGACATTAGTTCGCTAGGTGCTTCTCCTCCTCCTCTGATGTCACCCTCGGATATGGACGAATCTCCAAACTGCTCCATGGTAGGCTGAGTGATGTAGGACAGTGAAGTATAGACAGGAGTAGGTCGCGGTCGTGGTAAAGTCACGTTGTAGGGCCGCGCGCGTACGGTACGGTTGCCGTCGGTGATTCGCAGTGTAGTGGACAAGAACGGTAAAGGTTCTTACAAAGTGCAAGAAGTGATGAAAGCTAAAGTGGCTGTAGAGAGGATTATTAGCACACATACACAAAACATGGATTAAATGCAAAATCGTTGTGCTTCAACCGTTTCGGAAGAGTATGATTTTCATACAATCAATATTATAAATCTTGATTATAGTGGTATTTGCACTAAAAAACAATAAATCACAATAAAGAACACAGTGTCAGTTCACAATCAATAATAATAATAATAATAATACTGTCAATAAGCATATATATTAAAGCTTTCCTAAGCAAGTTGCCAATAAAAAAAAAAAAAAAAAAAAAAAAATGAATAATAAAATTATTCAATGGGATGCTGTCGGTTATAGGCTAAGTGCAAATATAATTTAAAATATACACATTCAAGCCCCCAAAAACGCATGCTCCTCATGAATAATTTATTCAATAAATTAATATTCAAATTTATTTTTAGCCTTATAAAAGCTTGGCCACTTCATAGGTATATTCAATTCAATTTAAAAAATTTTCTCACTTCAATGTGAGCGGCGATAATCGAAAATTCGGTTATCATAAAATCGGACAAAAATTTGTACTTCTCTTCAGGCCCCACGTTGGGCGCCAATTCTATCAAGTGAATTTTCATACGTGGGTATTAGAACTGTGTATAGGCGATAAATTCTAAATAAATACTTGAATCTAGAGTCCTTTAAAATAGGAGCGCTGCAAACTTATCGCAAGGAAAACACGTCTGGTCTTACTGTTGCTGGTTGCTACCTACCAACCAAAAACCGCATCAACACACCATATATCATTAAAAGTAAGGATTCCGTTTTATTGGAATTCCTCCTAATCGCGCCCGTGCAAGGGTATAGAATAATCGCAGTTGTTCTCTGCAACCTTGATTAGCGTAACAAATGCTTGCACATTCAGGGATCGCTGAATGATTAATGGGGTGTCAGAGGGCCAGGTCTGTGGTGGTACAACAAATAAACTAATATGAGATTCCAAATACTTATAAAGAATAATATCACCACACTATACCCAAGATGATTTCCTGCTGTATGACTCAGAAAAAATAAATTTCTGTATCTCAGGAATACAATCCAATAGAAAGTGAATATAAGGGAGAGCTAGTAATGAGATGAATTTATTTGAATTCATATACCAAATCTCAATCACCCTATCCAAATTCTACCTGATTATACCAAGCTGCACTGGTTCAATCCTGATTATTTGGCCATGTGTGTGGCTCACTTCAGATAATAAATTAAATTCAACATATCTAGGAAGTTGCCAATGGAAAATCAAAGATAACGAGAAATCCAGCTTTCTGGTATAAAATTAGAATTATATTCTGACTATAACAAAATACAAGCAGTGAAAAATTTATATGAAAAAAAATTTTAACTGAAACAATTCAGTAATGAGCAATTTATGCTATCAAAAATATAATAATTAAATTTTTTACAAAAATTACTGCTTCATGCAGAGCATGGTAGTGGGTTCGTATGCCTGGAAAATTGAAGTTAACAAATATTATCTTAAAATACTAATCGTCGCATGAGCTCATGATATTTAAATATCGCAGATTTTAAATTTTTTCACTGAGATCTCTTTTAAAAGATTTTTCGTCGCACTATATTGACTTTTTGCGACTGGCCAGATTTACAATAGAAAAAGCACTCACTCTTTGTAGCGTGGATTTTCTTCTTATTCCCCTTTTGGAATACCTAGGCCGCCATCTCAAGTAGTTGGACCCTCAGGAATGGACTGCTTGGCTCTCGATTTTAAGATTTTGATGAACCCGAATTTAATTCGCGACTTTACAGTATTGAATTTAAAGCTTTTAAATTGATATTGAACACTGGTTCATTTAACACTTAAACAAGTTACATTAAAACAAAAAATGCACAAAAATGCACAACGTGCTCTAAGAGTGTCTTGCTTGCTCAAGTATCGAAACGGAAGATAATTTCATCCTCACCAAAATTACATTGGATAGATACAAATGGAAGGTTCTAGAACTTTTTACAGAATACAGTGCCCTGATTGGTTGATTACAAATACAGTTGAAATGACGTAATGATGACATAAGAAATAGTTCGCAAATTACATGCTAATAAATATAAAAATATTATTTCTTATGATAATACTGAGTATGCCTAATCAAATTGACAGCATCCCTAAATCCTACAAAGATTTTTCAAATAAATCAAACGTCTAACTCAAAGTATGGTATTCGTTCACAGGTCTTCAGTTGTAAGCACTGACATTTACATATTTATTTAATTATAAATTATTTGCTGCTTTTAAAATCCACTGAAATATTCTTAAAAATTATAATATTTAAAAAATCAAGCAAGATCACTCACTCTGGCCACAAAACAACACAGAGGAGCAATGACTATTATTGGAAAAAATTCCACTACACCATCTCAACATTATAAACTGGTGAGTACCAAATTTATATATTTCTAAGCATGATTTTAAAATTTTGAAATTTGTTTACTTGAAATAGTTACAGTTATTACACCGTTCAGTTGGATTTTATCAGCATTAGTACAGCGAATAATCAACTATATTTGGCAGTGGCCTGTGCTTGTGTTTGACAGTTAACCTATCCATTGATCTGTTTTATACCATTTTTAAATGATTTATACATAAATACACCGACACCTAATAAATAATATAAAAAATATTAATAAATATAGCAAATTAATTCAGAAGGCTAAATTATGTGAGTCACAGCCCGTTACTTTCTTATCTCAATAAACAACAGTTACTAAGTGTGATAACCGTGGACCGGTATTTTCCAAATATTCGAGTAGATTATTATTTCTTTCAATTTTTACACATAATAGTGCTTAAAAATAAGTGATCCGTGATAAGGTCTATCTGTACTCCAGATGGCATATACCATGAGTAGACTGAAGCGGTTTCTCTTTGTGAGGATTCCAGTCTCACTCATGGGGTGAACACTAGGCAGTTTAGTGGGTATGCGCCCTGTTTTGCGAGTGTGGCTGTGCCGGAGATGTGCGACAATGTCAAACGCCTCCTACATTGCTAGGTTCCCAAATCAGAGAGAGTGAGTCCCACACATATCATGTGAGTTTAACTCACATCAGTGCGAAAAAGCATTCTGCCGTCCTCTTGGAAAAAAAAAAAAAAAAAAAAGTCTGGGCGCATGGCTCTGGTTTCACTACTAGCCGTCCTGTTAAAAGTTGACTAGTTGACCTTGAAGACATCTGCAGCGTCGCACGGGCCACATGTTTTTAGAAATGAGCGATAAACACTCCCCTCGCCATGGCTGACTACCAAACGGCCGTGCGCCCAGACTAATTGTTCCTACTGTACTCATTTGACCCAGCCTCTAGATGTGGCTTTTTCTGGTCCCCTCAAATCAGCTTGGCGAAAAATGTTAGGCCATTACAAGAAAAGTGAGGCTGGCATTAATTGTGCAGTAATGCAAAAACAACATTTTCCTGCACTTTTGAAGGAACTTATGACTGCAATATCTGAAACTTCAGCTATGAATTTAAAAAATGGGTTTCGAAAATGTGGGATTCAGCCTTGTAATGTGATTGAATTATTGGCTCGTCTTCCTAATACTTGCGATAGAGAGAGTCTAGAGGGCAGTTTTAAGGAGTTTCTATCAGAGATGAGAAGCAGTACAGTTGCTGGTAGTGGAAGAACAAAGAAGAGAAAGATCAATGTCCCAGCTGGGAAAAGTATCTGTCATGAGGTAAAGTTTTCAGACCCAGAAGTAGAAGCTGGACCTTCAAATACCGGTATATAGTTAATTAATCAATTTTTGAGCAAAGTAAAAAAAACATTTGGTGCAAAAAAACATTCAAGTGCATTCACTTTGCTCCAGTACCATTTCTAGCATTTGAAAAAATGTTAATTTTGATGTGGTGCAAAGTATCCTCCTCATATGGGATACTTTGCACCAATCTTTTATATAAAAAATAACCCCACAAAAAAAATATATATCATGAATTTTGTTGTGAGATGTATTTTACAATGTTCTAAAGATATCCATCCAAAAACATTGTGTTTATTTCTTACAATGTAGTGTACAGAATGGTTTTAGTGTGATTGTGCAAAAAACCGGAGCAAAGTAGCCCCACCTTGGTATGGGGAAAGTTTAGAGAAGATTCAAAATCAATTTTAAAGCGCATTATGGGTGTACATGCGAGTACGCCGGGTTGGATGCTGAGGCTGGAGGCGGCAGCGATCAGCTTGAAGCATACCTTTTCCGGCGGGCTCTGCAATGGTTGTCCATGGTGCAGAGAATGCCAGCCCATAGGTACCCCTCAATAATTTTGACAATTCTGAGCGAAAAGTTCCTTTCAGGTGCATCTATTAAAAGTAATTGGGTTTTACAGCTGAGAGATATGTGTCCAGGAGTATGGGATGATAATAATAGAGTTTCATTACATTGACAGGGACGAGATAGAAATAATTTCAAGTCTATATAAAGATAGACTTATGAATGCAGATATAAATAGATCTCTTGAATCTGAGGCTCATTCACTTAACAAAATGATTAATCCCAATTTCACTATCGGAGATGAGCGAGGTATTGGAATGAGAATAGATAAAGTAAGATGTCTAGCACAGCTAAGATTATCATCCCAAAGAATGATACGGTTTTTTCTACAAGGTAGGAGTTATCTCATTAACTGCGGTGAACGGTGTCCTAGTCGCAATAAAAACGAGAATGAAGATCTTGAGCACTCATTGCTATCTTGCCCGGTTTACGAGGGTTTAAGACGTCCATTCATTATTAAATATACTGACAATGTAGTTCAAAATCGGGATAAAATAATGGTATTGTTGTCCAATCTATCAGCAGAATCCTCAAGCATCTCAAATATATGTGAGTAAAACATTATTTAAAAGTGAAATACAGTGTCAGTTTTAATACTAGATTGTTTTAAGTTAATCTGAAATACTGTACCACGCAAACTTACAATTCAAGTTTAGTTTATTGGTTTCAACTGCTTTAAAAAATTAGTATTTTCTATCGCATTAATTTATCAAGTAAACAGAAATTGATGGTGAAAGATTGTAGCTTACGATCATTATTACTATTAGTATATTGCGATAAATTGTGTCATATGAAGCTGAAAGTATTGAAACAGTATTTTCATAATGTTACAGGGGTGAAATTTAATATCTTTCCAATATTGGCACAGGTGATAGTCTACTGTGTAGGCCAAGTTTTAAAACTCGAGGCTGTAAATAGTGAATTGTAATTGTTTTCCTTGTTGGTAAAACAACAAGCTCTTGAAACGTCAATTTTCAAGAAAATTGGAATTTTCAATAAATTGTAGTTTCAGTTTATTTCTGATGATGCCGACATGAGTTCGCGACCTGTATGTGAGCAATGGTGTAAATGGTCACTTAAAATATACCAGGCTAGACAGAAGTCAAACCGTGACCGCAGGAGTAGCAGTCAGTCAAAATGAGTCACAAATAAGCGCCTTAACGGATTTGGTCAATAAGGTCTTTAGCTATAGCGGAAAAATTACAACACAAATAATTTTTTCAATAATATTAGTAGTTCTATGGTTGAAAATTTCAAACTATTTTGGAAAATAGTTTAAACTAAGTTAAAATTAAATGGTAGTTCTATGATTGGTGAAGTCCAGATCGGACTCGTGGTCCACAAGAATGAAACTTTTTGACAAGATGGTTGCTCCATTAATTCTGTATGGCTCGGAAACATGTTCTTTAGGGTACCGGTAAGGTGGGGCTACTTTGCGCCTTAAGGGGTCACTTTGCACCACAATCATGAATGCATTTGAAAACAGATAGAATGATAACCAGATATGTTGGAGGTTTGTTTTTACCGCCATCTGAAACCTCTTGAACAGCTGATTAGAGCAGTGTATACTGGAGTGGTCATTCGCTCAAATGATCCAGTGGGCAGTGGTTTGAAAATTTCGTTTGTTTTTCTTGAAAAAAATTGTCTTCAAACTCTTACATGTACAACTTTTTGAGGAAACTTTTCAGAGGTAAGTTTTAGTTCAACTAGTTTGTTTTTATGTATGAAAACATAAGTCCAAACAGACTTGTAATAAATAAATCCATTTCAAAGATGTTGTACCATATGTACAGTAGGAACAATTAGTCTGGGCGCATTCAACAGCTTGACATGGCAAATCATATTTGCCAAACTTGAAAGGATAGGCGTGTCCAAATACCTGCAACGCATCTTGCAAAGCTACCTGCAAGATCGCATGTTATTAATCAGGAATGGAGAGGAGAGACCAGTCACCTGTGGGGTGCCACAGGGCTCCATTCTAGGCCCAGCTCTATGGAATCTGTCCTACAATGGTGTCCTGCAGCTGGAATGGCCAGAAGGAGTCACACCAGTTGCCTATGCAGATGACCTGGCACTCACAATCACCGGCCATACCACAGAAGAGGTCATACAGAAGGGAAATGCTACATCCATAATGATTGAACAGTGGATGACTCAAAATGGCCTTCAAATTGCACCAGAAAAGTGTGAGGCAATAGTGATGGCTGGCAGAAGAAATGTAAATAACATCAAATTTCATGTATGTGGGGTTGAGGTCAGGCCAAAACCCAAAGTTAAATACCTTGGAGTATGGCTGGACAAGCACCGCACTTTCATCAAACATGTTGAGGAAGTGTCTTTAAAGGCAAACAAAATGACAATGGCTATATCCCAAATCATGAGAACAACTGAGGGGCCCAAAACTAGCAAACGTAGGCTCATAGCCTCTACTGTGGGGTCTGCAGTGCTGTATGCAGCACCAGTGTGGGCAGGTGCTCTTCAATTTGGCAGGACCCGTAGAACACTTGGCAGAATTGGGAGGAGACTTGCCATGAGGATCATTGCTGCCTATCAAACAATTTCGAAGGATGCTGCACATGTCATTGCTGGGACTCCACCTCTAGAACTCCGAGTCAAAGAGCAGGCCAGAATTCACTCTGGCATGACAAGAGAGGATGCTGCTGAGATGCTATGGCAGGAGTGGCAACAGCTGTGGGACACCTCAGATACTGGCCGCTGGACACATAGCCTCATCCCAGCAGTGAAGCCATGGTGTCTACGAAAGCATGGTGAGCTACATCATATGCTCACACAATTTCTTAGTGGGCATGGATGTTTCTCCTCCTATCTATACCGCATGAGGAGGCGTGCATCACCTGATTGCCCTTACTGTGGTGAGGAAGACACAGCAGAGCACACAGTCTTTGAGTGCACCAGATGGGCTGAAACTCGAGAGATGCACATCATGAATGTGACAAGTTTCAATAAGGAGAACATGATAGCAATGCTCCAGAACAACCTCATATGGGATGAATTCTCTCATGTCATTCAAACAATTGTGGGTCACAAGCTGGCTGAAGAAAGAGAACTAGTGACAGAATAGCTAGGGCAATGAACCTAGTTAGGTAGGCAGCAAATAGCTAGGTATGGCTCATAGCTAATAGCCTATTAAGTAGCTAGTATAATAGGTTTTTAGTATAATCAGTATAGCCTTTTTAGTATAGAGTTAGTATAGTATAGACTTAAATATAGCCATTAAGTAGGTAGCATAGGATCTCTTCTAGCATATATCTAGTAGGTGTCTCTATTTAGTGTATATAAATTATTGTGTAAAGAGTATATAAAGTGTATATAAATCATTATATACATGTTATAAATATAGAGTTAGATGTTAAATAACATAATAGAGAAGATGTAAATAGACACATAATAGGAGCAATAGAAACACATATAATAATTGATGTAAATAAGCTAAAAATAGTGATGGAGAGTGACTGTTAAACATAGAAGTAATAGATGTAAATAGTAGTTTAGTAAATAGTAGTAGTAGTAAATAGTTTTTTTTTTTTTTTTTTTTTTTTTTGTTAGGGTGTACTCTCTTACAGAGGCTGATGAAGGATGATGCACCTGGTGGGATGGTATGGGGAGGGGGAGGCCCCTCCCTCTCCATGCTGACTTACCAAGGTGGGAGGATGCAGGTCTATCTGTACTCCAGATGGCATATACCATGAGTAGACTGAAGCGGTTTCTCTTTGTGAGGATTCCAGTCTCACTCATGGGGTGAACACTAGGCAGTTTAGTGGGTATGCGCCCTGTTTTGCGAGTGTGGCTGTGCCGGAGATGTGCGACAATGTCAAACGCCTCCTACATTGCTAGGTTCCCAAATCAGAGAGAGTGAGTCCCACACATATCATGTGAGTTTAACTCACATCAGTGCGAAAAAGCATTCTGCCGTCCTCTTGGAAAAAAAAAAAAAAAAAAAAGTCTGGGCGCATGGCTCTGGTTTCACTACTAGCCGTCCTGTTAAAAGTTGACTAGTTGACCTTGAAGACATCTGCAGCGTCGCATGGGCCACATGTTTTTAGAAATGAGCGATAAACACTCCCCTCGCCATGGCTGACTACCAAACGGCCGTGCGCCCAGACTAATTGTTCCTACTGTACTCATTTGACCCAGCCTCTAGATGTGGCTTTTTCTGGTCCCCTCAAATCAGCTTGGCGAAAAATGTTAGGCCATTACAAGAAAAGTGAGGCTGGCATTAATTGTGCAGTAATGCAAAAACAACATTTTCCTGCACTTTTGAAGGAACTTATGACTGCAATATCTGAAACTTCAGCTATGAATTTAAAAAATGGGTTTCGAAAATGTGGGATTCAGCCTTGTAATGTGATTGAATTATTGGCTCGTCTTCCTAATACTTGCGATAGAGAGAGTCTAGAGGGCAGTTTTAAGGAGTTTCTATCAGAGAAGAGAAGCAGTACAGTTGCTGGTAGTGGAAGAACAAAGAAGAGAAAGATCAATGTCCCAGCTGGGAAAAGTATCTGTCATGAGGTAAAGTTTTCAGACCCAGAAGTAGAAGCTGGACCTTCAAATACCGGTATATAGTTAATTAATCAATTTTTGAGCAAAGTAAAAAAAACATTTGGTGCAAAAAAACATTCAAGTGCATTCACTTTGCTCCAGTACCATTTCTAGCATTTGAAAAAATGTTAATTTTGATGTGGTGCAAAGTATCCTCCTCATATGGGATACTTTGCACCAATCTTTTATATAAAAAATAACCCCACAAAAAAAATATATATCATGAATTTTGTTGTGAGATGTATTTTACAATGTTCTAAAGATATCCATCCAAAAACATTGTGTTTATTTCTTACAATGTAGTGTACAGAATGGTTTTAGTGTGATTGTGCAAAAAACCGGAGCAAAGTAGCCCCACCTTGGTATGGGGAAAGTTTAGAGAAGATTCAAAATCAATTTTAAAGCGCATTATGGGTGTACATGCGAGTACGCCGGGTTGGATGCTGAGGCTGGAGGCGGCAGCGATCAGCTTGAAGCATACCTTTTCCGGTGGGCTCTGCAATGGTTGTCCATGGTGCAGAGAATGCCAGCCCATAGGTACCCCTCAATAATTTTGACAATTCTGAGCGAAAAGTTCCTTTCAGGTGCATCTATTAAAAGTAATTGGGTTTTACAGCTGAGAGATATGTGTCCAGGAGTATGGGATGATAATAATAGAGTTTCATTACATTGACAGGGACGAGATAGAAATAATTTCAAGTCTATATAAAGATAGACTTATGAATGCAGATATAAATAGATCTCTTGAATCTGAGGCTCATTCACTTAACAAAATGATTAATCCCAATTTCACTATCGGAGATGAGCGAGGTATTGGAATGAGAATAGATAAAGTAAGATGTCTAGCACAGCTAAGATTATCATCCCAAAGAATGATACGGTTTTTTCTACAAGGTAGGAGTTATCTCATTAACTGCGGTGAACGGTGTCCTAGTCGCAATAAAAACGAGAATGAAGATCTTGAGCACTCATTGCTATCTTGCCCGGTTTACGAGGGTTTAAGACGTCCATTCATTATTAAATATACTGACAATGTAGTTCAAAATCGGGATAAAATAATGGTATTGTTGTCCAATCTATCAGCAGAAAAAATCAATAACGTTTATTTATATACGTGAGAAAGGTCTTTTTAAGGTCTATGTTCATGGATTTATGATTCATGACAATTTTAAGTAGGAAGTATAGTTGAAGATGAATATAAATATAAATAAAGATGCGATAGTGGATTGGTGATAATACAAATTGTACTATTCAAAATTTTATGATTGCGAATATTGTCATATTTACATATTGTTAATATTGTTAAATTTCTAAATTATATTTCTATATCGTTATATTTTCTATATTGATATATTTTTGTTAATGTTATATCGTTCAATGCTAGTCAATACTCGTTTTTCTAATTTCTAACATTGTATCTTGTCAATATTATCTATTCCATTTGTTCTGCTGTGGGCAAAGAGTATGCACTCTTTTGTAAAGTTTTTATTGTAATGCAAATAGCAACCTCTATTTGTATGAGTGGATGCTCGATAGCAATTAAAAATTATTTGAATTTGAATGATTGGTTTTCACGAATACTTATTATATTCCACTCTTTCCCTATAGTTCAACTGTCTTTTAATGTACCGAGCTTTTTAGTCAGTCATACAATCAAATCATTTATTTATCCTTTTTAAAAATAAATACACGGAAATGTTTCTTACATTATAATATAGAATAAAAATAGACAGCCTATACAATGGAAATAGAACATGGAAATATAATTAGGGTTAATATGTGATAAATACTTGGCCAAATAGCACTAACCCAACAATACAACACAACAATACACAATAACGCTACAGATGTAATAATCAAAACATCAAACCTACAGTGATCCTCAAGGTAGAATTCTTGAGAATCCCAACAGTGTTTTCCAAGTGAGTTGTTTCGTTTTCTCACAATAATTCTCACTCCTTCAGCTACATTTTTGCTTCGCATGACTGAGCGAGTTTCCACCCTCGCTTCAGTGTGCGGCCCGGCTTAAATGTGCGGCATAAATAAATGGTATTCCCATGTAGGAGACGTACATAAACATAGAATTACGGTTGCGATTCATTTCGCCGGCTGTATAGTTCTCAGTTTGGTTTGGGCTTTAGCGAGTGCAGTTTTCCATTTCAACCCTTAGAAAATTCCCCCTCCCCCTTTGCTTTTCCCCTCTACCCCCTCTCCACCTGAATTCCCCTCTCACGAATAATATAACTCTCAGCGAAAGTAACGCTTGGAACTGCTCCCTTATGTATCCTTAAATCTTGCCCCTTTTTGCAGGCTTCATTCCCTTACCTGTTCCAAGCCCTAACAACATTCGCATGTTTTATTCCTGTCTTTGTTTGCAACACGACTATGATCTAAAAGTGCTGTAATATGGTTTCATTATAAGGCTGTGGTTTAGAGGAGGGTTTTGGGAGTAATATACATGTTTTAACAATGGTAGCAACACCCATCATAAAAGGATCTGTTCTCTGCTGTAAAATCACTTTGGTGGTTCGGAACCCACCTAACACTGTAGGTCAAACTCATCAATCACCATCATCCAACACTTTACCCACGCACAGGTCTCAAACCTATGTGAGCTTCATCTTCCGAAAAAATCATGGTTCCATGGACACGGTTACTTAGGTCCAAATTCGATGTTCACTGAAAAACTTGAAAACACTATATATTTTTTAAAGCTATATTGAAGTATGCCAGGGGCTTTTTGCAGTGAAACAACCAAGTATGCCAGGAAACAACCAAATGCGAAATTTTCGAAGAAAAGCATTTCGAAGTGTTTAAAAACATCAATGATTGATGATTGAGGTCTTATCACCAATGAGACCCATCGAATTATTGTTAATTATTGTTCATAATTGTTAATGATTGTCAATTATTGTTAATAATTGTCAATTATTGTTAATTATTGTTGATTATTATTAATTGTTTAAAAACATCAACGATTAATAAATGAGGTCTTACCACCAATAAAACCCATCGATTTATTTTTTAATGATTATTGAAAATAAACTTTACTCGATAATTTTAACACTTACTTATTCGTGCGATGGCCATTTCGCATTGTTGAAATGCTTCCTCAGAGACGGCTGAAGCCTATTTGTGGCAATCACACGAATAAATAGGTGTTAAATTCACTGGTAAAGTCTATTTTCAATAATTATTCATGTTTAAATAACAAGAGAAAGAGTAATATGGAACTACAAAATCAAACGTTTCAAAATGTTTAAAAAAAACAACGATAGAGAGTGGGCTCTAATATATTGTGGCGTCTATGTCTATGCTCATATAACCTAGCCCAACTCATTCTAAATCGAATTTTACAGGAAAAATAAAAATTCTATGTTTTTG
Organism: Conomelus anceps; assembly: GCA_948455865.1. NCBI lineage: Eukaryota > Metazoa > Arthropoda > Insecta > Hemiptera > Delphacidae > Conomelus > Conomelus anceps. The sequence continues at coordinate 18,721,353 of OX418226.1, read as the reverse complement.
AAAGCAAATGAGCAACTAAATACGAAATTTGTTGATGAAATACACTCCAGACACCGATTTAAAAAAAAAACTTTATTGGGTGGTATGTTGAACGCCAATGGCTCTTTCGACCTTACATTTTTGCCGTACAATGAATAAATAAAACCAATGTCAAACGTATTTGGAATCGGTGTTGTCCGAACCCAACTCATTACCATATAGTCATTGTTTAACATTATTAAACGTACAGCATTTAATTCTTAATAATTCTGTACAGCATTACATCTATTGCTTGAGGTGAATTGAGTTTTGTTCATCTCAGATAGTGTTGCTCTCCAAACTTCTCTGTCGTATGATGGCGTGAACGCAGGAAGTAGCTCAGAGGTGTGCTAGATAGTAGACTATAAACACTCACCTATGCAGCCATACTCTCTGAAGTGATGAGAGCGGACTATCGAGCGTAGAGCTTCAGACTTTGTGTCTGTGAGCTTGGAATACCAATATAAATGCGTTAGCTCAGTAAGGAAAGCATTCAGAAACTAACTCACTCCTTGATTGTGTAGTACGCTCTTTGAACTAAAACATAACGTTTCTGTCTGAAGAGTGATCTACAGTCGAAATCGGCTATGGCAGTATAATATACATACAAGCATACAGTAATGTATAATATTGATGCGTGAACTCCAGACCCATTATACTAGTACGTCCCTTGAATCTCTAGAAAGATAGCTAAATCTGTTCCCTATTATTTCCACTGCACTCTAGACAGTTGTCTAGTGGTGAATTGACATAGACTACTTGAGCTTGAACCTGTTGAGGAGTTAGGAGACAAAGTGTTTGCTTAATTGAAGTGCTCCCATTAGAGCATCTCTCTCAAGCAGTGCTTTGTATTACAGACTGTACAGGCTGCGTGCAGGGTTTTTGATCATTCTTTTTCGAAGTTTCTTGTATTGGATATTATTAAGGTATTGGAATGTTATCCATTGACGTTAGAAAAAATTCATGAATTATTTCGTGAAATATGGGGGTTCAAACTTGAATTTTTTTCTGTTTTTGGGAGAAATTGATCTTTTTCAAGAGTTATTTTCAACTAAAAGACACTTTGGGTAATAGAATGACACATCTTTTTAACAATTAGTATTTTCAAAATAAAATCTTGAGAAACTGAAATTTTTCCAGATTTTTTTAAAACTTATTTTGAAAATCTAATTGATTGATCAAAATAAAAAATATGCCATTTGATTCCTCAAGGTGAGTTTTAGCCATAAAAAACATCAAAAGTTTAAAAAACTCGTACATAAAGTCAACTGCCCCCATAAAACGAAAAGTCTTAGCTTTGAGCCCCCATATTTCACAAAATAATAAATAAAATTATTTTTCATTGCAATAGATAACCTTTAATACCTTCATAATATCTAATACAAGAGAATTTGAAAAAAGTATGATCAAATACCTGCGCACAGCTATAAAGCCGAAATACTTCAAGTTAGCTAAACGCTAGTAAACAGGGTACGTGAAGTTTGAAAGTACTACGGTATATATAAAACTTGATAAGATTTTGATATTGTAGAAGCCAAAATAAACGAGGTACTAAAGTTCTGGAATTCACGCAATTCGCAATCTTAATCAAACTGAAACAAAAATACAGAGCAGCTTGATAAAATACACCCTATATTAACTGATACTATTGGCTAATAGAATGTGTGAGGCAGGCTCACACCACGTTGGAGCTCTGTCATTGGTCGAGGGCTGGCCGGGCGACACCCTTGAACCAATCACAGGTCTCCACACCTCTCTAGTAACAGGTGGAACAAACAAAACAACAATAAAACAAGTATAGAAAATATGCAGTAAAAACAAATTATTAAATTCAAAAATATATATATTCATATTACAGTAATAATTTTATATTAAATCTGATAAAATTATGAAAGCCATAATTTCCTGTTCGATACATCCTAGTAAACAGTTTACGCCTCCAAAGTTAAGCCGAAGTTGTTAAATTACTCTTTTTGTGAGAAACCAACCCTTGTGAACTACGATCATTTAAAAAACTTGATTTCAAAGCAGGAGATAATTTTGATTTTTCTCGCTATATTCTTCCATATACCGTGAGACGTACTATTACTAGGTCTCTGGGGGCCTCGGGGCAGGGAATAAATTCAGGGGTCCCTTTTTCAAATTTCCCTATTTTAAAGGTTGTCCATTTGGCGTACCCCTGTTCGATAGATTCACAATGTCGTTACCGTCGAAACTATAGTACCTCGAATTTTAATTAATTTTATTTAGGGGCTGTGAGAGCATCAGTATCATTCGTTATGTCCCTATGTGAATCAGAATTCCTGTCTTGCTCCGGTATTACAAATGGATTATGGGCTCACCAGTATGGATTCTTGTCATTATTTTGATAAGGGAAATAACCTCTTCTAGCAGATTCCTCCTGACACATTCTATGTATTTGGAAAGTTCACCAGAATGTGAAATTCCTTGATATCAATCATTCCACGTATGGCTGCCAAGTTCAGCCATAGGTTAAGTTTGACCGTGCTTGTTTGAAGCTAAGTTGTGCTTCCAAACTTTGAACGATATCCAAGTACGCTCAACTTATCTAAGCTCTAGTGATATTATCAGAGTTGAACAATGTGCAGTAGAACTGTTTGAACGGGAACGTCTTACATACAAACGCGCACACACACACACATACACACAGACACACAAACACAAAGGTATTATGTATACATATGTACAAATTATACATAATAATGTAGGAATTATTCGTAGAAATTATTTAACTTCGTGAATCAACAAATAACATTTTTATTTGTCCTACTTACAACGAGACTATTTCATAGACTAACTTTCTGAGTTTGTTATTTTCTAAATGTTCTGATTCAACATATGATAATTATGTTGAGTTCACATATGTCACTATGTTCAGTTCAGCATATGAGCTTTTCCTACATTCGGCCATTCTGATAAAGTGGCTTGTCCTCAAGCCTGGAAACGCAAAAAAAAACAAAATAACAAAACACAAAAGAAACAGAAATTAGGATACAAACAAAATTAAATAGATGCCCAGGGCTTCATGAATTCAGCGTGTGTGCTGGTCTTCTTTGGCCCCTCATGTTCTCCAACACGCTGTAACTCATTCATATCATTCTCTGATTTCTAGCTCTGCACCTCTGCTTCTAAATTTGCTTCACATCTTCTTCTTTTCTTCAACTTAATCCCTATTTTCTGTGATGTCATTCTCATTTCGATCTTCCTCTTCCACCTGTGTTTCCACTTCTGCATTCTATTGATCCACAGCTGTAGTTCGAGAAATGGAAATTCTTTTGTCTCAATCTTGTTTACAATTTTCACTAGTTTAACCTTGTAATACTTTTTTGCAATCGTTCTAACTTTAGACTTCCGCTTGCGACTAGTTGAGTCCGAATCTCTGGATGATGAGTTTGAATCACTCAATCCACTACTGGCTGATGAATCACTGTTGCTGCTTGAAGAATGTTTTTCTTTCTTTTTCAGTTTCATATTTTTCTCTTCTTCCCTTTTCATTTTCTTCGCTTTTTCATCTTTTGCTTTGACTGCTTCCTCTGTGCCAAGTGATGCTGAGGTGTTATTTTTTTCGATCACAATACTACTGTTTTGTGAGGAGCTTCCAGCCAAAGGCGATGAGAACTCATCAGAGGGGTGCTCTTCTTTAGATCTGATTTTTCGCTTCGTGTTAGATGAACCAGTTGCAGTATCAAACTGTGCCACGTTTTGTTTCTTAAATTTAGGCTCATCACAAGACTCTGTTTCCAAGCCTTCATACTTCCTTTCAATGACCTTTTCGCAACGAAATCCACCTGAAGAATTGTTACTAAACTTGAAATTTTCATTAGAACGGATTTGTTTGCCTCTATCGTACAAGTCTTTCATTCTTTGATTATGTTTTACAATTCTTTCTTCTCTTTCTCTTTCTTCTCTTTCTCTTTTTTCTCTTTCAACTCTTTCTTCTCTTTTTTTTTTTTCTCTTTCAACTCTTTCTTCTGTTATGTTTATTAACAAATTTTCAATGAATTCCTCATCATAGTTTTCAGAATCTTTTATAAGTGAACATATCTGTGGCACTTTAGGGTTGCTAGGTAAAGTAACATCCAACTCCTGTGCCAATACTAACAAATCAGCCTTCCTAGTTCTTGCCAAAAATGCCATAATAAGTATGTGTTCAAGTATTAATAATAATACTCACCGAAATACTGTATCCAATGTATTTTCTTCAATCCTGAAAACTCTCTGGATGAAATAACTCAATTCATCCCGTTCATCAATATCGGAACAACTTTCCTTGGATGAAATAATTCTTCAATCCCAAAAACAACTCTCTGGATGAAATAGCTCAATTCATCCCGGACGAGCCCCCAAAATTGTAGGAATTATTCGTAGAAATTATTTAACTTCGTGAATCAACAAATAACATTTTTATTTGTCCTACTTACAACGAGACTATTTCATAGACTAACTTTCTGAGTTTGTTATTTTCTAAATATTCTGATTCAACATATGATAATTATGTTGAGTTCACATATGTCACTATGTTCAGTTCAGCATATGAGCTTTTCCTACAATAATATGCTGCTACATACTGAACATGCCGTGTAGTTTAGCATTGTTAACGTGCAAGTTTAGCTGAGTGGGTTGTCTTTATTGATGTTAGGAACTATCACAATAATTATTCAGACAAAATAGTTTGAACGCCTGGATTAATTGTGGCCATTTTGTTGCAGTATCTTGCATAATTTCGGTTTGTTCTTCGGAGTTGGATTACAAGGAAGTGGTTGGCAGTGACTAATAGGAAAAGATTTCTGTTCCCTAATTTTGGTCAATTATAAGAGATGTTTCATCCAGTTTTTAGTAGGCTATTGAACTGAGATCTTTAGTTGTCTATTCTATTATTAATAATAGAAAAAATCGTATCTTTTAGTTATGTTTTCGTGTAGAATGAAATTCATAAATCTTTTAATGAAGATGCATTCCCGATATCGGGTTTTTAACATTTTTCAATTTGATGTTGTGGTAGTTCCATATTACTTTTTCATTTGTTATTTACGCATTCCTTGAAAATAAACTTCACTAGTGAATTCAACACTTACTCATTCGTGTGATGACCATTTCACATTGTTGGAATGCTTCCTCAGACGCAACTGGAGGCCTACTTTTTAATTTGATATCTTGAGTTTTTTATTCAGTTATTAGTAAGATTTTTGATTGAGATCTTTAATTGGATATTCTTCTATTTTTAGTTTTCCTGGTGATTTTGTTTGCTCATAAAATCTACACGAGTCTGAGACTTGTTCGTGGGTAATGAGGTGAATAATGTTATGAATAGTTGATTTTTTCACTAAGACGACATGCCCAACCATTTGAAATGAATAAGAAATTCGAATTTTTCGGACTGGAGCCTATTATCAGTGCCTGGGCCGTGGTTCCAGCCGAAAACATGTTATGCCTCAAGTAATACTATTAAGAAATACTCGAATTTCTTATTAATTTCAAATAGTTCTGCATGTCGTCCAAGTGAAAATAACAACTATTCCACTCGCAGTTCGTCATGGATTAAACTGTTAGATTGGACTGTCAAGTCTTTATTTTTAATAAGATGTTACGTATACACATCGATTTTTAAAAATAATGCATCGATGCCCCCATCATTTATCCCTTGTCCAATCATTTCCTCTCTTCCGTGATATCTCCTCTTTTTTCTTACGTTGTCTTTCTTTTCATTTCTGCCTCACTCTAACTGTATTTCACAGTTTCTCTCACTCACTCTCACACACAAATACTTTCAAACTCATTTCAGCCTCAGAACTCTTCTAACTTAAACATCACACGATCGATGACTGAATAAATTACCGACCAGTTTTTAGCAAAGTTCTCATTCACGTTCTGTAACCTTTCCTTCCGAAGAAACGTTTTGATAGATTCGAAATAATGAGCACCGGCTGTCATATATTGCCAATATTATATGCCTCATTAATCTCCAATAATAAGTATTTGTAACTGTAAAAAGAGATATTATGATATTTCTGACAGTTTGTGACAGCTCCTCGCCAAAGGTTAAACTTGCAAAATACTGATAGAATCCATAATGGACAAGTCTTCAGCAGCATATCAATTTAGTATTTTTATTTTTTAATATGCCTGTATGCAAATGAATTCTTGTTAATTAAGTTGTTCTCTTAAACTATGCGAGAAGCATGTACTGAATAACAGTAATGTCGTAGAATCTAATTTTTTATATGAGCTGTGAAGTACAACTCTATGATTCCAAGAACGATTTACAAGAATTATTTTTACTAATAACAAAAAATAGAATGAAATTTGATATTTTTAGTACATAATTGAGAAAATATCTTGAACAGATGCACTTTTTTAGGATGAAGCCCACATAGGTGGGCTGAAACCTGTGCGTGGGTAATGAGTTTGATGGTGGTGATTGATGAGCTGGACCTACAGTTTTAGGTGGGTTCCGAACCACCGGGAAGTGATTTTACAGCAGAGAGCAGTGTCTTTTTTGCTGGCCAATCTAATCGATCACCCTTACAAAGAGTGCCCAGGAGAACGCAGCTATTTGATTGAACAGATACCTGCTACGGCTCACGGCTATCACTTCCCACTTATTAGAATAAATTAATATAAGAAATTATAGTTTTTTGAATAAAACTGTAGAATGAACAATAATTTTTATGAAGCGTAATAATGTATAGCGATCAAATTTTCAGAATGAACAAGTATAGGAAATTGAGTTAAATTATTTTCAGAAAAATTCATGGAAGGTGGAACCTCCATGAAACATTTCCTGATACACTATTAAAAATTTACTTGAAACATGAGCAAAGCATTCAATGAATGTTATGGTCTTTGCTGAAAACAGTGATTCAAGTAAGGTTGATGAACTATCAAGTAGCTCAGTGACTTGAAAGTTTGGCTACCGCTAATATAAGTAAGCTATTATCACCACTAGAGATGAGAAGAACAGAGCTTTATTTTGAAACAATAAATATAAGAATGACCAAGAAAAACAGTGATAGCCATAAAAAATGGATGTATCCATTTTGGGAACAATTTTTCATAATATACAAGAATAGTATTATTATTTTTCATTAGGGTAAACCATTTTAAATGCTGTGAACTTTTCCTCAAATATTTGTATATTTGTGCATAATATTCATATGCATTATAAAACTTATCTTTCAAATAGCACTATTAGAGAAACTACTTATAAATTGGAAATGATGGGAAGTTAGTATTTGATGATCCATGATGGTCAGCGAGTAGAATAGTTGAAATTTTCATTTTCCGACTAACATGCAAAGCAATTTTTAAGTTAGGGGTTAAATTTTCTTCCATTAGGCATAACATCATGTTTTCTGGCCGGAGCGCCTCCCCAATATAGTTAAATAATTTTTGGCAGTTTAAACATTTTCTTTACAGTTACATCATATTTAAAAAAATGTATGATATTGAAGATATAATATTATTAATGAATAATAAGACGAAATTGTCACAACCATAGGCCTATTCATTAAAAATATTGAGAAACTAGTTTCGGTTTTTATACCATTATCAATCTTAATCAAACTAAAACTAAGAGTAAAGAGTAGCTTAATATATTACTAAACATGGAATGATACTATTGGCTAAGCGAGAAAGAGGCTGACGTTCATTGAAGGTTGTGATTGGCTGACATTCACGCCCCCTGGTGGGAGGAGTAACCACTACAAAGAAATATAATATTATTAAAATAACGCCTTTCTATGAATTACTTTTCATTCTCATCTCTTAACAAGTATTCGTAATCGTTTTTTAACGTTTATTGTAATCTTTCAACACATATATAATAACTTGTCAATTCCACTTCTTTATTATTATATATTATATTACCTAAAAAATAATATAAGCTTAAAAAACAATTTTAAGTGGAAATTAACTTACGTTATGGAGTGACGGCCGTTTCACTCTGTTGTCTAGAGCATCCTCTAGACAACGGGATGCTCTAGACAACAGAGTGAAATGGCCGTCACGCCAATTGATGTTATAAGCTTTATTATCACTTACCCGGTGGTTCGGAACCCACCTAAAATTGTAGGTCCACCATGTTCCCCGTAACATGGCTCAAACGGCGAGGTGGAACTACCCGTAAGGGTCTCCCCACCATTAAAAGCCATACGCTAATTATTATTATTATTTCCACTTAAAAGTGTTTTTTAAGTTTATATTACATATTAGTGGAAACAAGATGGATCTTCAACATCACTAAAAAATAAATTAATTACGAAACAAACTTCATTGAGTTTGACTAAAACTCCCATTCTACTCTCATTTGTCCCTTCACCTTTTTCTCATTAACTTCTGACTGTGAAAAATATTCTGCAAGCACGGATGGCGTGAAACGGACCTTTCGACCAAGTGATTACTGCCAGAAGATTCCCAAAGATATCATTTCCTCCTAATTGGACCACCAAAGCGTTCAAACTCGAAATCACTGACAGAACGGTTCGTTATTTTAGCTTTCACCATATTAAATGTACGATGATATACGAGGAGAATATCAATATAATTTAATATGGATGTGATAAAGTGTAGTATGCCCTAATGTGAGCCTCAACCAAGTCAACGGTCTGTGAAAATTTCGAAGAGATATACCGCCCAACACATGATAGGGTATATGTATGAGGTTTATATAGATATAGATAAGATATAATCCTTGCATGTAGCACAAAACCAATGAAGCTTTCATCTAGATAATCCCTAATATCCTTCCAAAGGTATCCGCCTCTCCAGTTTTCAAGCTAAGCTCACATCACAAATCCTAACGACTCTATAAAAGTTTCAAGTTACATTCCGCTTGTCCTTGTTGTCGCTCTCATTTTTTGTCACAAGATTATAAAAAACCGTTTTGACAGATCAATGTTGCTTCAAGGAATTTCAGGAAGAAACAAGTGGAGTCATTAATTGAGTCAATGAAGGGTGAGTAATTCTAATTTGTGGTGGGGGTTGTGTATTTAAGAGCATGTGCTTTCTTCCAAAAAGTATTGTAATATTGTATCTTCAAATTCAATACAATCAAATGTTTTTTGATCTGGCTGCATTAATGTAAATGTTTATCTATGTAAGTTGTTTTATCTTAAAGAGCTGGGTAATTCAATTCAATTCAATTTATTCATACACACACAAAATTAATACAAAATTGAAGTAAAACTGCCAGAAGGCAGTTCAACGTCAAGGGGCCACATTATTTTATAAATTTAAGCAAATGACAAAACAAAAATAAAATAAGTGGCCCCAAATTGTCGAACTAGGGCCCTCCAGGGCCTCTTTGTGTAAACTAAACACTACTTTGAACAAAACACAACTAAATTAGTGTAGTGCAATTTATTTTCCAGCTTAGGTACATTTTCCTACAATATTTTCTCCCATACCTGATACAACCTCATCACTTTACCTAAGCGAACTACTCAGAAAATAATAAGATACTCTCTTGAGGCGTGAAGAAGGGTGAGGATCACATAATTTATTTATTATAAATCAATTTCTCATCAGAGAGATACTAAGGGGTGATGGAAGATTAGACGGTGTATATACATAAGTCGTCTGATGTAAACAGGTGTATATAGATATATGTGCTAAGTCGAATTTTACCCCCATCTACTCACCTCAATCTCGGGTCAGGACTTGTAAGGGTGGCTTTTGAGGGGAGGGGGTGTGTAAGAAGTAATCATACAGCACCCTTGGGACACGAGGGGTGAAGACAGGAAGAAATCTGGAGGAAGATAAAGTGCTTTGGGATGCTGTGCTCAGTAGCTACAAAACACTATGGCCTCAAATATTCAGGTGACTTCATCAAACTACTTCTAGAAGTGTGTGGAAATTTAATCTTCTCTGGGTTGTTATTTTTTATTCATTCAAGAAACTTGCAGAGTGATAGTCTATGATTAAGGAAGATACAAATAAATATGAATAATAATAATGAGCAAGCCAGGGAGACTTTCTTGATAGATGTTGCCAAGTTGTATTAACTTGGACACATATCATAATGAAAAAGTTTCCAAGTACCGTACCTTCACCTGGTTAAAGAGATTAAGATGGAATTTATTAATTTCGAATTTCTTTAATTGCTATTACTTTATACTGAAGACTTCCGCAATGGCGGATATTGACAACAGCATTGAACAGCTGCTGATGGGAATCGATGAATGCTACTGTACAAAAATATTAAATAGCATCAATATCCGCCATTGCGGAAGTCTTCAGTATAAAGTAATAGCAATTAAAGGAATTCGAAATTAATAAATTCTGTTTATGTATATTTGTCAGTTTATTCAATTGTCAGTCATTTCAAACTAACTTGTCAGATTAAGATGTTTGGAAACAAGACGAAGTTCCGACTGTTCCAGGGGCGTAGCCAGGGGAGGGATATCAGGATACATCCCCCCCCCCCCCCGAAATTTTGTAGTCATCTTTCACAATACTAATAACTTACAGATTAAATTTAATAAAAACAGTGGTAGAGATTGAGTTATCTTTTGTTGGTTTGTGCAATCCTGCTCTTTCCTTCCCTACCCCGCTCCTCCTATCGTCAACGTTGGTGGCAGTACCACCCCCTCTCAACCAAGTTAGTTGCTGCAAGAGAGCGGACTCGAGTGCAGCTATGTTCGTGAATCGCATCTTTTAAGTCGTAAGTCGTACAAATTGCATTTTTTACACTTTCAATTCGTTATTGTTCCCCCGCGGTCCTCCGTTGTAAACCCCGCATTAACAAACAGTAAATGCAAAAATAACCTTAGTTTTATTTAGCACAAAAGTTTGTCACGGAAATCGCAAAAAGTTTACAATATTATTATGGTACTCTTACTCTGCCGCGGCATGTACAGTTTAGTTAGAAATGTGGCAATACAGCGTTTTCGAGTGGTGTCTTTCACTGACTCTTCCGGATCGGAGATATATTTTTAATTCAATTGCTTTAATTGAATCGTCCAAGTAAAAATTACTTTAAAATGCTCAAAAAATCATTATAAAAATGAGAAATATAAACAAAATTTCTGGGGGAGGGCCCCCGGACACCTCTATCAACTGGGGGATTCCATTCCCCCCACTCCCCCTGGTATCCCCCCCCCCCCCGAAGTTCAATCCTGGCTACGCTACTAAACTGTTCCTGTCATCATTTCCACTGTTGGAGTAATTACCAGACAAAAAATGTCAGCTAATCTTAATCTTCTAGGTGTATCAGAAATCATGAGATATGGGATGCAAAATACGATAGGAGAAATGGAATACGGTCTCAATGGTTGGGGTATTCCTCAATATATTACAATATTCAACAGATTGATAGAGGATTTAAGTCTTGGCTAATGCCAATTTCTATTTAAAAATGGCCTTTCGGGATGGGAAAGTAGATAATAATGATAATAATAATAATACTTATAATAAGGATACATCACGCATAGTGCGCCAAATACTGCAATGTACTCGATAATCACTTGATGTACAAAATAATAATAGTAGTCATGAGATGGAGGTTTCATGTCAATGCCCCTCCATTCAAAGAACTAACCGCAAATGCGAGATAACAAGGAGAACAACAACAATAATAATAATAATAATAATAATAATAATGTATCGGGAATAATAATAATGTAATAATAATGGACTGGTCAAGCACCCCTTTAAAAGGAAAAATAATGTATCGGAGTAATAACTGTATTACCTGATTATAATTATTATAATAATAAGCTTTTCTTGGTGGGGAGACCCTCACGAGTCACCTATTGAGTCATATTATCACTACAATATTTCAATATTGACTTACAATATTTAAGGTAGTTTTCGAATCACCTGGTGAGTAATAAAAATGGATAAAGATATTTTCAAGAATCCATTTAAAGCAATGAAGATAATCCATTATTTAAGAGATGGAATGTTCTGAAAGTTTGTTCATACAGAACTGTATTACTTTATACTCAATGTTTATTCTAAACAAGAATGGTTCTCCAGAAGCGTGATGTCAAAAATTGGATTGGCTTCTGATCATGGATTATTGCTTACATGGATCATGGATACTGGCTTATTGCAAGTAAGTTGAATATTGATAGAGAACTGATGAGAGATTAAAAGAAAGAGACTTATTTTATGACTAAACATAGCAGTCTTGTTGAGTTTGGAAGAAGTTTTACTTGATCAACTTTGCTTACCAATTTTATTTATGACATTGCAAAATAGAAAGAGACTTAAAAATACACATAGTTTCACCAAAGTGATATAGATTAATCGTGTTACTATTATTCAAAATGGAGAACTAACTCCAGTTCATGTAGGAAACCATTTATTACAATAGTGAAGTTTTTACATGCACCAATTGATCGAATCGTAAAATAAATCTTCCTCTCATCCATTTAATGTTTTGGGCAACTCTATTTCATTTCCATACTGTATTTCCAAACATCAGAAAATAATATTAAATAATTTGTGGTTTCCCAAGTTTGGCCAATGTCCATGAAATTATTTATGATACACCTATCTATTTTAAGGAAAGATAGATAGATATATATATATATATATATATATATATATATATATATATATATATATATGGTAAGAAAAAATTGATAAATCTGATTCTGCGGTAGAAACTGTTTGGTAACAAAGTACATGGAAAAATATTTATTTATTGGAGTAATAACCCTCATATGAAATAATTCAAGAAATAATTTATGAAGTTCACTATAGAACTGTAAAATTCCATAACCCTACTTTAATTGCAAGAGACAAACATGTATTATACTTTTACACAGATCATAGATCATTAATATTAAGATCAACATGTTATTAATATATCAATAGAATAATACTGACCAGTTTGAAAATACTTTTTACTATAGAACAATTACTGCAATCGTGGAAACTTTTGCCAGAAACATTAATAAAGAACCTAGATTTTTTTGTGAACATCTTTCAAGTTTATAACAGTGCCAAATTTTGAGCCAAATTCAATCATTAAAGCTTCTCATTTTTCCACAAGATGTGCATGATAATGAAGGAAGAAGTATCAATTGAGCCCGCTTTTATAAGTTGGTAAATAAATTGTTTCATTCAATTTTGATAGGAAGCCTGTTGCATAGCAATTTACAAAATCTTTCACTTGAACTTGTATTTTGGGTTCTGCAAAGTCTTATTGACATGAAGGTTGTAACTGATGTTTTCTATGACGAAATACTTGATGAACAATCTAATATCAAAACTGACACTCTATGATTTCCACTCATTTTTACTGGATATAATAGAGGGATGCATTTCACTTCTAAAGAGATGCTGAAGAAGCAGTGTCAGTTTTGATATTAGATTGAAGATTGTTATTATGTTTTGTAAAATATTATGCAATAGACCCTGGGGTTGGATTTGGAGAAGTTAAATAATGCATTTCATTTTTTAAAACTGTGAATTTCATTGAAGCAAAATAAAATTTTCAGACTCTGTACTTATTTTTAGAAGAGGAACTTCGAATTTACAATTGTCCAATCACGATAGAAAGCAATTATTGTAAAGCACGTTCAAGATTACAAAAAGAACAATGAAAGAAATCTTTCTTGGGCAACCTATTTTTGATACTGTTCCTTACCAAAAGCTTGCAGTAGCCGATTCTTGATCAACTCTTCCTTGTTCATTTATTCTTTCTTTTGTTACAGAAGAAAGAGCCGAAATTGCTGTTGAAAGGAAAGAATCAGCAGTGATTCCAATTCAGATCTCAACTGTTCTTCTGTTGGAATTGGCTCACTTTGAAATTTCAAAGATGCTGATCAAAATGTAGCAGTCTCTTTCATTTTTCCACAGCAAGAGTTATTTTCCTCTACTAAAATATGGATTTGATGAGAATGGAACGAATAAAATTTGTCAAAAAATGTAAATAAAAATTCAATAATATTTGTCTTTTATTATTCATACAGCAATAATTTTATTTTCCTCTTTAACAAGATTTATTTGATGAGAATGGGATAGATGGAACTTGTCAAGAACAGTGTGGGCAAATTGAATAATTGTGTCTAAAATCAACAGCTGTTGATTTTTGATTAGGCTATGTTTGTCCTGTAGACTTCAGGTGGTTTATGAAAGGAGTTAGTTCAAAACTACTAAATGTTTTATTATATTCCCTTTATTTTCATTTTTTTTTTTTTAAACTACCGGCCGGTTGCACAAAAGCCAATTGAATTTAATCCCCGTAGAATGACGTCATTCTACGGAAATTAAACTCAATGGAGAGAATGTAGTTGCAAAAAGGACAATTACAAGCTAGAACGCCGATTAGGCTTACTGGCGTAAAATATATTTAACCGCCCAATCACCAATTATTAAATTTTGGATGATTAAATCTCACTAATGCCCGTCAAGTTACATTTTATAGGTTATGTTCATTGTACCAACTTCAAATTAGGTCGTAGGTGTTAAAAACCTTTCAAAGTGTATAAAATCAACTAAGAATATAATAATATTGAGATAGTTGAATAATGATTCAAATAATTCATAATGAAATGATTCTAATTCATCTTTTTTCTCAACTTCAGAATCAGCTGTTGATCAAATTACAGTGTAGCCAGATTGTGCCCGTTTGGTTAACGAAAATTAACTAATGGATATTTGTGCAACTGACATAAAACTCCTTATTAATTGGCTTTCGTGCCACCTCTTGAAGACTCTGGTTATAGAGTGTAAGACAAGTCAAGTCAACAATTCAGAGCAACAATTATATTTATATACAATAATAGCTTTCTCATTTAGGCCTACTACATTTTTAAATTAGTTGAGATGAGGCTCAATTTTGATCTAAAAGGAACTCAAGAAAAAGCTTTATCAACTAAATATTAATTTCTCAATTATTTTTTTAATATTTCGATATTATCAAGACTCTTGAGAAACTGCGGTAGCTTGTTATAGAAGTTATTACTAATATAACTAGGGCTTTGTTGGAATAACCTACTATTGTGACTCACCAAGTGGTAATCTGCTCGGCATAGTATATTATAATCATTAAAAATATAACTTATTATTTTCATTTTTTTCTGATTATATAATAATATTGCATTTATAGTTTCACAGTTCAAACACTATTCATATTCTAAAAGAGCTGTAGTAGAATACTCTCACAGGCTTTATCAACTGAGCCCTTTATAAAAACAATTTTTTTTTTTCAATTGTAATATCTTAGAAAAAAACGTATTGTGATAAAAGCATACCTGTACACTTAGTATAATTTAGTTTAAAGTAATAAGTATAGGTTGTCTCTGTTAGCCTAGCCTGTCTCTGTGAAACATCTTGAATGTAAACAAAAGTAAATATCTATGATATAAAATTATACCATAATAAAACTTTTTACTATTATAAAATTAGTAAATTTTGATTATTATAAAGTAGTCTATATTCACTGTTATCAATTTACTGTTACTTACTGATATTAACTTGACATTATCTTTGACTGCATCAGAAAAAATTTGTTACTTTTATTAACTTCATCTCCTTGGGTAGCCTATAGATTATGCTTTCTGAAAACGCTCTTTTGCATGATCCCTGAGACATCAATTGTAAAAAATGGGCGATAAAGTGATAGAGTAAAGGGAAAATAGCATAGTGCATAGTCTTTGTTGGGCTTGCTTGGAAGAAAAATACCTCTGACGAAATGTGTTCAAGTTGTATATACGCTGTAGTTGCGTTAAACGAAGATCCAGTTCCATTTCCGTTTATAAGGAGTTAGATGCCTTTGGGGAGCCGAACCCATGTAAGCACACAATGCTTTTCACATCTCTATATATCCGGCTCCTAAATCGTCCTGACCTTTGAACTTTTACACCATTTTCAGACAAAAATGCACCTCAAATTCGTTCCTGAAGTCATCTGAACAACTGCTGATTGAATTTGAAATCACAAATCTAGAAAGCCTACAAACATATAATGAAATATACAAAATCATATCATAAGACATACAGAACAGTTATTACAAATAAAATACATACCGCGCCGTAATTATTATAAATACAAGAAATCACATAATACTAATCAATCAGCACATCCTGAAAGTCATAATAACGAATTTCAGAAATAAATGTGCATCAATTGCTGATCAATGACGAACTAGCTGCAAGTAAAATAGTAGATATTTTCACAAAGATGCCATGCATAACTGTTTGAAATAAATAAGAAAATGAAACTTTCTTTCTTACTTGAGGCAGAACATGTTTTCGGGAGTCAGGATGCCCAAGCCCTGAGGATGGGCATCCTGCCCCAAAACATGTTCTGCCTCAAGTAAGAAAGAAAAATTCCATTTTCTTATTCATTTAATTCGAATTTGAATCCTGAAAATTTACATGTTATTTCTTCCATAGTAGCCTACTACAACATGAGTACTACTGGCAAGGGGTAACTCATTTCAAATATCAGCTTAATTGCCTAAACACATTAAGTTTAACACGTTTCAAAAATATTGTAATAATATTTTTTTTCTAGTTAGTTTGAAGTGACTGCCAATTGAATAAACTGACAAATATACATAAACAGAATTTATTAATTTCGAATTCCTTTAATTGCTATTACTTTATACTGAAGACTTCCGCAATGGCGGATATTGACAACAGCATTGAACAGCTGATGGGAATCGATGAATGCTACTGTACAAAAATATCAGTCACCACCGGGAATCGAACCACGGACCTCTCAATTGCCGGTTGAGCGCCCTTAACCACTAGACCATGGAGACCTTTAAAGGAATTCGAAATTAATACTTTTTTTTTTATTTGCATGAACTGATTCTAATTAATAAGAGATAGAGTAAACATTAAAATTCTGAGGGTATATATTAAAAAATCTCAATTTTTAAACCCTTCTCCCTCCTCAATCCTTTGTTAACTCTCTGCTTAACCCTCAACAAAAATAAAGCTGATATCGAGTGTTCAAGATTAGTAATCCAACCTGGATTACAACCAGTTGATAGGGCATTATTTATTCATAATAATATAGAACCATCTGATATTATTTGCGGTTGCATTGAAAGTACCTATCAATTTTATTTGAGTTACTCACTATCATTTTAGCAGCCATTGTGAGTTGTACCCACATCAAGATTTCTAGTATTATTTGCAATGTATATAGAGTTGGTAATTGATTGATATTCCCCATTGAATTCATTGAGAGCCAATAGACAACAAATAATTTATTCTTTTCAATGTTGTCGTATAATTAAAATAAAATTACAGCTTTGGAATACAGTAGAATAGAATAGCGTAGCTGCCTTTATTTTACCTTGGAGGGCGGAGTTAGGGCGCAGCCAGTGCTCTCTTCCACTTGACCCTCAAAGGGATTAAAAAAGCTAGATATTTTTTAATATTTTATTTTTTCAATCTTGATTGACATGGAGAACGAAACAATTGAAAATTATGTAAGATAGGAGTTCTCCTTACTTTAGTCAGAACGTGTTTTCGGGCATTATCAGGGCCTGATGATGTAAAAGTGCCAACTATTCAACTTGAAAATTTATTTATTTTTTAAATACAAAACACACATATGCAAGTCATGCAAAAATGAAAAATATTAAAATACAAAAATAAAATCTATAAACTAATTAAAAATAATAGTAGGTACTGTACATGTGGAGACGGAAACCCCTTCCAACTAAATATGGTTGCCCACGTACTAGGGAGGGGTTCTCATAATACTGTTTTACGGTAGGAGGAAGAAGTAGAGAAAAGGAAAGGTTGAAGGATTTATTGAGCGAAAAGAAAGGTGAAACTGCTATTTTTTCAAAATTGAAGATCAGAAAAGTAGTCACTTTTGATCCAATTGCTGATGTCATTTTTCATTTTCTTGTTTATTTACTGTTGTTGAGGTATTGATTGGGAATTTTGTTTACGATTTTAGTACTTATGTATACTAGCTGTCTCCTAATTGATTCAATATTGGTTTTATAGATTTTAAGTTTACTTGAATTTATCATCATTGATCATAAAATACTATATATTTTTTTCTAAATATTATGAGTTATTCAGAGCAAGACAAAATAGAGAAATATAAGTACATCACCATCACAGGCATTAAAAAATTAAAAAGATATACTCTTCTCCTATTATTTACTTAATGAGTTATTTATAGCTCATTTCTTGTATATATTTACTCAGTATTGTTCAAATTGACACAGACTTCTCTCAATATCAATTCTAGTTGAATATTGTAAAGAAAATGTAAAAATGGAACTACAACAAAAAATTATTGATTTTGAAAATGAAAATTACAACAATTTAAATCAACTCAAACGCATTACCACAATGCGTAATAATTTGAAGAAGCCTTTTCACAGATTTGGATAAATTGAATGCATATTCCAACAAGCATCAGATGCCGCATGGGATTATCTATATATAAAAATATAAATATCTATATATAAGTATAGATATGTAATAAAAGGAGACACCAGCCATGGGATTATAATCAACGTTCTTCAAGTTATAAAACTGAAATTACGATGGCAGGACACAGATTTGAATATGAATAGACCATTATAAGCGACATGGTCGCGATTAGCAGTCAAAATATGTGACTATATACATAAAATATATATGTGACTGACTATTTCTATGTATAAGTGACTTAGCTCACAGATTTAATTCGACCAGACAAGTAGTATCATCTTGCCAAGCATTTAAGGCTGGCTCAAGTACCCAACGAACAGTCTGAAGTATTTAACGATCTATTATCTATTTTATCTAGTTAATTTAAGTTTTGAGCATCATGAACGGTGTAAATTATAAGAGGTATGGTGACCGTTGATGTACCTAACGACGCATTGTACGGAAATGTATGCGGAAAGACCACACCTTTTTTAATAAATGAGTTTATTTTTAATTTATGGTGTAAATGCCATAGAACACGGAGTTGGGTGGAGTAAGGATGGGTTATTAATTTCATTGAATAAAAAACTGATATGAAGTAAAGAAATATGATAAGCTTCACTGAATTAAAGCTAAAATGATTTGAAAAGAGTTGAATTGAATAGGGATTAGGTGAATAGGTATTAGTTGAATAAAGCAGATAATTTTTTTTTATCTGTATTATTTAAATAGCTTTTTCCATAATAGATAAAATTAAAAAATTAAAACTAAAATTTAATTTAAAATTAAAAAATTAAAAGAAAACTAAAACGAAAGTGGATGAGTATTTTGAAAAAACTGACAAAATATTTCAAGAGAATTGCGTTGAATAGGAGTAGGTATTAAGGGGACTTCTGATGCGACCAATCAGAAGACAGGGGGGCGTGGCCACCCCCCTTCCCCCTCCCCCAGGTCAGACATTTTGTAAACACCCACCCTTCCCCCTGTCCCAGTCAGCCATTTTGTTTTTAAGGTCACATACCCCCTTCCCTATGTGCCCCCACTTTATTCCCAATAGATTAAAGGGGGACCCCCCGCAAGCACCAATGAGAGAGGACCTATCCCCCCTGACCCCACCTCTCACAGAAGGTTCCCAATAAATATAGAACATACAGCTTTATATCTATATATACATGCTTGCAATTGTATATCTATATATACCCGCTTGCAATTACTATATCTATATTTGCAATAGCATCAGCCCCCGCCGCCAGATTTAGCTATTAATTGAGGCTGCACACCTGCTACCTCCTGCTGTGATTCTCAAAGCCCTCTCTCTCTCTTTCGCACGTGCAGTGTTAATATACCCCCCTACCCCCCACCCCCGGACAGTGCTTCAGATATTAATAACACTTCCGCCCCCCTGCTGTGAAAAAACTATTTCATAACGTTTAAAAGCAGAGCACGTGTACAAGTTTTATGTAGATTTTTTTTTTTTATGTGACTCATTAAGCTGTGGAATAATAATCCTCTCTCTCTTTCTTTTGAAAGAGAGGGGTTATTTCTACAATACCTCATGCTGTTTGCTCAAATAATCCGACCCCCACTTTCTCTCTCAGGTCATTAACCTTTGCATGAATAATCCTGTCTGTGTGTGAGAGAGAGGCTTTCTCTCTCACTCTCTCAGCTCATTCATTAGCCTCGGTTGAAAATTCAAATATGCTTTGCAATAATATTAAACTCATCTATAGCTATGCCAATAAGTAAACTGAATGACCAAAACATGGTATTATTGAATCACGTGCACCACCTTTTGAATCTCGTGCACATGCACTCTGATGTGAGGTGTGCAAGTGAAACTGGATCCTCCAATAGATTCATAGGCACCTGCTATTAGTAACATGGTTTCTAGGCAAACCCAACACACATAATCGCGTTTAGCATCATTAAATGTTGTTAGACACAAATAGGTGTAGAATGCTGGTGTACTTTTTCAGGTCATTAACCTTTGCATGAATGCACATGCCTATTACAATGTTGGTTTCCCCCTCATGATTGAAATTTTTTACATTTTTTATCCGCTAAATCATATAGAGCATCCCAAAGTTCGTTTGTATCTGAAATAATTTGTATAGGGGAATCGTTAGAACACCCATAGTGCAAATGACCCTCCTCACTTATAACTATATCTAGGAGATCATATATTTCAGATAAAATAGGATAGCAGAAATTCTCAGTTTTTGTTGCAGACAAAGTTCCATCATCTGCCTCGGTTGAAAATTTAATATTCTTTGCAATAATATCAAACTCACTTACTGAAATAGCCATCAGTAAACGGGATAGTTTTTTAAATTTTGTATAGCTGTAGCATCGCATCCTTCCTCTATGATAGTTAAACACATACTGAATGACCGGCGGTTTGTTAGTTAGAAAAAGCCTCCAAAGGAACGTCAACCTCACCGCCTTATTGGAGGTCACTCTTTTTTTATTTGGGTAAAAAGAGGTTCACACAGGGCTAGGTCACATAAACCTGTGCTATGGAGAAAAACCCATTGTAAAAATTTACATTTCTTTCAACTCTACTTGTCCGTTCTCATGTTCGCATATTAATACAAAATTTCTCTTGTTAAAATCTGTCAAGTTCTCATTATTTAATACGCTTTTAAATTTATCACATAGTAATAAATCGAAATAAGAGTCTCCCTCACTGTCGGGATCGTCGAGATTTAGTAACACTCTGCCTGTACCATAGACTATGGCGTTTTCAACGGTCAGATACGAACCGAGAGGTACTGATTCTAGAGGCAACACCTCACGTGCCAAAGCGTTGAATGCGTCCACGCAGAACCGTCCCATCTTTCCTAATGATTCAAGCTTCTCAATTTCACTCCTTTTATGCATTCTCCCCAACACTGTTTGCGCAAGCGCAGTTTGTAGCTTCTTCCTCAATTTGTAATAATTTTTTAATGCAAAGCCTATGCGGCCTGTACCAGGATAAATAATGGTTAATATCACTCAAATTTACAGTGTTTAAAAAAATTTGTTTCAACTGTCTCGCAAGTCCAATGTTTTCACGAGTAGAATTTCTAATGGCATCCTCACACAAATCAAACCACTGCAGATATTCTCGTAATTTGTTCTCTAATTCTTTATCCGCACACATCCACTTCTGAGGATCCATTATCTACAACTAATTATTTATACAGCGGGATTAATACCGAAAAATTGATAGGTCTTCTACCAATGCCCACGCTACAAATTCTCACTTTGTGTGATTCCAACTCATAACCACAGTAAACGCATACGACCTTTTTTCCATCATAGTAAAATCCTTGTCTCGCATAATTTCTTTTGCTTGTTCTACTATAAAAAGCGCAATTCCTCATACTTTTCATTCGATTATTTTCACAAGTATAATCCCCCTCCTCTCCTATCTTTGGAAGCGTGTTAGATGTTAATAGTTGCAAATAATGTTGTGCACTTATTAGAGCGCATCTCCCACCTTCTACATTTTTGTGTATGTTACAAACCTCAAAACACCACGTATCTTTAAACTTTGTGAAATTAGGTTTCGCGTAATATTCCGGTATGCAACGTACATCATTATGATACTTTTTCAAAAATGCCGCTTTTTCTGTTCCCTTTGTAAAAATGCAATCATACGCGCCGAGATATCCTCTCATCAATGAATCTGTAAACTCCATCTCCCCCTCATCCCATAATATTTTATGATAATGTTGTTCTAACCAGGTAGCCTCGCGAAACATTTTCCAGCTCAAAGTAGATTTCGGAAAAGGAGGTTTAAAGTGTAGTACCACATAATTACCAGCCCGATCAACCAGCGCGAATTCTTTTAAAATTATTTGATTATTATCTCCCTTAAACCAGTGTAGATCCGCAACGGCAAAATTCTTCTTCTTCTTTTCTTCCATCTCACACTGTATTCCCACTGTACGTGTTTTTCCCTCTTCACTAGCCTCAAAATCTCCAATCGCCTCTTGAAACAGCGAAGAAGTGGACATGTTGCTCTCTCACACACGCCCACACGAATGATAAATTATTTTTTACATTTCACCTTTTAAACATCCCCCCTACCGGCAATTTATTGTACTTCTCTAACTAATGAGGTTAAAGGCGTGTATTCCATTATTGAATCGCTTATAAGAATACAATATGCCGAAGTCGAGTTTGGTAGTTCTTTACTAAATTCCATATCTAATCTTATATCTGTGGATGTTTTCAAATGATCAGATTGGTGTGAACAGTCAATCACAATTATTGGTGATTTTTCGCAAAACGCTTTAAAATCAATAGCGTTCCCATGTTCTGCATTTATAGTGCAATTATAGTAACTCGGCGCGAAATCTAAAAACATTCGGTACATTATCTGCTTATTCCCCAACAAATTATCATAGGGATAATATTGACTGTTTAGAAATAATTTAACATTATACAACTCGCACGAATCAAAATCAGACATTGATTTATTAATAGCATTTTTCCGAGCCGTTTGAAAGGCTAAAATTACATAGCGTGGAACATCTAAATGCGATGATGTTTTTATTGCCCACGAATGAATTCTCGATGTCGCCATGTTTGGAAATTCGTGAATCTCCCATCTTCTAAACGCAAGTTTTAAAGGACGATCAGAATCGAGTAATTTCAAAAATTTTAACCTTACGTGATCTTCCAAATGGATGTACGGAATTTTCCACTGTAGTTTATCAATTGTTAAAGAAACATTTGTTCCTGTAGCCGATTCAACGCAGTTTAGATCCGACGCACTTCTCAATAATACAAGCTCTTGTTTCAAGTTTAAAATTATTCGTTGAAAATCTTCGAAAAATGGTAACAAAAGTTTCAGTGGTACGCAAAAAATGAATTTATTATCCGTCAACTTATATCCATCTCTATCAAATCCTGCCAATTGGTATGTATTTGTATCGAAAACATTTTTCAAAAGCAATCCTTTAATTGTAGACATAATTCCGACAAGTCTCGATTTCGCTACTTGCTGTCCCGCCAATTCATAACGAATCTCTTCAAACAGATGGCCCACCACGTTGCTGACAAGTTTATATTCGGCATGCACTGGCGGATCCTCGGGTTTCGCACCCGGCTTTGTACATTTAACACTCCCCTCAATAAATAGAAACGATTTACAAGGCAGTGTGTATATATCCTGTTGATTTACAGGAAGCCTTACTTCATCCGAATTACCTAGTTTCTGTCCAGAATATGTTGTGTGCGTGTGAAATTCGTACTTAGTAATATCAGAGTAAAATTGAATTTGACTATCGACATCTAGAATTTCACTTATTGCGGCTCCCGACATTTTTCCAATTAACTATAAATCCCAATTTTTCTAGTATTCTCGCGTTTTTAGCTGTTAATCTGTTTTTCGGCGTTAACATAGGTGTTAACGCTACTGAGCTTAAACTCCTACTGACGCTTTCTCTGTTCTCATCTCGACGCTTAGGTACGGCATTGAATACAATAAAACCCATCTTCTAACTTTTCTCACGAATATGTAACCTCACAGTTATACTATCCCCTCGAAAATCGATAAGTGATCCGTCTTGATCGGTTACCGTCACATTAATAAACTGAATTCTGCGCGTATTGAGAGGTACATATATAATTTCTGCGGGCGTTTCATTAATCAAATAACCGGGCGGTACCCTCGGCAGAAATTCGTAAATAATATGCTTTTCATCTCCGTTAGCGAAGCTTCCACATGCTAAATTACACGACACCACGATTGTATTAATATGACTGATCGAGACTAAATGATTTGAATAATGCCATGTATTTGCTTCGAGTAGAAGTTTATCAAACCCAAGTGTCTTACCAATTGAATCGTCAAAAGTTAAATCTACTGGTTTATCGGAATAAATTCCAACTTTCATAGTGTTATTATTCGGTTGTATAACAAGACTCTCATCGCTCAAGTTCAATTTCAACTTTATAGCGCTTATTATATTATCAATTTCATACGATCCTGTATCAAGATTCACCAGTTTATCTCCATATTTAAAACTGGAATTTTTCCCCCTTATTATATTCGGTATACTATTAAACGTCCACAAGTTAACCAATCCAATTTCCCATTCGCGATTTTTATCCAATTCCAGAGCGTGGTTTAAATTCTCATATAGATTACTTGTTTTTGAGGTTAGTGTAATAACAGCCATCACTCACTCAGCTAATGCTTTCAACACAAGCGTAAAATTACAACTGGTTAGCAAGAAACAAAATCACTAGGTGCCCACAAATGTCTGTGTTTACCCGCTGCAATTGGTTGGTATTATAGAATATTTTTACATTATTTTCTTTTTCCCAATATTTTGCCAATTCGCGTGGCGGTTGCAAGTCACCGATCGGATCAAAATAATACACATTTTTTCCTCGTTTAATATATGCAGTCCAATGTGTTCCCATTCCAATCTGTTTGTCTAAATTAACAATTGCGAGCTCATTATTTCGAATTTTACTCGGAAGTGTATCAATCATATATATGCCCCTTAGTGGAATATCTAATAATTTGCACCATTTTATCAGGTCATAGTTTGACAGCGGGCCGTTCATCTTTGCATTTTTCTCTGTCTTTTCCTCTGCTTTTTTCCTCCTTGCTTCTTTTTAACCTTAGGAAATAGTGTTACACCGTATTGGGTGGGAGGTACTAGTATTCTTCCGCCTGTTGGATATGGTTTCAGATAAAAACCACGACCAGCAATATGATTTTTTAACCTATTGATCGCCTTTTGTCTAATACTATCACTATGCGTTTTTCTAACTCCCCTCGTTTTTCGTTTTCTCAAACCTCCACCAAATGCGGATTTCGCTTTCATAATGTTTGTAACAAGATAAGAATATGCCCTCTCAGATAACCCCGTTTTTGGGTCCTTGAAAATTTCCCAAGCTCCATCTGCCAAGTGCCTGTCAGCCTCCGCCCGCGTCATGTTATCAGACGCTCGGGAGTAAACTATGTCGTGCGTCTTACATAAATCATCAAGACGGTTTATAGGTTTGTCTCCACGTGCTAACCTTGACCTTAACCTTGTACCAGGTCCACAATACGAATAATTAGGTAGATGAGCCTCGAAATTGAGGTTATCCACCCCCTTATTTATCACTGTACCCAATACATCGCCAATTTTTGATAAAATACCTCTACCACGCTT
Source organism: Conomelus anceps (assembly GCA_948455865.1). Taxonomy (NCBI): domain Eukaryota; kingdom Metazoa; phylum Arthropoda; class Insecta; order Hemiptera; family Delphacidae; genus Conomelus; species Conomelus anceps. The sequence continues at coordinate 18,695,807 of OX418226.1, read as the reverse complement.
ACGAACAGAGCAGCGCCTTTTCTTAACACTGTTCATCCTTTAAAGGTTAAACATAAACTGAACTGTAATTACTACTACTACTACATAATTGATTAGTTTTCTTCAAAAGAAAATTCGATTTTTCATTAAAAGTCTTGGCACAATTTGCAAGATTGCTATAGTATTTGTAGATATTGCAAATTAATTCTCGCTCATCAACCATAAATTTATACCAATGTATCAACCCAATTTCAAAGGAAATTGGTGTTTTATAATACGAATTAACGCAAGATTTAATATTGAATAAAGTATGATTTCTCAGTGAAGTTGACGATCCAAAGGAATTGAAAAGAAATTGCGTATCATTTCGTTTCTCATGCAGATTGCACGATTTATCTTTATTTAAAAGTAGTACGGTGTTTAGACAGCATAATAGAAATATAAATAGTACTATCGTTTTCCACACGTGCCGCATCACCAAAGCACATTCCATGTTGACAGATACAAACATACTGATAAAAATAGAACACCGTGTTGAGGGGGAGAAGCGAGCGCGTGCCAGCGAGAGCTTCCTGCAAGCTTCCTTCTTTTAGGTGCTCACCTACTCCAAAGAGGAATGCTCATCGCATCCCACAATCCTTTTTTAGCTAGCCGCGCACACCGCTAAAAGATCATTCGCGTGCCAGCGAGAGCTTCCTGCGAGCTTCCTTCTTTTAGGTGCTCACCTACTCCAAAGAGGAATGCTCATCGCATCCCGCAATCCTTTTTTAGCTAGCCGCACACACCGCTAAAAGATCATTCGCGTTTTGAACATCATAGTTATCGGATCAAAAAAGTGCGATTATCTTTATCAGTTTGAAAGCGTCACAACAGTTTGAACTTTAGCTATCCGTGCACAGCGATAAAAGAGCATTTGCGTTTTTGAACGGCACAACAAGAAGAGTGATCATTTTGAAAGCATCACATCAGTTTGAAACAAAGGTGAGCAATAATAATTCAAATCTTTATTTACATTAATCAATTATAACAAACTCGAAATAAAGCCACAAAATAATCAAACTCATAAAAATTATCTTCAACCCAATCACGCATTTTTACATGTTTTTGGGTAAATACTGTTAGTGCAAAAAATCTTGCATATTAAATTGGAGCAATTGTAATAGAAATAGTAATTGTTCAATAATATTTACAATAAATCTTCTCACACCTTAATGCAGACGTCACCTCCATAATCTGATAATAAGTGTGCATAATCCAAATTTTTAAACATCAATCTGATCCATTTTTCCCTATTTTGTATGTTTCAGTTCCAACTAGAGACGTTTCAACTCTACAACAGAGTGCAAGTGATTCCACGTTGTGCAGGTTTGTTTGCTTTTTCAATTAATTCTCCTCCTTCTCCTCCTTCTCCTTCTCCTCCTTCTCCTTCTCCTCCTTCTCCTTCTCCTCCTCCTTCTCCTTCTCCTTCTTCACCTTCTCCTTCTCCTTCTCCTCCTCCTTCTCCTTCTCCTTCTCCTCCTCCTTCTCCTCCTTCCCCTTTAAGACTGTTCTTATTATATATACAAAACGATGCATGACACAGTTTTTTCGAATCTGCAATAATTACTTTACAATATACGCATTGCAAATAACCCGTTTTATGTAGAAAAAATCCATTACTCGCGAAATATTCAGCATTTCTTTTAAAAACCAATATCCTCTTATTAAATGAGTTTGACCAGTGAGGCTTTGATCTTTGATAAAATGTCTTTATTCGCTGGTCGTAATCGCGAAGATTATTAAAATTTTCATTCTCGATAGAAATATTATGCATTCTCCTCCACCCACAATTCGGACTATGTTTTTCATGTTCTTTTTCGGGATCGTCTGTTATTAGCCATTTTTCCAAACCAACTAAACAAAACACGCACTGCACTGAGTCTGGTGGCGTCTTGAATACAAATCCCAGTTTAGCTAAATGTTTAGGCGATAAAAGGGGAGATTCGAATTTTTTCCATCTCTCATCAAAACTCAACAACCTCAATCTTTCGTACATTAAAACGTGTGATTGATCCATAGTGTGCCGATCAACTTCTAATCCACTACTAACTTGTTTGTTTTAGATCAGTTGTACCAGCGGAGTGTAAGAGAGCACACATCTGAGTGAGAGGATACATCTGAGAGAGAGAGCGCACATCTGAGAGAGAGCACACATCTGAGAGAGAGAGCACACATCTGAGAGAGAGAGAGAGTTCATCATTTGCCATCACCCTTTTACAATGTAAGTAACGATTATTGACTGCGCATTATTTCGAATTATTTTTCTCGGTAGAAACTATTATTCTGCAGAAATCACACTGCATGCGAGTATCTCCATTCAACTAATTCTGCTGCCGATTGTTGTACATTGGAGGAGTAAACTTACGTTCAGTATTCCTACTTAGTTTTACCAACACACTTGAGTGTTTGAAATAATTTACAATTTTTCCCACACCGAAATTTTCTGGATGAATTACACAAAAATTTATCAATTTTGTTGTTACACATATTAAATGTATGATAGACGCCATTACACGATTCGTGATGGTTATCTGCAATATGTAATTGCATTATTCGATAAAAACAAGTATCTGAATTACATTCTCCAATAAATTGGTGTAATGGTTCATTGAGTGCAGGATTTATACACATGCAATAGTGTCCATATTCTCTTCCATAGCACTCATAACGGTGGAAGCGTAATTTATGTATTAATTGTTTTTCGAACGAGGATTTATTTTTAATAAACTTTTCTTCTTCTTCCTCGTCTACCGCCACGTTTATATCCATAGATATAATCTGTTTCACACTCATAATCTTTTTTAACCTTTCAGTTGGAGAACACAGTGGAATCGCTTCCTTTGAAAGTCAATCATTCGTAATTTAGAATAGTCCGTGGTGATCAACTTCTAATCTGCTACTAACTTGTTTTGTTTTAGAGAGAGAGCACTAATTCGTCAAAATGCGGTATACAATCAAGGATCTGCGTGGATTGAACAATAACGCGATACGTCACCGTATAACCTATCTAGACGAGGAGCTGGACGTGGAATCGACTTTGGAAGCTACAAAACCTATAGTATTGAACCAGATCGTCGAGGAGTCAGACCGTTTCCACGGAAATGTGAAATGGTTTTTAGTGTTAAATATTATATTACAAAAATTGATTGTTTTGCCCGAGGAAAGTGAACAAATTTCGAGTACTGTAAACTTTCACAGCTACTCGGCAATATGTGTGAATGTTCGTGAAAATTTAGATGAATTGAACAAGTACTATGAATTAGCTATTAAGAAAATTTTAAATTCTTTCCAGAATTTTACAAAATTTGGTAGTGGGTGGGTTTTGAGTAGAATACATTCTTTAGATTTAAACATAATTTGGTATAATCCTATGTACACATCCTCATCTTCCTTTGTAGAGACTCCCGATTTTATTAAGAAAAAGAAATGCGTAATTAACGTGAAAAATTTCAATGACGGGAAATGCCTTTTGTGGTCAATTCTCGCTTATTTCCATCATCGTCGAGGTACACATATGACTGTTGAATATTTGAGCAAGTTTGCTCACACACTCAACACAAACGGTGTTAACTTCCCAGCCACCATGAGAGATGTTAGGAAAATTGAAATTTTGAATCCCAACATATCGATTAATGTAATTGCGTACGACGATGATGGAAAGAAATTCTATCCCTACAGATGTAGTATATATAGGCAACGCAGACATCAGGTGAATCTTTTGCTTTTAACAACTAAAACCGCACCACATAAATCACATTTTTGCTTGATCAATACCGCGAACGGGAAAAACGGGTTGTCTCGGCTCTTGAGCCATCTTTCAAAACATCATGCCCAAGTACACATATGCGAATTTTGTTTCCATCGTTTCACAACTGACAAAATGGTAAATAGAGATGGAAAACAAAATTTGGAAAGGCATCAAGAGCTTTGTTCAAAGTTCGCGGCGCAAAGAACGGTGCTACCCAAAGAAGGTGATGTAATCAAATTTACAAACTATACTTATACACTTAAACCTAAATATGTAATTTACGCCGATTTTGAATCGTTTATTTTACCAATTAAAAGCGGAGAAGAGGGGGAAGAAGAAGCTGATGCTTCAGACCCTGTTACTAGTAGCTTCACAAAAAAGACGCGTGAGCATGTTGCGTGCGGGTATTGCTTCGTAGTGTTAAATATACATGGTGAAATTTGTCACGGACCCATTCTTTATCGCGCGCGAAATGAAAGTGAAAAAATTATTAAAAAATTCGTTGATGATGTAACAGATTTAGGTGAAATGCTTTATAATGATATGAAACGCGAAATACCGATGATTCCATTAAATGAGCGTGAACAACAAGTATTTGATGATGCAAAACAATGTGGTTTATGTGGGAAGGATTTCTTGATTGGTGAGGTGAGATGCAAACACCACTCGCACGAATCAGGCGAATTTATTTGTGCAGCTCACCAAGCCTGTAATTTAAATGCTAAATCACCCGATTTTATTCCATGTTATATACATAATTTCGCAGGGTACGATTCCCATTTTATTGTGCAAGCTTTGGGGAAATGCAAAAGAAAAATACATTGCATCGCCAATTCCTCTGAAAAATTTATGACAATTAGTATTGGTAAAATTAGGTTTTTAGATAGTTTTAAGTTCATGAATGCTTCATTAGATTCACTTGTAAAAAATTTGTCAGAAAGTACTGAATTGGAAACGAAATTTAAAAGGATGTACACTGTATTCAGAACACCTGAACAGCACCGGCTTTTAATCAAAAAGGGTGTGTATCCATACACTTATTTTGATTGTGCTGAAAAGTTCAATGAAACGTGTCTTCCTCCCATAGAAGCATTCCACAATGATTTGAACGATTCACCATTGGATCCTGCTGAATATGAACATGCACAGAAGGTGTGGAAAGCGTGTAATATTTCCTCTCTTGGTGAATATCACGATCTATACCTTCTAACGGATGTTCTGCTTTTGGCCGATGTTTTTGAGGATATGCGCTCATCATTATTCGACAAATATGGATTGGATGCTATCCACTTTCTCTCATTGGCACATTTCTCATGGAATTGCATGCTAAAATACACACAGGTGGAGCTTGGTTTGATTCGGGACATTGATATTCATCTTATGATTGAGGGTGCAGTGAGAGGAGGATTATCGGTCATTCCGCATAGGTTCGCTGAAGCGAACAACCCATATATGTCGAATTATGATGAGAGTAAACCTACTAATTACCTTGTTTACCTGGATGCTAACAATTTATATGGATACGCAATGTGCGAACCTCTCCCGAGCGGAAATTTTAAATTTTTGAATGAGAATGAAATCGCACAAGTAGATTTTTTAAACTTGAGTGCCGATTCAGAAATTGGCTACATTCTGGAGGTTGATATGCAGTATCCACAATACTTACACGATTCTCACAATCAGTTTCCCCTTGCCCCCACAAAAGAAGCAGCCCCCCTTCACCTGATGTCTGAATATCAAAAACACGATTCACAAAAATCATCAACAAAACTCCTTGCAACACTTTATGATAGAACAAAATATGTAATTCATTATCGCAATCTCCAGCTTTACACTCAGTTGGGCATGCGTTTAACGAAGATTCATAGGGTAATTAGTTTTACACAGTCCCGTTGGCTACAACCTTACATTCAATTCAATACAGAATGTAGGCGAAATGCCAGGAATAAATTTGAAGTTCAGAACTTTAAAAATTTATCGAATATAATATACGGAAAATCTCTCCAGGGTAATCGACACCATTGCACCGTAAATCTCATAACAGATGAGAGAAAATTGGATAAATATGTTTCCAGGCCATTGTGTAAACGCTGGGTGATTTTTGATGAAAATGTAATTGGGGTGTTTTCAAGAAAATCTGAAATATGCTTGAACAAACCAATTTATGCGGGTTTCACCATTTTGGAATTGAGTAAACACCTAATGTTTGATTTCCACTACAACAAAATTTTGAACATATATCGTCCTGAAAATGTGAATCTATTAATGTCGGATACAGATAGTCTTTTCTATGAAATAAAAACTGAGGATGTGTACCAGGATATTAGGAATAATTTGACGTGGTTTGACACATCTGATTACCCAACCACTCACAAATGTTATAGTCTTGTAAATAAAAAAGTGGTTGGGAAATTTAAAGATGAGACAAATTCAAAAATTATCACACATTTTGCTGGCTTACGGCCCAAAATGTATAGTTTTAAATATGTAGATGATGAGAATGAATTGTATAAAAACGTAGCTAAGGGTGTAAAGAAATCTGTTAAAGATCGCTGTCTAACATATGATTTGTACAAAAAATGTTTATTCGAAAGAAGCACACATTACGAGAGGTTCAATATGATAAGGAGCTATTGTCATAAAGTATATCAGATTGCATGTGCAAAAACAGCGCTCTCATGCTATGATGATAAAAGATACATCATGCCCAATTCGGTTGACACCTTGGCATGGGGTCATTATAGAATCCCCCAAGTTGAAGAAGGAGAAGAAAAAGGAGAAGAAGAAGAAGAAGAAGTAGTAGAAGAAGAACCTTCCTCTCAAAGTGTGAGGCGGTGAGTGAGGAGAGGAGAAGTGAGGCGTGCTGCTTCACAAAAAGAGGGTGGCTAAAAATAGATTACCCACACGGCGCGTGCCGAGGCAGTTGAGATATATCACACGTGTGTGATGTCGACAAAAATGAATGAACTTAGACATAGATTAGCACAAGAATTGCATTCTGTGCCAAGAGTACATTTTAATAGGAGAAAATATGAGATTAAAAGTGAGGTGGATCTGCTTCAGGCAGATTTAATTGATATGAGCTCGCTGGCGAGAGATAATTCAAATTTTACTTTTATTTTAGCTGTAATTAACTGTTTTTCTAAATATGCTTATTGCGTGCCAATAAAATCCAAAAGTGCCGGCTCTGTGTATGCTGCACTTGAACCAATTATTCGTAAAAATAAAAATGTTAAATTTTTTCAGACAGACCAAGGTACTGAATTTTTTAATACAAAAGTAAAAGCATTATTGGATAGGTATAATATTAAACATTACCATGTTTTTAGTGAGAAAAAAGCTGCAATAGTCGAACGTTTTATTAGAACTATTAAATCAAAAATCTATAAATATTTAACGCAGCATGGAACAAAACGATGGGTGGGAGCATTACCAACAATGGTTAAAGAGTATAATAATGCTTTCCACAGAACAATTCAAATGCGGCCATCTGATGTTCGCAAAAAACATCGAAATCATATAATAGCATCGCTTAATAAGGCGGCCAATGAGAACTTGCGTTTGAAATCTAAACGAATAAAACCGAAATTTAAATTGGGCGATGTTGTACGCATTAGTAAGTACAGACAGGTTTTCGACAAATCGTATAATATTAATTGGAGTGGGGAATTATTTATAATTCATTCAGTCTATCCGACTAAGCCACCTACTTACATCTTGCGTGATTTGAAAGGGGAAATAATTTCTGGCCGTTTCTACGAAGAAGAAATGAAAAAAACAAAGCTGGATGAGGAGGAGCAGAAAGTTTATTTAGTAGAGAAAATTATAAGGAAAAATAAAGATAAAATATTGGTTAAATGGTTAGGTTTCAGCGAACCTACATGGATCGAGAGAAAGAATTTACTAGGTTAAGAACTGTATTGTAAATACTATGTATTATATTGTAAATACTATGTATTATATTGTAAATAAGCGAAATGTTGTATATTGGAAAAGAACTGAAAAATATTATCAATAAATTGATATAATATGTTGAAGCATGTGTTTTATTCAGTTATCCATTGACTATCATAGTGATACAATGGTAAAGGATACGACCATACCCATCATCAATTTTGATGAGGTTATTACAGGTAAACCGAACATTGGCAAGAGTAAAAATGGTAGTTTATTACCGCATAATGCACGCATTATCCTGATTGGAAGATCCAACAGTGGTAAGACAAATACGTTATTGAATTTGATTTTCAATAAAAACGGATTGAAATTTAAACATTTATACTTATTTAGCCACTCTCTGTATCAGGATAAATATAAGTTTTTGAAAAAGGTGTTTTCAATGATAAAATGTGTAAGCTTTTACATGTCAGACAATACTGATATGATAAAGCATCCCAACAAAGTTGAGAGAAACTCTCTTGTCGTTTTTGATGATTTACAATTAAGCAATGTACCTCAAATTCGTAATTACTTTACAATGGGTAGACATCGCGAAATTGACACAGCCTACTTGGTACAAAGTTATGGTGCGATAATGAAACATCACATCCGAGATAATTGTAACGTAATGATTATTTTTAAACTTGATCAATTAAATTTGAAATTAATTTATAGGGATTTTGTGGGGGAAGATATGAGTTTCAGTGAGTTTAGAAAACTATGTTGGGAGGTGTGGTCAAAAGGCGCTCACAAATTTGTTTCTATTTTTACTGAATGTAAGGCTGAAAATGGAAGATACAGAGAGCAATTGGATAAATTCATAAAGATTCCTTTGCAATGAGGTAACTTCGGTGTTTGCACGATTTTTTGTCATTCAACGTTTGATCATACATGGGATATTACACAAAGAGTAAGCTAATGAAGAAAGTTAATATGCGTAAGAAACGCGATCGTGCTGCTCCTACCGCAGCATCATCTGTTGGGGAGAGAAGCAGTTTAATAGATAGAATAAAAAAATTGAGAAAAACTATTATTGAAAAACACAGAAATTTATTGGGTTTTCAAACACAGAGTGAAGAATTTAATCGTAAAAGGTTGGAACCAATAATTACTCCATTAATTGAACTCAAAAAGAGCACAATCTCTGCCAATGAAACAGTAAAGCGCGAAAAAGAACACAAGGTTGAACCGTTGGTAACGGAGAAGGAGAAGGAGGAGGAGGAGGTGGAGGAGAAGGAGGAGGATGGGGAGGAAGATGTAAATATTTCTGCTAATGATAAATCTGCTTTCTTTGATTCGACTTTGAATATTACTAACCGTCGCACTCGAATAGAAGAAATTTTAGACAACTATTTAGGTGTGTTTCATAACGAGAAATTAGATAATTCTATTCCTTATGGTATACGATTTGATCATAAACAAAATTTATATTTTATCGGCGATGAGCCCGTAAGTTTTGATGATGTTTTTATAACTGTCGGCGAACAAAGGTTTAGAATGACTCATGGTTTGTTGGAGCTATTGTTTAACAGTAGGCCAAATTCAAATCTCTACAATAACAAAGATTTGGCGAAATATAAAAAAATATTATCACTCACATCTGTACATATTAATAACCAGGGTTACGTAATTCGCAATTCTGGTAAAAAATCTCAAATTATACAGAAACTTTTTCCACCCAAAAAACGTTCAAAGTATGGGAAGGGATTATTGAATTTTGTTAGAAATAAATCACGTGATAGAAACTACATATTCTGGGATGATGTTAACGAACTAGTCGAACGGTTATTTATTTTAATGGGATCTAAAAATGCAGGAAATTCAGCTCACGATATTGAAATCGATTCGATATTACAAGAACTGCGAGAAGCTAACTTTATACAGTAAAAAGCGAGGACAGGCCGTGTTGGCGGGAAGCTGTTCGGTAGAGCGAAAGAGGAGAGAAAGAAATATGAGAGAGATGAGGCTGGGTGAAACCGGCTGTTGCGAAAGAGTATGTTAGAAGAAATGCGGAGTGGGCGCCCCCTCACCCCTCTGCGAAACATCGTGTAAAGTGAGAATAGCCGACTAAAGACATGAGTTGGAGTGGTGACGTCAGTGCTGTTCCTTCTTGACATCCAACACAAATCGGAGCGTTGAAACCTCTCCGCTGGAGCGGGTGTACCGAGGTGTTGATAATTAATTTCGACATTCGAACAATGAACACCGATCGATTCGGTAGGATGCATACAGTGCATGCGAAGCAATTAGAGGAGTTAAAAAAATTAGTAGCGAATTTTGACAAGTTGAAATTTGAATTGAGTGAGTTGAAGAAGGCTGTTTTAACTAGAACAGAATTTAACAATGAAAGAAGCCAACTTGTGTCGTTTGAAAATCTCAATAGTGGATTAAGTATAAATAACAATGTGTTGGAAAAACGCATGCATGATTTAGAACAGGTTGTTTTAACTAGGAGAGAATTTGAGCAGGAGAAGGCTAGTGTGCTGGTGAGTAGACATACCCTCAATAATGAGATGAAAATTATTAGCAAAGAGGCAAAGGCAGAAAGAGATAAACTACTCACTCGAGATGAATTCAATAGGGAAAATTTACTCACTAAAAAAGAGTTTATAATTGAAAAAGCAGGATTCATCTCATATGAACAACTTAACACAGCTGTAAAAATATCACAGGACCTATTAATGGATTATGTGCATAATAATCGAGATTTCAAGAGGCATTTAAATGATCTGATGTATAGATATGCCTATTATTTGATAGAAAAATGTGTAATGGCTGCCAGAACGTTTGATTATAAAGAGTTGGAGGGACGAGGACTATTGCCAGAACATACTGTCAGCGAATTTCTTCGGCTTATTGGGATGGATGAGCCGACGATAAAATATGATAGTAGTTTGTTTTTACCTCCCCAACAAGAACGCCTATTACAACGCTATCAATCTAGGAATCGAGGAGTGTAGAAGCATTCTATTTCTGTGTACAGCCCCCCACCTGCTAGGCATGTGTTGCGACCGTTAAATTCTAAGGTTAATGACCTGAGAGCACGTCTCTCTCACACACACACACACACACACATAAAACTTGTGCACGTGTTCTGCTTTTAAACGTTATGAAATAGTTTTTTCACAGCAGGGGGCGGAAGTATTATTAATAGCTAAATCGGTGGGTGGAGGGGCAGGGGGGTATATTAACACTGCACGTGCGAAAGAGAGAGAGAGGGCTTTGAGAATCGCAGCAGGTGGTAGCAAGTGTGCAGATGCAATTAATAGCTAAAGCGGGGGGCGGGGGCGGGGGGGTTATGGATAAGAGCAAATATAGATATAGTAATTGCAAGCAGGTATATATAGATATACAATTGCAAGCACGTATATATAGATATAAAGCTGTATGTTCTATATTTATTGGGAACCTTCTGTGAGAGGTGGGGTCAGGGGGGATAGGTCCTCTCTCATTGGTGCTTGCGGGGGGTCCCCCTTTAATCTATTGGGAATAAAGTGGGGGCACATAGGGAAGGGGGTATGTGACCTTAAAAACAAAATGGCTGACTGGGACAGGGGGAAGGGTGGGTGTTTACAAAATGTCTGACCTGGGGGAGGGGGAAGGGGGGTGGCCACGCCCCCCTGTCTTCTGATTGGTCGCATCAGAAGTCCCCTTAATACCTACTAATAGGTATAATTTGAAATCAGCAAATCAAATCACATTTTTTAAGATTCTTCAAAATAGCCTACAAATACAATAAAACCTGGAACAAAATTAGAACCTTTTATCCATGCAGTGGAAGTCATGTGCGCAGGTGTGATTTGCAAAAAATTAAACATGATAAAAGATTACACAAAATTTGAATGTCAAAGATGATCAATGAAAAAAAAGAGACAGAGTGATGAGGAAGAGAGGAACTACCTCATCCTCTTCCTACTCCTCCTTTTCTTCTTGCTACTCCTCCTTCTCCTCTTCCTCTGGTTAGTGTCAAGAATGGACGAATCTTTGTCCAAGCTTCACCATTTCATGTAATTGCATCACTTAGCATCGTAATTGTCATCACTAGAGCTTATATCATTAATAACATACAAACATCATTGTAAATCATTTCTAGCACTATAAAAAATTATAATCCAAGTCTATATATAGTATCTATGTGATGTTGACAATTTTTTTTTTAACTAAAGTCGAATTAAAAGTAAAAGAGTACTGGCATGGGGCTGTGGCGAAATCAGCCGATGTGATTCGGGTCGGTTCGGGTGAATCTCCAACAGCACGTCCAATCACAGCCAAGCACTATACGGCCGTGTAGCTAAAGCGTTGCCAAGTTTCAGCACTACTGATACCTGCATCGGCCTGGCCTTATCACTTCAGTTCTAAAACGTGTCGCACTTGTCACTCAGACTTTTCTGTCTCCTTAACTCAATTAATATAATAGTAATAAAAAAATATATAATAATAATAATAGTGATAATAATAATGATAATAATAATAATAATAGTTTTAAAAATATAAATAATAACAGTAGTAATAATAATAATAGTAGAAAATATTTATAATAATAATAATAATAATCTAATAATAAAAAAATAATCATAATAATATTTTAATAATAATAATAATTGCTGTTGAGTTTAATCTAGAATAACTAATAAATATTGCCATATTATTATTGTTGTGACATTGAGGAATTTTATGTGAATCTCGAATTAATTATTACGATTTAATTAATGGATTGAATATTGAGTTTCATATGATTTGCGGAATTTTTTGTATTATTCGAATTTATTTGTGTAGTTATTTTTTTATTTATTTAAGTTGATTGCCTGTGCAGCTAAAGTAACGTACGCTCTTATTAATTTTTATTGTTCATTAATTAATTATGATTCTACGTGATGTTCTGTCGAATTGCAGAATTAATTGGGTAGCCTAATCTTGGCTTGAAGGTTAAAAAGACTTTGTCTATTTGAATGTTTTTGATACAGTTGTTTCTTCAGACATATTTTTTGTACTGGACAATCTTTTCCTTGCATAATTGGGTTCATTAAATTTTATTTATTAAGTGGTACTGAACTCTAAATTATTGTGTTATTGTGAAGTCAGTCGCCTTCTCTGGCAGTGGATAAGGCTGGTCATGTGTTCACCCGGCAGAGGCAAGTGTGCTGGATTTAGCCGACCAGTCCCGAACAATACCGAACACTGCCGAAGCACCATCAGTCTCCAATACTCCTTTACTTTTAATTCGACTTTAATCATATTATGCGAAATTTGTAAACTTACATGAATAAAGAAATCTAATCTAATCTAATCCTTCTCCTCCTCCTCCTCCTCCTCCTCCTCCTCCTCCTCCTCCTCCTTCAGTTCTTCCTCCTCCTCCTCCTCATCCTCCTCCTTCTGTTCTTCCTAATCCTCCTCCTTCTCCTCCTCCTCCTCCTCCTTCTGTTCTTCCTACTCCGCTTCCTCCTTCACCATCACCTTGTTTTTCTTCTTCTTATTCTCCTCCTTCTTTTACTACCACTTTTACTTCTTAATTTCTCCCTCCATCCTTCTCCCCTATTCCTCATTCAATCCCTTATTCTTCAGCGCTAGATTTTTGTCGACAGAGAACAGCATGAAGATCTTTATATCAAAAGAAGACGAGTAGCACAAGATACTGTTACCGTTTCCATAACAATTATTAAAATATTTATCTTAGAGTACATTCCCTTCGCAAATATAGCAGCTGAGTTCCATGTTACAGCACAATCTAGATCTCTACAATATCCATGTAATTGCATGGTTTCTTACTTTCAGCGTAATTCATATCATTCGACTACGCTATTTGCTAACGCTATAAATTATTGCCGCAATATCACCGCCATCTTGGATATAGATTCGCCATACTCAGGCTAGCATGTAAAATTGAACTAATAATGTGAATCAGGAATGCCTAGTAGTGATGTGCTGCATAAACACACTGACGTTATTATTGCACGAATGGAATAGGTTTATGCAAGTCTGTCACGATATATGATATAGATATGTATAATATATATCTTATAGAGTGCTTATTCATGGGCATACTCCAGCTTATGCATTTTTCTATCCAGCCTATCCCATTGCATGTACAGATGCATTATTGCATGTAATTACGGTAGCTCACAAACGCTAATACCAGCTCTTACTACAAATCAAACATTGCCGTTAATATCTGTACGATTTTAAGCGTACACAAGACTGTTTCAAATATTCTTCTTAGATAATTTTACACTTTAATACTGTATTCTTACTTTAATTATTGTGTGTGCTGTTTTTCCTACCGTTATTCTCTATGGCAAAGATAGTTATTATTCTTAGAAACTTAGGCATATAATTATGCATCTAATATCAAACCTGACACTGTATTTCTATTAAAATATTATTTTCACTCACTATATAGATGCTGGAGGGAAGCATTTCACTTCTGGAAAAAAGCTTCGTCAGCCTTTTCAGAAGTGAAATGCACCCTTCCAGCATCTCCAGTAAAATATTATTTTCACTCACTATAGATGCTGGAGGAAAGCATTTCACTTCTGAAAAGAAGCTTCGTCAGCCTTTTCAGAAGTGAAATGCATCCTTCCAGCATCTCCAGTATAAGTGAGTGAAAATGATATTTTAATAGAAATACAGTGTCAGTTTTGATATTAGATTGTTCATCAAATATTTTGTCATGGAAAACATCACATATAGCCTATATATTTTTTTTCTGATGATGCCCACATGAGTTTGGAGACTTGTGCGTGGGTAATGAGGTTAATGGGTGAATGATGAGAAGCATCCGTGGCTAACTCAAGACTGCATGAAGCGAAGCCAGCTAGAGCCTTATCTCATCTCAGACAAGCGCTTCAATCAAATGTCCTACCAGAGCCAGATCTTGAGCCTATAGACTGGTCCTGCAGAGTTGATATAAATATTTTATGATAAGCAAATTATATATATATGGCATTCATTTAGAATAATAAATAGACTTAGTTGTAGCAGACCTATTTGGCATTCAATCCAACAATCAATCACAGATAATAACCTTTCTGATACTTTGAGTTTCAAAGAGAAGACGCCATATTGTTTGTCTATAATGATTATTTTTTCACACCCTGAAAAAATTATTTACTAGTACAGATATGTAGATGACATCATTGTACAAGCAATGGAAAATATTTCAAGTTACCAGTACTATAAAATAAATTATAGGCTAGATTTTTTTGGAAGGGTGAAGCCAACGTAGGTTTGAAACCTGTGCATGGGTGATAAGTTGCAATGGATGATACTATATACATTTTTTGGAGGTTGTTCTCCTCTAACCTTTTGTAAGATTGGTTGAAGGTTTGAGTGCTACTTTTATGTCGCCTATGTTCAAGTGCACCATTGAATTATTTTGTCATTTTTATTAATTTTGAAAGTAATTAAAATTTTTATGATATGTCAACTTGGTTAGCGAACAAGCTATGCTTGGCTAATGGCGCCCAATAAAAAAACAAGAATTCAAGTCATATATATATTATATATATATATAGTATATCTTTTTTGAGGTTGAAGCTCACATAGATCTTAAGACTGACGCGTGGGTAATGAATTGGATGGGTGATCCATTTGGACCTATAGTTTTAGGTGGGTTCCGAACCACCGGAAAGTGTACAGCAGAGAACAGTCTTTTTTACTGGTTAATGTAATCAGTCACCCTTACAAAGAGTGCCCTAAAGTTCGTAGCTTTTTAATTCTGGCTAAACAGATATCTACTTCGGCTCACGGCTATCACTTTCTTCAATTGCAATCATTGTCCCGGTCCCGATTGGATATTAATTTTGATAATTCTTGGCAATAAAGGAGTAATTTATTCAAATCAAGTCATTGAATTACATTTGATGTTGATGTCTCTCAAACCTGACTAAAAACGCTCTAAATATCGGCAAGACATGTTTACCTGCAATACTACAAGCTAATTTCATTGTTCTCCGTCATTGTCATTGGATCATTGCTACCAGATTGTACGGTATTTTACGATTGTACAAAAATTATCACACAGCTCCACAAAAACAGACATCTTTACTGATCTTCTAAAATAAATACGGTTGGAAGCCGTCTCAAGGTACAAATGTTCTTTGAAGCGTTGGAAAAGACAAATAATGGGAAGAATGAATCCGTGGAGGGGGAAGGGGAGTTGGGTTTGTTGGGGTAGGGAGGAGGGGTAGTTGTCCCGGATTTATTGAGACGTGTTCAGAAAGTTTATTCAAAAGCAAACAAGGAACTCGATGCTTCACTGGCCATATGGTGGAGATATAAGATAAGACCGCTTCTGTTCTGAGGTACGACGATTTTTTGTTTGGGAGGAACAGGACGCTAACTGAATAAAAAGGATAAAAAGAAAGGAGAAAAATAATAAGCGATTCAGCAGGATAGACATCGTCAGCAATTAGAGCAGCAATTGTTATTCACCCACCACTCAGACAAAACAGGGCCATGATCATGTTATAATGCATGTGTATAGTTGTAACAAGGTTTTGATGAGATCAAGCAATGCTGGGTATTCCCACTTTTTTAAATGATGCTTTGAAAATGATATGATGACCGGCTGACGGGCTGGTTTGACAATGGAAGAGGAAGAAGGCGGAAAAAAGAAGAAAGAAAAAAGAAGAAACGTACTGGAGAAGAGGTGGAGAGGTGGAAAGACATGAAATAGAGGAAGGATGTGACAGAAGTAGACAAAATAAAATTAATAAATAAATGTGATAAAATAGATAGAAATATTGGGAATAAAGAGGAAGATGTTGAAATTGATATGATATTGCATTCGGGAAGCGCTTGGCTGATTGTATAACACCATTGGGTGAGCCAGAAGTAATTGATTCTGATCATGCTGTCGAGAATGTATTTGGGTTTCGAAGTGTTCCACAAGAGGAACTCAGGCAGGTGATTGGCAGCATGAGAGGTAACAGCGCTCCAGGTCATGACCGTATACCAGCTAGAGTAATTAAAGAAAACATTCACACCCTCCTACATCCTATTCAACATCTAATAAACTTGAGTATACAGACAGGTGAATTCCCAGACATGCTTAAAATTTCCAAGGTGATCCCAATTTATAAATCAGGCATAAAAAACAATTACACCAATTATCGTCCCATTTCTCTACTGGCTATAATTTCAAAAATTCTTGAAAGATGTGTAAAGTCCCAACTAATGCAGTACTTGAACCGATTTAATCTTTTATCCACTTCACAATATGGTTTTCAAAAATCAAAAAATTCATCCAATGCTTTATTTGATTTATCTAAATATATTACAGAAAACATAAAAACAAGGAATAAAATAATAATAACCTATCTTGACCTAGCAAAAGCCTTTGATTCAGTTGATAGGAAGAAACTATTAATAAAACTGGAAATGATTGGAATTAAACAAACCGCTCTACAGTGGTTCAAGAGTTACCTAAAAGACAGGGTCCAATATGTTCAGATCAATGATAGTAAGAGTGGGCTGGAGAAAGTTGATTATGGCGTTGTGCAGGGAAGTACTCTTGGGCCTATACTCTTTTTGATCTATGTGAACAACCTACCACTGCTGAACATCAGTAGTAAACTGTTCTTATTTGCTGATGACACGGCAGTGGTATCAACAGGCAAGCAGTGGGACGATGCATACAAAAATGCAACAGCTGACTTGGCCAGAATAAAAAGCTGGTTTGACCACAACTGTTTGACCGTTAATATAAGCAAGACCAAGTGCATGCCCATTGTAACCCGTAATCAGCAAGATCCAGGGCCCAGATACTTGAAATTTCACTCATGTGGAGACTCAACTTCAACCTTCTGTAACTGTGAAAGCTTAGAAAGAGTTAATCAATACAAATACCTGGGCATAACCATTGATTATAGATTAAGTTGGAGCCCACATATCCAGTTTGTAAAGCAGCGTCTCCGTAGGTTACTGTATGCTTTCTCTCAGTTAAGCCAAGTTTTGAGTAAGAAACATTGTAAGACTGTCTATTATGCTTACGTTCAATCCATTATTCAGTATGGTATCCTAGTCTGGGGAGGACTGCCCGCAACCCTCCTGGAGCCGCTTGCGGTGTCGCAGAGACAAATAATAAAAACTGTTCTAAATAAAGAATACCGATATCCAACAATTCAACTATTCACAGACTTCCCTGTTTTGAACATAAGGCAATTGTACATAAAATCTTTATTGATCTACCTTAAAAACAATAGATCGAACATCTTCCCAGAAATTCTTCATACCTACCCTACACGATATAGAGTGAACTATGGACTTGCGACACCTCAGGTGGTTCATGGTATGGAGCTTAGAACACCTTTCTATCTGGCTCAAATGGTGTACCGTAATTTGCCTGCTGAGATGAGAAATATGGAATGCAGTGAGGCTGTATACAAGCGCAGGGTGGAGGGGTGGCTCTACCACCTGGGCTGGGAACTGTCAGAAAGCCTGCTTCATTCTGTTTATTGGCACTAGAACCAATATAAGTTTTACCCTTTTTTTTTTTTTTTTTTTTTTTTTTTTTTCTCTCTTCTCTGTAAGTAAAAGTCGCCTAGAGATCCGCTGGTGTCTGTTCCTTGATGATATTATTTATTTCCGAATTTATTGTCTTTCGATCATTCTTATACAGTGTTATCTTCTATAATTTTATAATTTTTTTATAATACATTTTTTTTATTCTATCACCTTTTTTTGGTTCAAAAGGACGTTAATTCGTAGCAAATTTATAATTCTAGTAAATTTTTTATATTGTTCTGCTAAATTTGTATATTTACTGTTTTATTTTGGCTCCTCAGAACTCACCCCTACACACAGACGTATAGTCTTGTAGGGGTTTTCCAGTTATTATGTGCAAGTGTCATATTTTTTTTGTAACATGTCTTTTTTAGTGGAATAAAGAATATTTGATTTGATTTGATTTGATTCCAGTCCTGGAATATTTGAAAATGTCATTCACGGAATAATTATGCAAAAACACTGATTTACAAGCCAGGAAAAGATGAAAATATCTGAATGATTCAATTACTGAAAAATCTAACGAATTACTGGAAAATCTAACAATTCACATGACGTGTTTGAAAGTAACTGTTTTTTAAGGTACATTTTTGAAGGACATTGTTGAAAATATTTTTCTAAATCAAGATGTTAACTTTTAGTAGAAATAACAATTTCATGAGACTATACATTCAAACCACCACACAACGAACTTTTAAATAACGAAATCCTCTTTAATATAAAAAGAATTCTTGACATCACAGTCTTAGTACGACGGCTTGTCATTAACGAATACCTCTATAGAACGAATTTAATGCCTCGATATTTTTTTTTTGCAGTGTTTTATCATTCTAATCTTTTTCTCATTGTATTAGTTGTGATAAGTTAGTTGAAACTCTAAATCGTCTCTAAATACATTTTTAACTTTAAATTTAACTTGGTTGTATCATTGTGTAATGAGGGCAAAAAAGGTATATTTCGTAGTGCCTTCAATCATTTGCATTTTCAATAAATAAATAAATTATCTGTGATGTTTTCCATGACGGAATACTTGATGAACAATCTAATATCAAAACTGACACTTTATTTCAATTAAATATATGATTTTTGATTTTCACTCACTTTTACTGGAGATACTCAGGGGTGCCCACAGGGGGGGGGGGCTATGACGCAGACTGCGTCATTGAAATTCTTGGGGGGGGGGTTCCAAAAAACGTTTTGGGGGGGGCGTAAAGTTGATTGAAACCGTGTTTAAAGTGACAACATTCATAAATATACTACGAAGTCACCAGATAGAATGTCAATTAATGAAAATATATTTATAATTATTATTATACAATTGAATATGAATTAGCTAAAATAGTTATGTTTAGGATTTGTACAGGAAGTTATTATTCAAACTTAGCAAGACGCTAAGCGAGTGCTCTGAAAGTGGTTTATACAACTTTACTCTCCTTAACAGTTACTAGTTAATCAGCAGAAAGAGCAATAAGCCGATTTAAAATTATCAAAAACAGACTCAGATCAGCTATGGGAGACTCATGGTTGTCCAATCTAATGGTTCTAGCTGCAGAAAAAGATGTACTTGAGTCTATTTCTAACGAGGAAATAATTGAAAGGTTTTCTGTTTCCTCATCCCAAAGACAAAAACTTCTATGTGGGGTTTAGAGAGATAGATTTAAGAAGCTGAGAAGGTGCCTAGCTAACTTGTAGATGGTCACAGTCTACAAATTTAAAATGTTTGACTTCAAACTGTTGATGTTTTTCATGTATTTTACGATAACTACTTACTAATAAGTAAGAACTGCTATAGCAAAACTTACTAAATACTAAAAATTCAGTAATTTTTCATAACTATGTCTCTATTTTGTTTTTGAAAGACACTTTTTTCGATTGTGTGTTATAAATAACTATAGATGAAATGTGTGCCTTTTATGTTCTTCATCCATACATGAATTCTCCCAAGATACTACACTAAGTAAATAACCTGTTGTTTAACTACTGTCCAATAAATGTCTTAGTATTTTGAATTTTTGTCTTTTACAAATGAAGTTATTAATCTGTGATGTTTTCCATGACGAAATACTTAATGAACAATCTAATATTAAAACTGACACTGTATTTCACTTTTAAATAATGTTTTACTCACATATATTGGAGATGCTTGAGGAATGCATTTCACTTCTGAAAAGAAGCTTCGTCAGCCTGACGAAGCTTCTTTTCAGAAGTGAAATGCATTCCTCAAGCATCTCCAATATATGTGAGTAAAACATTATTTAAAAGTGAAATACAGTGTCAGTTTTAATATTAGATTGAAGTTATTAACTCATTGTTTTCACTTCCTTTAAATGAACAACTTTTTAGAATTATTTAACCTTAATGTAATTGGGACACCGAACATAAACTTATAGGTATTTCATTTTTATTGAACCTTGTGTATTGTGTATTTGTAATAATATTTTATTGTTTTAAAACCATTCAGGTTCAAATTCTCATTTAGCTATTTTACAATTAAGTTTATTGAGCAGAAGTTCATATATTCATTTCATTGATATTTCGTTTTTACCTTTACAAGAAAATGTTACCTATGTAAAGAATCTCAAGAAATATACATATATTTTGTATATTATCGACTGGGTTTGAATTTATTCAATAGTTATAAAAATCTTCTTTTAGTTTTAGACAGAATACGGGGGGCTTTTTTCGCATTTTTTTGGGGCCTAATTTATGGGGGGGGTTGATGCTAAATTTGAGGGGGGGGTGCGTCATGAGGCTTAGGGGGGGTGGGCACCCCTGAGATACTAGAGGAATGCATTACACTTCTGACGAAGGCTGAAGAAGCTTCTTTTCAGAAGTAGAATGCATTCCTCCAGTATCTCCAGTAAAAGTGAGTGAAAATCGTATATTTAATTGGAATAATAGTTATTTATGTATTAAGAGCGTGAAGCGCGACTTTATCGCTCGAGCCAAAACATTTACTGCGCGACGCACAGCGGAGCGCAGTAATTTTTCGAGAGCGATAAAGAAGCTTCACACGCGAAATACATACAATATTATTCCTACAACTGCAGTTCTGGATTCCAACACAATAAAAGTTTGTAGTTTGTAACACCACAGACCGTGCGCGGATTTGGTTAGCGTTCGACTTTTTTGAGGTTATGTGAATTTCACGGATTCCATGATCCACCAATGAGAAGACATCAAATTCAAAACAGAAGCGTAAAGAAAACAGCTGGCGAGTGTAAAGTACTTTACCGCTTGCGGAGCAGTAAAGAGGTATTTTACAATTAGTTTTCAGTACGTAAAGAACTACTTCACGAGCAGCTGTAAGAAAAATTAATTATGTTCTGCTATTCTTTGTTCTTATTATCACCCAGTGTTCAGTGTTAAAGACTTCCCGGACCTATTTTTTGCGATACAAACTTATTTTTCATTCAGATGAACTAAACTTCGAATTCCCATTTTAATTCTATCAATCGCACTAAAGACTTCCGATTTCTTTTAAAGAACATTCTCTACGAAAGATAAGTACTCTCAGATAGAATTTATTGTAGGTGGACGGTCAAGTGGAAGAGAGGGCTGACTACGCCTTTACTTCAGCCTCCAGGAAAAATCAAATCAAAGCAAATCAAATTAGATTTTAAAAAATACAAAGTTTCATATCAAAAATTTTTAACTAGGAATGTAGACATTGTTTATGTGCTGATGTTCAATTCGTATCACTCTAAACTTAGAAACAATATTGAATCTGAGTGTTTAATGTACTTTAAAAGTTCCTGTAATTGAACTTACAACCCCTAAGTTATTATTTTTCCATTTCACAACCCAGCTAACCAAACAATCATGCATCGCTTACAGAAATCAAATCCTACGGATCCATTTGGTACATGACATGGGAGATCCGGAAGTTCCATTGGCAGATGATCCAGTAAGGGCTTTTCTTGCCTACGGGCTTTTCTTCCACTACTAGAAGCGAAGATCCCCCCAATCATTCTTCGCATAAGCTCCATCTAGGGGTGGGGGTTACTCCTCTCACCCCCTCACCAATACACCCCCAAGGGAATTTGGTATTCCCCTTCAAGAATGAACGAACACTCTGTAGATACTGTGTAACTCACCCTGTTGTCCCTAAAGGAAATAGCGACAGATGCATAATTTCTCCCCACCCTCGGGGGTGAGCCTATAGAATCGGCATTCTCTATTTCGTATGCCACCCTTTTAAGAAGCAACGCAGTAAATATTTAATCTATTTACTGGCTTATCGCAAGTACTCGCTTGTAAGAGGATAATATTTTTTTCAGATTCCCTCGACTTTTCGTTGTCAAAGAACCAAGCGAGGGCTGGGGAGGCAGCGGCGTAACTATGAGAGTGAATCAGGGGGATATTCCCCCCCCCCCACCCATCAGAAGCTTAAAAACAAAATATATTTTGGAATTTTAACAAGCTCCGAGAGACAACAGTCTATGACAAATGAGTCTAGAAAGACGACTTGAATCGCTGAAAATGTGGTTTTAGAGGGATTTTTAAATTAAATTCCGGGGGAGTAACCCAGACCCCCCCTTTTGAATAAATAAGCTACATAAAGTCTTTTATTACTGTTATAAAACCCTTCCATCTCCTTTTAAATACATTTTTAGTATACTGTAACTCAATTAGGTGAGGAGGGGGAAAATAACAGAATGGAAATAGTTGTTTGGCTACTTGAATAATAAAATTTTAGCACGAGAGTTCGAATCTCCCACTGACAATGATGCAAAAATCCCTATGATGTTAAAGCCTCTAAAGCCCCATGGATACGCCTAGGGCAAACATTTAACATATTCTTTTGTTTGAATATGAATTTGTAAACTTATTATTGCAATTATTTAAAAAAATTACTGTATAAAATAAAAATTAATTATAATTCTAAATTATTTTTGTTAGTTCATAATGGTTCATAGAGGAGGCCTTTGCTGCATTACGTCCTCTATAATTGTGTGATAGTAGGCTATAAAGCCTATTCTTGAGAGTGAAATATAATTACCTACACTCATCTAGAAGGCGAGTCCAAAGATGAAGAACTCTTTTCATGTTCATAATAATATGGGAAAGACGATTTTTTCAGGAGGAAAAGACGATTAAAAGGGTTTCATAGCATGTATAAGTTGCTCGACTTTCATTATAGTCATGTATTTATACAGCAGCTGTATACTGTCACGTAATAAAGGTAGATTAGTACACGTAATGCGGGATGACAGACAAGCAATCAACTTGGAACAGGTGGAGTCAACAGTGTCTTAGATAGAAACAAATTAAGCCAATAATGTTATAAACATAAAATCACTTCAATTTTTAAAAACTTGCAGCTTTCTGTTATATATATGCAACAATATAATAGTTGAATAATAGGTGTGTGCACTTACTAAAAAATGATTGCCTGTGGTCATGAATTCCTGGATGACTTTTTGAATGATTTGTCTATAGACTGTCTACTTATACAACCTTAGATCAATACAGAGGCGAATTTAAAAGGGGGTCCCCCCCCCCCAATGCTTGAGTTTTCTCTTCAAGTTTCCAATTTTGTTACTGTATTTGATGAAAATAACTCTGCCGTAGTCAAACATAAGATCAAGTAACGAAAGCTTCAACTGTCTTTTTTATTGAATAGTACTTTTTATGAGGAACTACAATATAACTGGAATTCAAATTGATAGTCGAGCCGATAAGTGAAAAAGAATAATATTGTTAATTTTTTAGTTAAGTTTTTTAGCAAATCTAAATTTTTAACTTTCTTAGTAATGGCGAAGGTGATATTGTGGCAGTATACAGTATATATAAGGCTACTATAACAGTACTATAAGGCTACTATAACACTACCTTAACATTTAACTATTTCAAGTTTGACAATAAATTTTATGAACAGAAAGATGGGTTAGCGATGGGTTCACCCCTTTCACCCCTACTAGCTGAAATATTTATGGATAGCCTTGAACATAGAATTTTTGAAAATAATAATTTTAAGGATAGGATTGCTTATTGGTACAGATATGTAGATGATATTATTTGTTTGTGGAAGGGTAGTAATAGACAATTAGATAATTTCCTTGGCTATTTGAATCGTTTGCACCATAAGATTAAATTCACCATAGAGTTGGAAGAGAATAGTGTTTTAAATTTTCTAGATTTAAGAATTGACCATAGCACCGGAACCCACAACTTCTCTATTTTTAGAAAAGTAACTCATACCGATGTAATCATACCTCATCACTCATGTCACCCAATATCGCACAAACTTGCAGCTTTCAATAGTATGATTTATAGAGCTTTAACCATTCCAATGAGCAATCATCACTTTGAAAAAGAGATTAGTACGATTAAACAGATAGCTATTACAAATGGATATGAGGAAATCATTGTCAATAAAATATTAAATAAAATAAATACGAGATTAGCAGTCAATGCTAGCATTACTGTAACTGAAACTGGGGAAAGGTCATGGATAACGGTGCCTTACCTTGGCCCAGTTTCTGATAAATTAGGAAAACAACTGAAAAGAACGGTTTTGATGTAGCTTTTCAAACCAAACCAATTTTAAAGAGCTTATTTGGGCGTAGTAAAGACAAAATTGATATCTGGGATAAAAGTGGGGTATATAAATTGAATTGCGGTGATTGTAATGCTTGTTATGTAGGCCAGACTGGTAGGAGTTTCAAATGTAGGGTAAATGAACATATCAGGGATTGGAAAACCCAAAAAGGAGATTCAAATTTTGCAGAACATCTCATTAATAATGGACACAAGTTCAAGGCTGAAGAAAATGTTGAATTTCTGCATTTGATTGGCAAAGGCAGATAATTGAACATTTTAGAAGCTTTGGAGATAACTAAGTTGGTAAAAAACGATTCCATAACTAATTTAAATGACCAAATTTATTTTAACCAATTCAATACAACTAACTTGGTTTCATTATAATTCCAGCCTATTTGTAAAAAAGCAGTTCTTATGTGTATTTCTCAGTTGACCTTGATTACACTTCAGTGAGCTTCTAATTTAAAAAAAAAAAAAAAAATTTAATTTTAGTTTGATTAAATTCTAGCCTTATTACACTTTTTTGTTACTTTCTTGATTTTCACAGTGTTTAGTTATTGATTTGACTCGTATTTTTGCTTGTTACTCCTCCCACCAGGGGGCGTGACTTGACAACCAATCACAACGTCCGATTTAGGTCAGCCTCTTTCCCTCTTAGCCAATAGTATCATTCCATGTACAGTATATATAAGGCTACTCTGTACTTCAGTTTTCAGTTTGATTGAGATTGATAATGGTATAACAACCGAAACTAGTTTCTCGAACTTTTAATAAATGTGGTTGTGACAATTTTGTCTTATTATTCATTCTAAATTTTTAGTCTGTCTAAACCTCAATGTTTTGGACGATGTAACATATTCAACATTTGTGAAGAGAGCAGTTTTGGAATTAGTCTGTTGCTCCTTCACATTCATTGTAATTTTGTCATAATAAATAAATCAGTCAACGAAAGTGCAATATTCTATCATAGTAGTCAAGGGATCGCTAGCTACTGATATACTGTGACCTAATTCCTCTCCAAACTCATTCCTTAATATAGATCTTAAACTTCTTATAAGAATGCCTTAAGGTGGTTAATTTTTCGAAAATTTTCTGGGGCAGGACTCCCAGACCCCATACTTTTAAAAGAGAAACACTTATATTTCAATAAAAATCTTGAGAATTTCTCGTTTAACAGTCTGGTATACACATTGTATTCCTTTCAGTTCAAAATTGAGCCTCACCTCAACTAATTTAAATATTAATTGTCTTAACAAGTGAATAATAATAGTAATATTGTATATAATTCTTATACATGACTTGTCTTATACTCCATAAATCTTCAAGACGTAATCTTAAAAAAAAAACAGATTTTGTCCTCACTTGAACATTAGTTTATACGAAAATGTATAGTATATTAAAGCACTCACATTGATTTATTCTTTGAAATAGAATACTGTATTGTAATTATGAGTAAAGGGACTCAAGTCAAAGGTGATGTCTTGGGGAGAGGTATCTCGGCAAGGGTCCTTTCTTCAACATATGAGGTATGCATGTCTATCTTCCTTCCCTGTCCTTTCTTCATCCTTGGTGAACATGGTGAGCAAAATGATGATATTTTTTATAAAAGAATGAATCAATGATACTGTTAAAAAATAGCAATCAATACTGCAATACAGATAGCAATTAATTAGTTGAGCAGATAAAACAATTAAAAATAGATAGAGATGAAGTGATCAAAGCTCTTCAACCGACGTTAGCAAAGTTAAGTTTGAGCCCTGGGCTGACTTAAATAAAAAATACAGAAAAAAAAACACTATGAAAAGTTATTTTAGACCTCTTCGTTTCTTTAGTACATAGTACGGTACATAGCCGATTTCGACTGTAGGTGACTCTTCAGACCTCAACGCTATGTTTTAGTCCAAAGAGCGTACTACACAAACTTGGAGTAAGGTAGTTTGAAGTAAAGTAGTTTGATATGAAGTAAAAAGTCGGGAACGATTTTGAAATTCATTTGACAGTTGAGCTTCAATAAATAATATTGTGATGAAGTACACTTCTACCTTACCCCCTCCCATCAAAAATGTTTTCTGGTCATATGTCTTAGTGTATACTAAGTTAGTGTCATAGAAATTAGATATAGTTTTTCAATAGAATAGTTACTTTCTGTGGTAGAGTGTACCAAGTAGAGGTATTACATTACATTGCACGCATTACACCTAAAATTTTCTACATCCTTCCTAAATCGATATTCAAGCTCTTTCATCAACCATCTTACCAACACAATGGGCGTCGTTGTCCAATTTAAAAAAGAGCCAACTTCTTCAAAATATTCATTTTATCAGAAGAATACTAATGGCAAGTTGTACGTTAGCGGCTCCCGGCGGACTCAACAGACTGTTCCATCGTTTCTCTTTGTCTTTTCTCTGTTACTTATGTTTTTCTTCTCTTTTCCTTCTCTTTTTCCCATTTCATTTCTCTTTCTGGTCTCGTTCTATGTTGTCTAATTTATTGGAGGTTTCTGTCTCCTAGAAGAATGACAACGATTACCTAGAAGATGTCACGAGCGGTGGAAGGAAGACGGAAAACAAGAAGATTAAGGTAATGGAAGAGAGAAAGAAGTATAGAGAATAAAGAGAAAGGAGGATGATAAACAAGGGGATTGAGATAATGGAGAAGAGAAAGAAAGATAAAGAATGAAGAGAAAGGAGAGAAGGAAGAAGGATGGAAAACAAGAGGATTGAAACATGAAGAAGAGAAAGAAGGATGAAGAATAAAGAGAAGGAAGAAGGATGGAAAACAAGAGGATTGAAACAAGAAGAAGAAAAATGAGGATAAGCAATAAAGAGAAAGGAGAAAGAAGAGAGGAAATTATAGGAAATTGATGGAATGATATAAGAGGATTGATATAGCCTAATGGAGAAGAGAAAGAAGGATGAAGAAAGGACAGAGAAGGAAGTGAATTGTAGTAAAGATTAGAGTGAGAGGAGAATGAAAGACTAGGGGAAGAGGAATTGAAGATAGGATGTGAAAAGTCATTTTATATTTTGTATTCAAGATTTGTAGCTCCAGTTAAAATGTGAGAAGACTTATGGAAAGAGTCATAGACAGAGAAAAAAGATGTGAGAGAGTCACGGTGCACTACGTGACGTTATGTAATTTTGGAAGACATCATTTTTCATCTCTTCCTTTTGCTATTATTGTCATTTTTTAAAACTTTGTTACGTCTTTGTCTCACACTTCACACGTGTTCATTAATTTCGAAAGTTTCCCGTTGCAGTAGTATTGTTGAGGGTAACTGTGATAAAAAATATAGCGGTACGTGATGGGGTTACTAGAGTCGTATCGAGGGGGAATAAATGAAATGTATCCCCTGAAATTTTTAAACTAAAATAAAAAATCTGTAGATGTTTCAGTTTTAAAGGTGAGACGGGCTTTAGATTTTCTCGAATCCCCAAAATGTTTAAATGGTTGAATTTTTTGACACCAAAATACAATTGAATTGAATTTGAATTTATTTCATCAACATTTCAAATTTAAAAATACTTAACACATTTCTAGGATAAACAGTGAATTACAAAATACATAATAAATTTGTTAAATTTAAGTTATTATAATAAAAAATTTACCTATTATATTTATTTCAATAAATTTGAAGCTATCCATTATTGAAATACTATGAGCCCACATAGACGTATTTGGTCTGTATTGAGTCAAAGAGTCCAGTACCTCGACATTAATTTATGCTAAAAGAATTGTGTAATGCAGTATTATTGGCGTATGGCTTTTGTTGGTGGTGAGACCCTTGCGGGTAGTTCCACCTTGCCGTTTAGCCATATGCTATGGAAAATATGGTGAACAGATGATATTTTTTATAGAAGGACAAATTAATGATACTGATAAAAAATAGCAATTAATACTTCAATCAGATAGTAATTAAATAGATTAGCGGATGAAATAATTGGAAATAAATAGATATGGCCCGATCAACGCTCTTCAAACAACGTTAGCAAAGTTAAATTTAAGCCCTGGACTGTTTTAAATCAAAAATAGAGGGAAGCACTTTAAAAGTAATTTCGAATGTTAAAAATAACAATAACTCATGTGACACTCGAGTGAGGACACTTTTTTAGGTTTTTTTTTTAATCCAATACATTTCTTTGTTTTCCCCCCAGAATTACAACTTTTAGATTTATTAAATCTTTATTTTTATTTTCTAGATTTCTTTTTTACCTTCCTCTCATGTAGAAAAAGTTATCAAAATGGAGAACTAATACTACAGTTCAATACTTCAATAATTTGTGATATTTTTTTTTCTTAATGACTCCTTCACGGACTATCAATTTCTATTCGTGCTCAATTTATAAATTAATTTAATAGTTCATAATTGAATTTTGATTGGGGAGACTTTGTACAATCATGATTAAATGAATAATCCACTTGTTAGAATAGAACATTTTAGAAGCTTTGGAAATAACCAGGTTGGTAAAAATCGATTCCAAAACTAGTTTAAATGATCAAATTTATTTTAACCAATTTAATACAATTAACTTGGTTTCATCATAATTCTGACCTACATTTCAATAACGGCATTTTCGTGTCATTCTAGGTTGAGCTTGACTGCATTCCAGTGAGCTTGAATTTTCTAAGTTGAATGATTCAATTCTATCCTAACTTACTTGTGTATTGTTCTTTTTTGTTACTTTCTACATGTTCACGGTTTTAATTCTTGATTTGATTCTTATTTTTACTTGTTGCTCCTTCCACCAGAGGGCGTGACCTGTTATGGCCTTCAGCCAATCACAAACCGTCAATGAAGTTCAGCCTATCCCTTAGCCAACAGTATCATTCTGTGTAAAAGCTACTCTGAACTTTAGTTTTAGTTTGTCTGTAACTAACATCCGAAACATCCGAAACTAGAATCTCTATATTTTTCATAAATGTGGTTGTGACAATTTCGTTTTATTATCCATGATCAAAAGAGAGTTTAATTCAATTGTTATTTGGCTTTAAAATGCATTTTTGGTTATTTTTAATTAGTTTGTCCTCTGCAAAAACAAATCAGTCCCAATAATACTGACAAAGCCTCTAATAGAAATTGAATCAAGTTTATTCGGTAGTTTATTTTGAAGTCAATCATAAAGTTTTGGCAAAGTTTATCGCTGTCGGCTAAAACTCTGTTTAGGCTCACTAATAAAGAAGAATAACAAAATTTACTCTCTCGCAATACACAATCTGTTAATTCGCTTTCCCTTAAAATAACATTTACTTCCAACATCCAATCCGTAATGCTCCATACATTCTAAATATACAGTTCGACAATCTATGTTCCCGCAATTCCCAATCCAAACAAAATATCTCTCCATAACCTGCGACCGTATTCCAGTCTCCGCTATTTATTTATTCTATCTCATGAGCTCATGAATAAATCAAATTCTCCCAATTCTTCTTCATCCTACTTCCATCACATTATAGCGTCGCGTCTTTGTCCTCATGCATTACAGATTTTAATTGCACTAAAAGCTTGGCACTGGCTTCACCTTTTAGTCAAGCCACTAATAAAAATAAAAGTGACTACTTTCTACTTTCACGACGTTTGTTATTTGGTTCCAATGCGAGATTTTGTTGAACGTATTTGTATTTCATCAACATAAAATCGAAAGTAGCAAAATTTATAATGATGAATGAACAAAAATACAGTGACATAAGAATATAGTTTTAGGTAATAGAAATAGTATTTGGCGAGGTATGGATGGAAATACAAAGTATTGATATTTGAAAAGGAGCATGATCTTATAGAATACATTAATAATTTAAAACTAAGGTTTAGAGTCTTTTGAATGCTTTGTTTGAAAAACTTCCTCACTCCATTACTCTAATGCCAAATGTTCGATAATATGCTCAAATTTACATTTTTGAGTAAAACTGTACAGCCTACAATGTGAGGGTTCCGTTCATTCTATATTCTTAGAACCTGCAGTAATTAGAAAACTTCAACCTGTGACGTTTCACGTGATATGTTGTTAAAACCACTATAGTAGCACAGAATAGATACTATATTATATTGTAGGTAGTTATTTTACTTTCAGGCTAAAAATCAAACGTGTAGAGGTTATGGATTCTGAAAACATGTTTTGCTTCATTTTATAGAATTTCCTCTTATTTGATATGAGGGCTGTTTATCGGTACTTGGTAGGAAGAGTGATTATCTGGCTCACTGTTCGTCAATGTGTCAATGATCATCAATTACTAAGGGAATAATGAATGATGAATTTCATTTACAAAATTACGGTACAAAATATTTATTTTAAAAGTTTGGAAATTTACTGACTACGTTTACCAGTACGTGTACAACAAAAATCTTTTATTCTATTATTATAAATCTAATTTATTTATTAAAACAACAAAAATCATCAATACAGCAAAGTTTCAGTACATGTCTTTTTTTATAATGTTCAAAAATTAACATGATGACATTCAATTTTACTTATGCTCTTCAAGTATATTGCAATGAATATTATATGAATTACCTATTTTCTTGAGTACGATGCCCAATGATATAAATACACAAATTTCTTATTTTTTGTATTGAAAAATACACAATTTTGTAACAATACTGTAGAGTCTACTAACTTGTGGAGGCTACTTATTACTATTTGTGTACTTGTTCTTAGGAATGTTTCACACATAGCCGGTATCGGGTAACCTAACCGGTGTCGTTTACCCGGTATAATAATATTGTGTCTACGATTTCAAAAATCGGTAAGTGTGAAGCGCTTCTAATGATACAATGGTTGAGTTCCTGGGAGTCTTACCGGGGGAAATGTTACCGGTGACATCTGATCAGTCTATACAAATTCATAGGCGTTAAAAATTTGAATAGACCAATCAGACGCCACCGGTAACATTGACCGGTTACCGGTAAGGCTCCCATGAACTCAACCATTGTCCTTAAGGCCGAGTGAACGACACCGGTTATGTGTAAAACAAGCCTATGCACTATGATTGTTTTCTTGTCATTGAAATGGTCTACGATTAAAAAAACACCCTTCTGTAATTCCCCTCGTGAACAAAGGAGTAATCCAGTGCACAGAAGTTGAGTTTCAGCAATCTCCAGTGGTAGCTGGCCGCCATCTTTGAATATGATCTTCTAACCTGAGGCTCGTCATAAGAAGAGTTAACTGCATTGTTCATTCGCATCTTCAGCCAACTATGTATAATATAGGCGCGGCTTCCTCACTATATAACACAGAATAATGGGTCATGTAGCTGCCATTGTATCTAATACAGCCTTCGGGCAATCGAGGGAAGAAGCAACTTTGTACTACCAAACTCATTCGTGCCCTTATTAAATACATTCATTATAAGTGCAGGAGAGTTCAACCCCTGTTTTGTCTTTATGTCGTTATCGCACTTCGCCTTAAACCTGTAGTTAAATTTGGTGAAGAAGTAAGAGAGGGAAGTAGAGAGAGAGAGAGGTAGAAGGACGATGAGAGAAGGAGAAAAAGAGGATGGTCAGGGGGAGGAGGAAGAGGAAGAGGTAATGGAGTAGGAAGAGGTGGAGGAGGAGGAGGAAGTAGTAGAAGATGATGAAGAAGAAAAAGAAGAAAAAGAAGATGGTGTAGAAAAAGAGAAAAAAGATGAAGGAGGAGGAGCAAGAAGACGATGATGGAGAAGAAGAGAAAAAAGACGGAGGTGGAGAAAAAATAAGATGGTAGCGAAGGAGAAAAAGAAGATGGAGAAGCAGGAGGAGGAAGAAGAAGATGGCGAAAAGAAGAAAAAAAGATGGAGGAGGAGGAGGATGAGGAGGAAGAAGAAATTGATGTAAAAGAAGAAAAAGAAGATGGAGTAAAAGGATAGGAGGAGGGAGATGAGGAGGAGGATGCGGAGAAGGTGAACGAGAAGGAGGAGGACGGGAAGTAGAAGAAGATGATAAAAGAAGAAGAAGAAAAAGAATAAGAAAAGGAGAAGAAAAAGAAGAGCAAAAAAGACGAAAAATAAAAAGGATGAGGAGAAAAAGAAGAGCAAAAAAGGAAAAGGATGATAAATGGCGGAGAAGAAGTTAGTAGAAGCAGGAAGAAAAAGAAGAAGAAAAAAGCGAGAAAGAGTAGAAGAAATTGTGGAGGAGAAAAAAAGATCAACGACGAAAAAGGAAAAAAATGGAGAAGAAGTAGAAGCAGGAAGAAAAAGAAGAGAAAACCTAGTAAAATCAAGAAGAAATAAAGGAGGAGGAGGTGAAGAAGGAAGGAGAAAGGGATGGGACTTATAATTTTCGGGAGAGGTATCCGAAAATTAAGAACGAGATTGTATGGGGGATGGGAGGATACGGCTGAGCTTGTTTGATTATCACCTCGCCTGGGGGAAATGGGCTCCGGTGAAGAGTTTTTACTCAAAATACTCCCCTTTTCCTTATGCAGCCACCCTTAAACTATTTTAGGTCTGGACACTTGCGAAGGAGACCAAATTAAAGAAAGGGTGAATTATTCAAATTGGGGGAATGTGTTTGTTGCAGTTGATTGCTCATGTTATGCTTGAGTATTGAGTTCAGGTATGGCGACGGTGAATGAGCATTTAATTGAGCTTTTCTTAAAAAAAAAAAAGTTTTTTTTTAATATACTTGTATCATAGAAATGTAGAGAAGATATGTATATTTAAAAATGCATACTTAATAGAAAAAATCAAAGCTTCAGGCGTTACATAGAGGATTGCCCGTATTAATTTTTAAACGTTCCTTCAGCGCTTCTTGGCTCGAGGGACTCTTGAAATGACTTCAGTGTCTCTTGACTCAACGGTCTCTTGAAATGTCTATGTAAATACATTACATTCCAAGAGCTCCTCGAGTCAAGAGAAGCTCAAGGAACGTTCGGCCCTATGTGAGAATAATTTGGTTTTGAACAGGGTGCCTACCACTTATTAAAAATGTACGGATTTTTATTAGAAGCAGTAGAATCGATTGACATCGACTGACAACATTCATTCAGAATGCATTTATTATTTTATTATTGTAAAATAAATGAATGCAAGAGTCACTTACGGAACACTTACTTTACGGTATACTTATATCACGATAATCAGTGGCGTAGTGATGGGGGGGGGGGGGGTTCCGGGTTACAACCCCCCCCCCCTTGAGCCTGTAAAAGAGGCCCCAGAAACGAGTAGGGAGGCATCAATAGTAATACAATAATATCGGTTACTGGAGGTAAAAAAGGTTTCAAACGTGAAGTGTTACAGCTAGAAAAATACTATAATTTCAATATTTAAAATTCTTTAACTAAAAATAATAAATTCATTAAGGATACAGAGGGTATGGGGCGAACAAGGCAAGTTTTCTTGGATCTCAACGTCAAGGGGCCACATTATTTTACAAATGTAAGCAAGTGACAAAACAAAAATAAAATAAGGGGCCCAAATTGTCCAACTAGGGCCCTCCAGGGCCACTTTTTTCTCCAGCTTGGACCTCTAGAGACCCCTGGCGCCGCGGGACCTTTGGGCCCGTTTTTATTGCCAGTTCAGTCATTTGAGGTAGAGATTCAAGTAGGCTGCATCTAGAATATTTCAAATTTCAATGTTTATAAACAAGGGTTCCATAATTGCCTCGGCTTAGGGCCATCAAAGGCCCCACGATGCTGGTGGGTCCCGGTATTTCCGGAGCCCCAAAACATGGGTTTAAAGGTACCCAGACCACTTGAATTAAGTTTACACAGTAGGCTTGAAAGGAGAAAAGGTCTCTTAATATTTTTGCCGACGGGCTTCAAATGCTCATTTCTGTTACTGTTACTAATGCTTATATATGAAACCCCATAGAGTGTATTGTGATCGTGAAATTTGTCAGACCAAGAATCAATCAACAGATAATATGAGGGAAGAGTTGATAACCACAAGAAAGCTTAGAATTGCACTTTCAAGACCTGGAAAACAATTTTTTTCTCCGGTGGAGAACCCTCAGAATCCCCAATGTTTTGGGGTTCCGTACTCTATATGTAAATGCAAAATTACTATAAGTTGAAGTTTGGAATTGGATGAGGTATTAATTCATTCTCTCTTTGCAAGTTGAATCAAGTTTCTTTTTAAGTCATAATAATTTTTATATTCTTACACATTTTTCATATTCCAGTATTAGTGAATAGTTCGATGCGAATTCAAGAGATTACACAAAAAAAGAAGAGAAGTTTATTGCTCTCTCTGGTGCCACTCATTGCCTCCACAACTTTTTCAAGTAATGGTTTTCAGTTGGCCTACACTCGAATTTTATCTTCAAATTAAAAAACAATTCAAATTAGTTACACAGATTTTTTAGAGTAGAGTAGGCAACTAGGCATAAATGGAATACAATATTCAATGCAAGTTGGGCAATCGAGTCATTGATAATTAAATCATTCATTTATTACTGTATAAAATTATTGAATAATTTTCAATTATTGAAAATTGATGTTTAGGGTGAGGGAGCCTCACCTTTTGGTGTGAGGGAGCCTCCAGCCACAACTCTGCCCCGGGCCACTAAAATGTCTCTGAGTGGCCCTGATTGTAATAATAATTTGAAACCAAATAATAATTTGAAACTTTAGAGAGACTATTTATCAAAATTTTCCCGGGGGAGGGCCCCCGGACTCAACTCATCCTGGGGGGTATTCCATAACCCCCAGACCCCCCGGGTGCCCCCAAATCTTTGATAGCCCCCCCATGAAAAGATTTTCGCTACGCTACTGACGATAATTACTTAAGGTAACTTATATTAATTTGACATGCACTCATCCTAGTCTTTATTAGTGGAAACGGAGACATTTTAAGCCCTTGACTTTAGAGAGTGCTCTACTAGAGCGCCAATCTAGCTCTCTAATTGGGCCGGTCAATAACATTGAAAAACATGTGGTAGGGGGAGGAGCTTGCAAGCTACCAATTGGGAGCTACGATCAAAATATGATCAACTAATCAACAATTATTGATCGGCCAAGCAAGTAATTCGATTTTTCAAGCACTTCAGTTTTCATCAAAAACAAGTCGAACAATATTCATCTCTGATAAAGATGAGGTACTCCTCAAGAAAGCACCATTTTCGTGTAGACTACCTTCTTATGTAAGTTCAAGTGCACCCTATGTTTCTCATCATTCACCCATTCACCTCATTACCCACGCACAAGTCTCAAGACTCATGTGGGCTTCATCAGCAATATAAAAAAATAGGGTTATTTCCATTGAAAATTTTAAATATTTAGATTGTAATTATCTTGTAGTATTAGATTTCATCTTATGTTTAATGTAGTTTTACATTTACAGTATTGGAAATAAAATATTCATTCATTTACTTGCTCATCTTGGGTTTCGACAGCGGAAATAACAATGTTTTGTTCCCTATCCAGTAAGTTTTCAACAAAAATTTGGGAGGATACGAAGTTGCAATAGTTATATAACAGGGAAGTGATATAATAGCCGAGTGCCGTAGCAGGTATCTGTTCAATCAGAGATAAGCTACAAAATACCTGGGTCTTCTTTGTGAGGGTGACCGATTGGAATGGCCAGCAAAAAAGACGATCTCTGCTGTAAAATCACTTCCCGGTGGTTCGAAACCCATCTAAACTGTAGGTCCAACTCATCATCACCATCATTCAATTCATTACCCACACACAGGTATCACAGTACAGGTATCAGACCTACGTGGGCTTCATCCTCCGAATAAAAAAAATACATAAATAAATTTTCCATTCACTAATTAACTACAGAATCCGTCTTTTATTAATCGGTAAACTCGATTGATTTGTGGATTTTTCTTTTCTTTCCAAATTTCAATCTTCATCAATTTTTGATCCACTAATAAACTGCAGAATCTTCATGGAATTGATAAATTTGTGAAACCGTTTTCTTTCCTGTTGCAAAATATTTATTTACAGCAGAGTTTCATTTCCACATGCATTATATATCCTTTCTTCGAAGTAAGTTGTTAATTGACCGATCTCTATACACAAGTTATTTGATCTATACACTAATAATTGTACACTGTCGACCTCGGTGGCTCATATTTAACATTTTAATAGTCAAAATGCATTTGAACTGCATTAAAACGCTCAGTTTTAACCCGGTAGTAAATAGAACTCAGCCTGCATTACGCAGCCACTGAGTTACTTTTTCCGTAGTAAATAATACGTCACAAACTGTAGTGAATGTGTAATCTAATTATTCTTTACTGTTGATTCATTCAATGAGAGAACTCACTTTATCTTCTAATTTTGAAGTTTTAATATTCTTGTTGAATTTCTTCTGCCATTGCGAACTCCACGAATAATTAAACGTTTTTTTTTTTATTCTTCTTAATTAAAAATTGACGCAAGTCGTTAAATTCACCAGAATAGTTAATATTAACAACGCGGTTCGTCATGGAACAAGAAATCCAGGAATTTTAGAATAAATCTCGACATTGCAGTCATTTTTATTAGGAAATAATATATAGTTATTTACCAATTATTTAGCACAATCAGGAAGATTGCGTAACAGTTGGAAGATTTCTTAGTAGACGTGAATGAATAATAATTGTCGTTATTTATTCTAAAGTTTTCAATTTAAGATTCTGTGCTTGATTAATTTCCTTTATAAAATGATATGTATTATGCCAAAGACTCCGCTGCTTTATATACTGACAACTATAATCGATGAATGCTACAACAAAAAATTTTTTGTCAATGCTGGGAATCGAACACAAATTTTACAACTACCGGTAGGACTCCAGGAAGTTGAGGAATGATAATTCATACAATATATTATTGTATTTACTGATGTATATTGTATGATGTTGTAAATCACAATGGGGGAAAAAATATCAGAGTAAAGAGAAAGGATTTCCAAATAAAAAAGGATACAAAAGCTTTACCCGGAAAGGCTGTACAAATGATATTACCCTACTGCAACGACTCATATTTAGCTGAGTTATTACATGACCCGGAATAATTCATGGTGGAGGCAGGCCAAAATAATGGATCCGATTATAAAGGTAATTCTACGCCCAGGTTAATGGCAGAAGAAACTGTTGAAGCTCGGTGATAACTCAATCGGGTGAATTATTGCCTCTAAACGCACAACGTGATTCTCATCATCTTTGCTGGGGTTCGGAGGACGCATTTCGTGTCCCCTGAAATTCGAGGACAAAGAGTTGACTGTCACGCGAAGGGGTGACGTTATCAATGAGGTGGATGATAATAATAAGAAAAATATCTGAAAAGGGTGGACTTGCAGTGGAAGGGGGGATGGAATGACAATGGGGGATGGAAAAGACACGAGACATGCGACACAGAGCTTCTCTGAAATAACTCAGAAACAACCCTTTCATGTCCCTGGCCATCCGTTGGGCTTATCAGCGCAAAAGACTCATTCCACTCCACATAATTTCTTGTACTACCCCCTCACATAAGAAAATACCCCTCCCCTTACCGCTCTATGACGTTATCTCCTTCTAGAAACCCCTCAACATTATCCCATCTTCTTCTAGAAGCTCCTCCCCATCTATCTATCTTTTTCTAATGCGTTACGACACAATTATTCACCCCATAATTCCATCTCTCTCACTCACGTCCAGAGATAGGCCTCACGGCGACAACGAGCCTAACTTATTACTCACTGAGTGAAAAAAAAACGCCTCAGCACCCTCACAAGAGCATCAAGCAGACGTGAGTGATAACATAGCTTCCTTGAGTAGTAAGTGCATTTAGAAAATTCAGAGTTATCGGTAGCCTATCTATAGGCTATCGATATAAGACATACTATCTATGGATAGTCTGGATTTAGTGCAGATAAACGATTATCATAATAATATGAACGTTAGTATTTTCGAGTTTTAATTTCTGTATTGATATAGTTACAGATTGCATAAATTATCTGTGCGCGTGGATTCAAGAGTCGGTAAATAGGCGGGCGGGGTGGAAGTGGTTCAGTATGCTTGCTTTTCGAATAACATCGCCCACCACTGTATTCAGTCAGCGTCAGCATCTCTCTCGCTCTCCTTGCAACTCTACTAGAATCGATGTTTTTATCTCGACTGTAGCGACAAGCTTCCACGCGCACAGATATTTTGCGCCATCTGTATATCAATATTATCTAAATCATGCAATTTATTTACGTTTATATAATAAAGTACATATTGGAGGCTATAGGGATTATAGAGTGATGTCAATACAGCTCACTTTATCAAACTAGTTGCATAATTAGTTGCGAATCGGAGTCAGTTAAGACTCATGGTCTCTGGGCATCTCAGGAGCATCTCAAGACAGTTCAAAATTCTCTCAAGCTTTGATGTTTTCATCTTGTCATCATTCCCGGGGTGTGATACCATAATCTTAAGAATAGAAATTCCTCAGACAAACATTAAAATTACTCTTGCAGCAGTTTATCGTTCACCTTCTAGGCCTATTAATGATTTTTTACTAGGCCTGGATGAGTGCTTGTAGTTTGGTTAAAAGCAGGGATTATGTGTTATATTTGTTGGTGATGTCAACATCAATCTCAATCAAAACAGTAATTTAGTATATGATTATATGAATAAAATGTTGTCAAAGGGTTTCAAATCTTACATTAATAAAGATTTATTAATGTAAGATTTACTCGCATAATGCAATAATGCCAAGTCCTGTATTAACCATATCTTCCACAAAAATAGCTATTTTGAGAGTGAACACATTCATGGAGCAATAATAAAATCTAGAATAACGGACTAATTTCCAATCAGTTTACACCTGAAATACCCTGAAATAATTAAACACTCTCAGCCCTTACAAAATGACATAAGAAAAATTCATTTTCAAGGATTATTTTCTTACCTTGAAGCAGAAAGTTGGTAGGGTATTGTTAACAACACTTTAAAACTGACATAAACACTATAAATAATAATAATGGCAGTAATAATGATGCTAATAATTATAATGATGATATTGATAATATGGTAACATCATTTCTGAACAGATTAAAGTGTCATATAAATAATTCAATAGTTTTGTAAAGGATACCATATAAACAAGAACTACTGAAATGTTGGATTAGCAATGGCATTGTAAATTATATTCGTGTCAGAGATAAAATGTTTAAAACTTATAAACTATAGAAACATGCTTCATAAATGTATTAGGCGAAGTTTGATTATTTCAAAAATAAAATTATTGAAATTAAAGGTAACAGTAGGAAAACATGGAATCGCATAAACCAACTCTTTGATATGAAAAAAATTTCGAGCCCTGACATAGACTCATTAGTGCTCAATAACCATTTCTCAACCTTAGGCAGTAAGTATGCAGCAAAAATCATTGAAACAATTCCTTCTGTTTTAACTGAAAAACGTCACCCAAACTCAACAACAAACCACCAGAATTCTTTTTTTATTTTCCCTACTGATGAAAATGAACCAGTTAAAATCATTAAATGTCTGAAGGGTAATTACTAATATGTCACCTGGCATTTATGGCTTAACTAATTCTTGTCACAAGAAAATTGCAATGTATGTTTCAAAACCACTAACATGGTTAATTTCCTAAAGATTTTAAAGTAGTTCATATTAAGCAACTACACAAAAGATCCTGCATACTACAGACCAGTCAGTTTATGAAGTACCTATTCTGAAATCATAGAAAAGATAATCAAATTTAGACTTAATAATTATCTGGGGAAAATTTATAATATTACATGCCAATACCAATCAGTTTGGTTTTCAAGAGAATAAAAGTAGGTACCCAGGATGCAATAGCACAACTTGTAATGAATATAACAGACACGTTAATGAAAAACCAAATTCCTTGGTCATATTTCTTGATCTGACTAAGGCACAGTTTCACATTTAAGACTTTTATAAATACTTTTGGCAAACTTGGAATTGGAGGCGCCCCACTAAAACTGTTTGAAAATTATTTAAAGTACAGATCACAACACCTCACAATAAAAAACAAAACTGGCATTAATTTCATGTCCAATTATTGTTTGCCTCAAGGTACTGTGTTATCGCCATTCTCTTTTTAATTTACATATATGACCTTCTGAATATAAATGTAGGAGATGGCCAAATTATTTCATTTACTGATGATACAGCAAAGTATCAGTAAAGTAAAGTATGATGAACCAGTTTTTACTGGTTCATCATGAAACAATTATTTCTGCAAATAGGGGTTTGGTTAACATCAAGTCTTGGTTGGAGGAGCACTTATTAGCCTTAAATTATAAGAAAAGTACCTTTATGACGTTTTGTCCAACTGCAAGAACCAGGCCATAAAATTAAACAAAATTCAAATTCACTTGCCAGACTGTAATAATGATCTTAATGGAATGTGACTGTCCAGCCTTGGATAGAGCCAAAGAGGTGTAACATCTGGGAGTTTTTATCAATCCTCATTTAAGATGGGATTGTAATATTAAAAATAATTGCTCAAGGCTAAGACATCTGATAAACAAGACATAAAACTGGTCAATTGAGAAATTTATAATTAGCTAGATTAGCCTCTACCTTGCTTATGCACAGTACAAGAGTTCCTTTCACATAAAAATGAAGCCTCACCTCAACTAATTGATACGGTAACTAATGTATAAGATTCTTCAATAATTATTGATCTGACTTGTCTTATACTCACCTAACTGGAGTCTCCAAGACGTGTAATTTAAAAAAAATAGTCAATCTTCCAGTATGGAATACTTGTATGGGGAGGAGCAGCAAACATTCAATTTAATAAATCATTCACGCTTTAAAAATATATAATCAAAGCTCTTTCACTCTAAAATAGATTTTACCCTAGCAGCCCTCTTTTCAATGATTTTAAACTATTGACAATAAAATAGCTGTATGTGAAATCATTTTTGCTATTCATCAATGGAAACAAAAATATGTTCATCCTTCAAGAAACAATTTATAACGTCCGTCACCCAGTCTCTGAGGCTATAAACTGCAATTTAACCGTTCTTAGAAGACGATTCATGTTCATTTTATACAAATTAGTACTATATTAAATAC
The DNA here is from genome assembly GCA_948455865.1 of Conomelus anceps. NCBI lineage: Eukaryota > Metazoa > Arthropoda > Insecta > Hemiptera > Delphacidae > Conomelus > Conomelus anceps. The sequence goes on along the minus strand of OX418226.1, from coordinate 18,654,108 downwards.
CTATATATTTTGAAGATGCACCAAGGACAGTAACATTAGAAAGTTTATTCGATGAAAGGATCCAAACAATAGTTTACCCACATTTTGACTTACATGAATTTTGACCTTCATTTTGAATTTTGACTATCATTGAATTTTGAATATTGAATTTTGACCATCATTTTTAATATTGAACTTTGACCATCATTTTGACCTTGCATTTTCTACCTTACATTCTTATGTTTTTTTTCTATCTAGTTTCAATTATTATTTGTAAGTTTTTGTAGTTCAGTTGTGGTGCGTACTATATCTTTTAGGACTTGGTTCTATAATATAAAACCCACTCTCTCAGGTATGCCTTTCCTTGCAGTGTCTTCAAAAGTAGCTTGAAATATTTTAGGAAGGGAATATTACTTAAATATTATTATATATTTTGTGTTATTTTACTAAACAGCTTGTAGCTTTATTTGTACATTTGAAGAAAGAATAAATTTTATTTCATTTGATATTATTACAGTGGTGTACACAGCTCATTAAAAATCACAGGTAACAGCAGAAGAAGCATGAAAAATGTTAACTTTTTATAATCCAATTGTAATTATTATTCTAATTTATGTATTTTTCAACAAGTATGATCTCTAAAAAAATGCGCATCATTTTTCATCAGTTTTTATTCTAATTTGTATATTTTCTGAGCAATTCCAAGCTTTAGAAAATGGGCATTATTGAAATAAAAAACCTTATTCATAAATGACTACCGTAACGAAAGAACATGCATTCCTTTTGTTATTCAGGTAAACATCAGAAATGTTTTTTAATAATTTTATAGTAGTCCATAAAGACGATAGAATACTTTTAATATGTAGTTGCTTAATTAAGTTTTCTCAAAGTAGTTAACAATAATTATCATAATTTTCAGAAGCACAAAATTCTCAAATTCATGATACTACTGATGTTGAATTTGCAGACGCAGATGGAGAGAGACTCTTCAATACTTTCCGTATGTCTAAACCAGTGATTAAAATTAGAATTCCAAAGTTGAATAACTGAAAAGCATAAAAAGCATAAATGGATAACTGGAAAAGCATAGAATCATCAACACGTCAATGAGGAACTCTGAAGCACTCAATTTGATGGGTAATAAGAAATATAAATAAATAATTATATCAGACGTCAAACCTGCTATAGGAGATACTGATCTATTAAAACAAAAGAATTTGAAGTTATCAAAAATGCAATTAATTGATGATTAAAGTGCTCTTCAATCAATCAATGAGTCGCAGATTCTACTGGGATTAACACGTCTACAGAAAAACTTCATTTTGATACTGAATATTTGAGGAAATATACCTACATTTTTCAAATGTAAACAGATTTGCAAAGAAAATGAGCCATAGTTTCTCCTAGGATTGATTCATCTATAAAATAGTCCATTTAGATGCTGAATATTTCATAAAAAATTAATACCTACACACTCTTTCAAATGTAAGCTCCTTTGCAAAGGAAAATGTAACTTGATTCAAAATATTGAGTCAATCTACCTCGGATCCCACATGAATAGTTTGCTCATAAAAACTTTAATAATAACATATTAATGTAGCAGAAATAAGATTTCACCTAGTGAAAAATGTAAAAAAATCATTCCTGGTGGAAACAATAGCTAAAACACATATGCATTACCCGCTACACCAATAACCGACTGAATAGCACGCATTTTAAAAGAGGGAGTTATGCAGCTACACTCTGTATAAAAGTAAAGTAAAATCGTACAGTATTTATGATATTCCATTGCATTATTTTTTTACAGTATTTTAGCTCGTGTTGTATTGTATGCCAATCTGATACTTTCTGCAGTCCAATTTCAGCCTTCTCCCAAGTAATTTCCCAATTTGAGACAAATATGTGATAAACTATCACAAACTGTGAAATTGGCTATTGAACTAACTGTAAACTAGCTGTTGTTAATGTTAAATTATGATGTATGTCACTTTTCATTATTTTTAAAGTGATAAATAAATAAATACCTTTATAAGTGTATTGGCATTCAAATCGAATAGTCTCAAAACATCGAAATGTGTGTTCATATGCGCCAATTCCATTCTCATCCTCTTAAGCTATGAAATAAAGAAATTGATTATTATAAATGAAAACAAAAAAGGAAAGTTTGATTTCATTCCACAAAATAATATCTTATCGGCTATATGATTTTATTTATGAATTTTATTTACTTACAAAGGCCACTTCATAGAGCCTAGGTGGAAGTGGTGATTGGAATGAAATGATATGTTTCAAGTATTCATACACAGATGATGTGGAAAATAATAATAGTACTTTATTGTGTAATGAAATTTATATTTAAATTCGCCTGCATCAAAAATTCATGGTTTGCATAAAAGAGATTATTGAGAAGCCAAGTATACAAACTACGTTTAAAAATTTTAAAAGGTAGTACAGTAATTTATTTAAAAATTTAAGCTTCAATATTTGGAGTGGCCTAGTGTCTAGTCAGTTAGCTGGCTTGCAAACCCAAAGGTCACGGGTTCGATCCCCGTTTGACCTGGTGATTTTTACTGAGGCCACTCCTGTGTTTCGGAGGACACGTTAAGCCCGTCGGTCCCGACTGCCTAAAAAACAGACGATAAGTCACGTCAGAGGCCCTGAACTTTGTTCAGATGTGACCTGAGAACTCTGACACTAGACCTGAACCAGGTCACAAGATATTATTATTTTAGTTCCAATATTCCATAACTATTTCATGTTTTAGATAATCTTTGATAAGGTATAATAATCCTATTACTAATTTTCTTGTCTCGCAGACAGATTCATTATTAACAATAAACAGCACGGGAAAGACAAAGAAGGGAATCAGTTAAGTTCAGTATAATAATTATTGTGGATATTGCTTGTTGTTTCTGTATTAAGATTTCAAACATTAACATTTTGGCCTTGAGTCACTTGCTCCTCCACATGCATTCTAATTTTGTCAGAATAAATAACTGAATAAACATTTCATAAATTTAAGTATGCTCTTTATTTTTTAATTCCATTCATGAAATTAACCTAACCTAACATGACCAACAAGATTGCAAGTCTAAACTGTACTTTTTTAAATTATTATAATAAGCAGTTTAATACAGTTTGAATATCCTTAATTTCTTTATCATAAAAATCCACTGAGTTCACCAAATTCATTTAAGTGTGATATGATATTATTTGATATGCTAGAAAACAATAATTATTCAACACTCACTTTGTCTGATATTGAACGCAATTCCTTTTTAGCAGCTGCTCTCAAAAGCAGAACCTCTGTTGATCTTACCTATAAAATTAAAAATTATAAATTTTTTGAATCATAGAATATAAACTTAAAATTAAAATTTATTATGTCCTGTTTCCATGGAATCTATGAAAAAAAACCAAAGGCATTCAAACTAAAAAGCAACTGGTTATAGAATTCTCTATTATTCACAACTATATATTGAACTTTTAAAATACTGTATAAAGTTCTAAAAAATAAGGATAAATTCTAAAAATGAGGATAAGTCCTAAAAAATCATAAAAACTGAACACTTTGTATCGTACACAATTAATTCAAACTTTCAGACTGGTAATGTGCTCAAAATCTTCGTTTCAAGCTCAGGGGTTTAGTAAATTTTCGCACTTTTAAGCCTTATAAAGGTAGTTGAAAGCATTTCACTTTGAAATAAGAGAAGAACATTAATTTTGCCCTACATTTAAATTAACTTCTTTCATAATTTTAGTGATCATTAAAAGCAAACAAAGGATTGGGAGCTCTATGCGAAACTCGCGCCTAAAAAAAAATAGTATTGTACATATTTTTGAATAATATCTTTTCAATTCTATTATTTTAGAAGCAGATCTTACCTCGAACTCATAATTCTTCACACAATTTATGGCAAAACACATAAGCAGAATATTCATTAGCAGTATGATGGTCAGGTATGAGTCTGCTCTTCTTTCAAAATTGGCATCAGTAACCGAAACAATAAAAACATTCATCATATGCAATGAGGAGCTCAATATAAGAAAGCAAGTTGTTAAGACGTGATCCGAGTAGAAATCATTTATATGTCTGTAAGCTTCGAGCGCTGTATCGTATGCTCTTTTGAATAAGGAAAATTCTAGTGAGACATTACTATACAAGGATCTGACAAAAATTACATTTCTGTTGAAAGTGAGATTTGTAAGTTTTCCAAAATCTTGTCTCTCACTAAGAGTGTCTAAAAATCCATTTAATAGCTTCAGTCGTTGTTTCAGGGCAGCCAAAAAATTGATCAACTGTAGTGAAGTCAAAGTAATTGCTGAAGAGTGAATAACTGAGAAAAAATCTAGAAATATTAATTGATAATGAACAAAATTCGAATTAAATTCTTTGTAAATTTGTTTACCAAGCGCAAATATTGCATATGACATTATCATTGCAACTTCCAACAAGTGAATTAATTTATTTCTGTTGCATTCCACACTTATACCAATTTTATGGCATAATGAATCAAGTATTCTCATCTCTTCAATTATTCGAACAAATTTTTTGAATTTAAACAAATGAATAACAACTGTTATAAATTGAAAAAGGGATGATATTTCGAGAAGTAATACAATGCATTCTAGAAATGAGTTCGGCATAGACATAAACGTTCCTATTATTCGATACACTAAATAGGTGCCACCAGAGAACCATATAATAGAATGCGAAATTTCGAATTTCCTGTTCAGAATCAATTTGTCGAAATCAATGCAACTAACACAGATGTAGTTGGATAGTTTTAATATTGGCATGAAGCTCCAAATGAAATTTTTAGGCATTTCAATTTTTTTCAGTATTGCTTATCTACTACCACCAGGGATCTTTTTTCACCCTTTCCTTAGGCCTGATTTTAGTCACTTCTCAATCTTCTCTTTGGTTCCTCAATTTATTCCCCTAGAAATTGTGTCAAGCTTTCTTCAATAATTATTTCTCTTTAATTATTTTCCTGTTTCTAAAATTTAACTAGAAATTGTTTCAAGTTTTTCTTTAAAGCTTTCTTCGCCGTTTATCACTTTTTATAATATTCTTGTTTCTTTACCTTCTTTAGAAAAATCAAGATTTTCTTCCAAGCTTTTCTATTCCTGATCCCTTCTTAATCTTTTCTTGCTTCTTCAATCCCTTTAGAAATTGTTCCAAGTTTTTTCCAATGTTATTCTACTACTGATCTTCCATTTATTGCTTCTACACTTCCTCTAGAAATTGTATCGAATTTTTCTTTCAAGCTTTCTTGACTATTGATCACTTTACAATATTTTTCTCTCCCTTTAAAAATTACTTAAATTATTTCAAGCTTTTCTCAGCACTCATCACTTCCCTATTTATTTCCAGTTTAATTATCTCCTTAACTCCACAATTTTCATGTCTTCAAATCCAAGGTTATATTTCCAAAAGGAGCAACAGAATTTTTGATCCAGAAGAGTAAAATAGTTCAGTACTTAATATAAGTATATTATTCACATGAATCACCATCGAATTCAACGTTCAATGTCATATATTTATAACTCCCTAGTAGTCACTTAATGCCGTTAACCAATAAATAAAGGAACTATTATTGAATAGTGTTGTAGATGTAGCCTATTGAAGATCCACTAAATAATTCAGTGTTTTTTTAAACCACTATATTCCAACTATCCTCAAATTAAGAATTTGATGCTTTTATCCAATTCCTGAAGGGCTAAGGAATAAATATAGTCATTATTAATAGGGTTGAAAATGAATTTATGATTTACTGGATTAATTCTTTGAAGCACTAGCATTCAAAACCATCGTTGAAGTTGGGGATAGGATATTGATGCTTTTTCCCAATATTTCTAATGGATGATGAGAATTTGTAGAAGATGGCAGTCTAGTGCCAAGATGAAGAATAGTCAAACTGAATACGGTTCTTTTTGAGTGAAGGATATCAAGTCTAAAGTATTTTTTGCCATTATTTTGCTAGAAGCACTCAACTCCACACTCACTTCAACTCATTTGTAACATAGAACAAAGATTCAAATTTTTGATGGAATTCAAATCAAATAATGGATATGATAAAGGTAGAGGATATCAACTCGAAGTTTATTTGTTTTGCTACAAGCACCCAACTCCACAATCACTTTGACTCATTTTTAACATGAAAAAAGACTCAATTTTTTATGGAATTTGATAGTATCAAATAACGGATATGATAAAGGTTTTAAAGAAATGAATACAACCATTATTACACGTATTTTTTTGTAACATTGATGAAGAATATTTGACAAGAGTCAATTGTTTTGATGGAGTTTAATATCAAATAATGGATTATACAGGTTTGAAAGGAATGATTATTCTTGTTCAAACACTTTCTAAATGTTTCAAGAGTGCCTTAGCTGTCATGTGAGCATAATAGTGTATAAATTTCCTAGTTTGGAAAAGTGTCTAGTAGGTGAGATGAAGATTGATTGATTGATGTGGGAAGAAGAGACTTCTGTCAAAATCAATCATTTATTTAATCGATTCAATAAATAGTCTTATTAAAATAATAATCAGTTATTACGGCATACACTGTTAACGGAAATCTAATGAAAGTTATGCATTAATAAAGCTTGAAGAATAAGAATTTTTGTTAATAAATGTTATTCTTTTGAAGCGTTTAATTTCATAAGCATCGCAAAACATTTTGAAATTATAAGCGTCAGGATAATTTCATCCATTCTGCATTGATGACTTTGCTATTAATGTGAGATTGTTGTTCATCTCAAATAATTTAAATTGTAATTGTGAATAAGAATGGTAATAGTTTAATAGTGATATTCAAATGGTGATATTTGAATGGTACGTTTTGGTATAATTGTTGATCCGCCTTGACGTGTATACTTCATAACTGGAGTATTCAAGACGTAATTTAAAAGAAAATATGCTGTGGCACTTTTTTGAAAATTTGTCAGTGACCCGGCTACCATGGCCTAAGGTGCTTTATTAATATAGATTGAATTATTGGGAAATATGAGGCAATAGCATAAAAGCAACAGTTGATCTTATATGTTCCTAATACGGACAATTCGTTAAAAAAATTGAATGGGTAATTCAAAATTCATTTTATTGCCATCGACAAAACATGTCAGTAAATTGATAATAAATAAATAACAATAGCATAGTTGAATAAAATTAAAAATATAAACAGGAGAAAATAATTGTTAAAGGCGTTGCTAGCAGAAGCTAAAAAGCTTGAGCGCCAGCTTCGAGTCAATATAAATAGCAAACTTTATTAAATAAATAAATAAATAAATTTTATTTCCAACCTGACAACTTGACAAAAACATTTTGTATTTTATATAAAATAAGATACTAAGGTACAAATCATATACAGTATATTACATATTAGATACAAATTATTGAAATAATTTAGTATCGCATAAGTATACTTAAAAAAAACATATAAATTATTAAACTATAGTCATTACAAAGTGATATAAAGTAGAATACATGTTACAGAATAATAAAATAAAAAAAAGTAATATAATAAATATGAAAATTATGTTATAATGATAGGGTACAGACATAGTTATTTGCTATACATAAAATTATTTACTTTTTGTGGAATACGCTGCTTCTTAGGCTTTTGCAGCCGAGTTCAAGCAGCTATACGATTCTATCCATTTAAAAGGAAGAAAAACAAAACACCGGGTGGCGGGCACAAAAAAAACGTAATATTATTTAATTAGAATGAATGATAATGAAGAAAACAGGAAAATATTTATTTTTTACCTACTTTCTAACAAAAAAAATCAATAATTATTTGATTCAATTTAACACAATTTATCAAATAAGCATGTTTTCTACACTATTCAAAGATTGAAGCCATTCCTTAACATTTTTAAGAAATTTTTGTAATGTTATGCAATCAATACAAGAAGGTGGTAACAAGTTGAAAAGTTTTGGTGCTAAATAAGGAAAAGATCTACGAAATGATTCTTTATAAGGTCTTGGTACTCTAGTTCGGTTTGTTGCTCTCAAGGATTGACTGTAAATATTCGTTTCACCAATTTTATTACCACTCATAATATAAAAAATTCTAAGTACTTTAAAAATATATAGATGCCTTAATCGATTAGCCTAATCGCTTTGAGTGGCTCGCGTGTGAAAAAGAGAAAACATAAGTTACAATAATATTGTAACTTTAAGAATTATTCTGAAGAAATGAAGAGAGAAGATTGAGAATAGAAAAGAGTAAAGAGAAGAAAGAAGAGAAGAAATGAAAGCTATTAGTATGAAAAAAGATTAGAGTTATTAGTATGATTGTGAGTAAGAAAAAGTAATAATCAGTTTTATGATTTTAATTATTAATTAATTAATGATTTTTAAATAATAGAATTAATATTTTTTAAATAAAAGAGAGGTGAAGAGATAATGCATAGTAAATAAAAGAGAAAGAATGAAAGTCATGATCATGAAAAGAAGCAGAGGAATATTACAGGAACTATAATATACCCTAAATATGTAAGCTAATAAGTGAAATAATAAACAGAATTTATTAATTTCGAATTCCTTTAATTGCTATCAGTTTATACTGAAGACTTCCGCAATGGCGGATATTGACAACAGTATTTAATAGCTGATGGAAATCGATGAATGCTACTGTACAAAAATATCAGTCACCACCGGGAATCGAACCACGGACCTCCCAATTGCCGGTCGGGCGCGTCCGTGGTTCGATTCCCGGTGGTGACTGATATTCTTGTACAGTAGCATTCATCGATTTCCATCAGCTATTAAATACTGTTGTCAATATCCGCCATTGCGGAAGTCTTCAGTATAAACTGATAGCAATTAAAGGAATTCGAAATTAATAAATTCTGTTTAAGTAAATTTGTCAGTTTGTTCAATTGTCAGTAACTTCGAACTAACTTGTGAAATAATAATATATTTATATGAAGTATGTGGTACCGTATCACGGTTTACTCTAATGTTTCACAAGAAAAAAACACTTTGTTACCAATAAAAATTTCATCTATAAAATGACTTTAATTGTAATAATAGTAATTTTTATTATTGTTGTAATAAATCAGCCCGGCTTTTTACAGTCACTATTATTGTCTATTTCTCCCACATCACTCAGAAAGGCCCCTCCTAAAAGCGATGTAGGAGACAACAACAATAACTTATATAATGAATTCTCATTGAGAACCAACTTATCCAAGAATTCAATTGACTATCTCATCATCATGTTCCACTATCCACTCATCCAATTTATTCCTCAAACTTCGTCTTAATTTATGAGGAAGTTTGTTGATTAACTAGGAGCATATGTTTGACAATTGCCTCTTGCAGACATTCAAATCACTTCTTAAATTTCATATGTTACTATAGTTGTACTGTGGAAACCGTATGTAGTACATTATAGTGCAACCGTATATTTAAAGTACCTATTTGAGATATTAACGATTCTTACCTCAAATTCATACTTCTTCGCACCATATATGGCGGAGATCAAGAGCACGATAGTCACCAGTATAACAATCATCTCAGTGGAGTAACGGTAAGCATATAACTTTGTTTCAGCCGAATTATTCGAATCCAGTGCTGCGATTTCTTCCACATTGATAAATAGGAAAAGAAATAGTAAACTGCAGCAACCCAAAAGTATGTGTTCAGAATAGAAAGTATTTGTATGCATGTAAGCTTCGAACACAGTATTGTACGCTTTTTTTAGAGTGGAAAAATCTACTTGCAAATTGTTAGGAGAACTGTTGTGAGATTTTACCAAGATTATACAATTCTTGTTAGCTGCAGTTTGTCCCTCAAGTCCTGTTTGTTCTTTACAATAGAATGAATCTAAGAAATCATTTAAAAGCTTCAATCTCTGATTAAGGGCATTGAGAAAATTAACCAGCTGTAAATATGTGATTGCGATTGCTGATAAATGAAAATTCCCGAAGATGTGGTGGAAAATGATGAGCCAATCCATCATGTACACATCCAAAAAGTGATAAGCTCTCCAAAAATAAATAAAAATATCATAAGTGATTATAATTGTAATTTGAATACGGTATAAACACCTATTTCTTTTATGTTGCACGGTAAGTCCAATTTTCTGGCACAGCACATCTAGAATTCTGATCTCTTCAATGATACGAATGAAATTTTTGTATCCAAGTAGATGACGTATAAATATTATAGTTTGTAGAAAGAAACTTATCAACAAGAGTAGTTGGACACATTCGTAAAAGGCAAAGGCAGCTTTCATAGATAGGGAAATTATTATATTTGCTAATGTGAGAGCACCCACACTCCAAAATGATAGAAATATCACTGCTAATTTTCTATCTAAAACTAATTTTTCAACATCAATGCAAATTATACCGATGATCTTCGAAACAACTAGTATGGGCATGAAGCTCCAGATAAAGTCTTCATCCATTCTCGATTTATTTTGCTTGTTCCTTGTGGTTTTACAATAATTTTATTTATAAATAAATGTGAATGACTTTATTTTGTGAAATGTGGATCATTCTCGATTTATTTGGCTTGTAACCTTGTGATTTCCCAACAATGTTATTTATGAATAAAAGTGAATCACTTTATTTCGTCAATAATTCTATTGTAAAACGTGAATAATTCTAGATTTATTTTGCTTGTTACCTTGTGATTTTTCAGTAATTTTATTGTTGGTGTCTTTACTCCCAAATTTTAAGACTATTGTCCAGTACACCCTAGTTATTTATTCTAGTTAAATGTGTTCAGGCTATAATTATTATTTCAGATATGTTGAAGAGACACGCATTCCTCTTACAGTTTCCACTGTGACAATAGGCTTTTAATATCAATATCTAAAATCTAAACTTTTTATAGTAAATACAACTCGTTGAATTTACTATAAAAAGTTTATATAAACAAAGCAGAACGTTATGGAACAAGAATCTATAATTTAATATATTTTTATTAGATAGAATTATTAGAGTATACTGGAATTTATGTTGCCCTGTACTAATATTTTGAGGCGCCCTGTTGGCCAGTATTTGCCGTTGTATATTTAAATTAATAACATCCAGTTATTTATTATAAATATTCAAATCATATTAAAAATTATATTTTTATACTGAATATCTATAATCTAAGGTATTTATCAGACAGAATTATAGTATAATGAAATTTCTGTTGCCCTGTACTAATTTTAAGACGCCCTATTGTCCAATATTATCCGTGATTCATTTAAATTTATAATACTCAGTTATTTATCACAGATATTCAAATTATACTTAAATTTATATTGTTTGTATTACTCATGTTTTGTATCAAGCATTTTATTGTATTTAAATTAATAAAATTAAATTATTATTTATTACAGAAATTCAAATCATACTCCAATTAATATTGTTTGTATCACTTATTTATTGAACCTATCACGTTGTTATTGTTTCTATTAAGTATTCTTCATAATATATTATTTTAAAGCTAAGATCTACATTATTATTACTAAATAGGTTACAACTGATTTTTCCATAGCAAGATCAACGGATCTACAATGATAAAAGGATCTAAAATAAAAAATGAATAATTTATTGGATAATGTCACTATGAATATTGGAAAAACTGAACCGATTTTATAAAGTTTCCACTGAGATCTATGAAATAATAATTTGATAATGTAAAAAACTTCACAGTAAAACACAAATTGATATCTATAAATGTGACACTAACACTGTGAAATAATCTGACACTTTAATTTAAAAATTATGAACCCCTGAGCCCTGAGGCTATCGTGATATTTTGCAGCTCTTGATGAGAATCAATTGAATGATATTGAGCTCTGTTACTTCAGGTATAAGACATTATGTTAAGAAGGTCTAACAAAAGAAATAATTGCCGCATTGGTTCAATTTTATTGATTGATTTATTTCTAGAACTTTTTATTTGTTTTGTTCTCACTTTGATAGTTGTTTTGTCAGGAGTATTGCTTTATACTCTTAGCTGTATAGAACTACATTGAATTTGCTGTCAGTAATGTGAAAAAAGACTTGTCACTTATGTCTTACACTGTGAGTGACTAGTGACAAGAAGTAGACTTGAGTGCTTTGATAAAAATTGCTCATCATGATTATTTTTTATATAATATGAGAATGTAATGGATATGATAACGTAGTTCTGGAAAAACGATCGTTTTTTTCTTGTTTTTTGTTGAGAAAGCTCCTGAGCATATCAATTTATTAACTGAAGGAGTGTCAAAACGACCTTAAAACGAATTGTCCAGGTTAATGCATATACTAATTTATGTAACTAGGCTAGGTCAAATAAATATTCGACTTGAACTGCGCATTTAGTCAACTCAATAAACTTTTCTCATTCAAATTGATGAAAACGTTCTTCCTAATTAAATTAATAAATTAGAAAATTTAATTACTCTTTATAGAAATATGATGAAAGTGTACCAAAATTTTAAAAGAAAAAATAGAAAGTCAATTTGTATTCCATATGAAACAAAAATAAAATGTGTGTAAAATATGAATGTGACCTGAATAATATGCAACTATTGATATCCTCAGTTGTCCACTAAGAAGCCATACTTGTGATGGTTTTTTTTTTTTTTTAATTTTAAAGACATGTACCTGAGCTATTGGCGCATTTGTTGTGTATTTGTTTTTATCGATAAATCATTATTTCATTCTATTCTATCCCCTAATATTTCTTATACTGTATCTTCTTTATCAAGACTTTGTGATAGAAACGACACTTGGAGGAATAAACAATACAATGAAAGCATTTTAAATTATGTTAAAAACAATAATATGAGACGTAGGCTAGATGATAAAAAGAAAATTTGCATGAGGACTGAAAGATGATAAAACAATCCCATGCAGAAAATCAATCAGTATACTTTTTATGTAAAAATAATTATTTTGGAATGGAGGAAGGAGACAATTAAATAATTTAATGCTAAATTAATATTGTCAATTTTTCTCCTATTGTAAATGCTCTGAATTTATTGGCGACTGAATAACATCTCAAAAACAGAGATTTTTTATTTGATGATATACTCAAGTCAGTTTCAAATGTACTGTATAAGAAAAATAAAAATGGTAAATGTTGCTTGAATAAATTAAATAGGCCTATATTGCAAAAGAACGTTCAACACTTCACTGTACTAAGTTATTGTATTTTATCTTTCCTTTAATCATTCTGAAAGTGGATAAATATTTATGTGGAATATCTTAATAGCAAACCATGAACATAACGGAATGAATTTAATGCTTTAGAATTGATTAATGGAGTTATTACGTAACCACTATATTGTGAGATTTTTCTAGAGACAAAGAGAGGGTTTATTAAGGTGTATTAGGCCTATCTTGTTTGTGTAACACGCTTATTAAATGGTTCTTTTTTTTCTATTATTCACATAGTAGATTTCAAATAATTTGAAATACGCGCTTGAGTTGGGTATCGATTTGTTCATGCTTTGTTAATGGGATCGATCATGCTTAATTTGATCGATAAAAATCGATAGTCAATTCGTCGTGCTGTGCTGCTGTCTGCAAGTTGCGATCTGCGTTGCATCATGATTTTTTAAATTCCTGGATTTCTTGTTCCATGACGAACTGCGTTGTTAATATTAACTTTTCATGTGAAATTTAACGACTTGCAGTCAAATATTTGTTAAGAATAAGTATAACTCACTTAATCTGTAGGCCGAGTGCTTTCGAATCTTTGAGATCCATCTTCTTGGAAGATTACTACAATCAATTAGTTGAGGTGAGGCTTTTTGATGTGAAAGGAACTCTTGTACACTATAAAAAGCTTTATCAACTAAATATTTTTTCAATTGTTTTTTAAATATTTCTATATTTTCAAGACTCTTTAAAAACTGCGGTAGCTTATTGTAGAATTTCCTACCAATATAACTAGGTTTTTGTTTGAATAAGCTACTATTGTGACTCACCAAGTGATAATCTCCTCGGCTTCTTGTATTATAATCATGTACATCAAGATTTTGGTTAATATCATTCGTTTTTCCATATAAAGTAGCTTCATACACATATAAGCAGGGTACAGTTAGGAGACCAAGTCTCTTGAACAACGGCCTACATGAATCCAATCTATTTACTCTTTCTATACACCTAACTGCTTTCTTTTGGATCCTAAACACCCTATCATAAGATTTTGTTTTGATGAATTACCCCATCTAAGATAGCATACCTAATATGTGTCAGTAAGAGCCCATGGTAAGCTGTAAAAAGTAACTTTTTGTCATTCAATCTAGCAAGTTGTCGCAGGACAAATACCCCAGATGAAATTTTACAACATATTTTCTCAATAATGTATGGTGCCCAGGTCAATCTTCTATCCAACAAAACTCCTAGAAATGCAATGTTTTCTTCCTGGTCTAGTTGATTATCATTTACAAACACGTTTATAGCCCTATCTTCATTTGAATTATGTTTGTTTTTGAATTGAAGGTATTGGCATTTTTTACTATTTATTGTTAATTTCAACTGATTCAAGAATTGGACAATGGACTGCACACCTATATGGGCACTTATTTCTAAATTATCTAGTATGGAATTGCTGAAAATGAGTGATGTATCATCTGCAAATAAGAGGGCTCTACCACTAATTAATTGACAACAGCATTGAAAAGCTGATGGGAATCGATGAATGCTACTGTACAAAAATATCAGTCTCCACCGGGAATCGAACCACGGACCTCTCAATTGCCGGTTGAGCGCCTTAACCACTAGACCATGGAGACCTTTCTGTACAGGAGCATTCATTTTCAACTTGGCCATATCGGCTCGTATCTCACAAGTTTGTTTAAAGTGACTGACAATTGAATAAGCTGACCAATATACATAGACAGAATTAATTAATTTCGAATTCTTTTAATTGCTATTACTTTATACTGAATACTTCCGCAATCGCGGTTCCCATCAGCTTTTCAATGTTGTTGTCAATATCCGCCATTGCGGAATTTTTTTCGAAAAAACCTGTAAACCTTTTTTAGGAAATTGCTAGCCTCGAGCCGTAACAGGTACCTGTTTAGTCAGATAAGATAAGCTGCAAATTCCTATGGTAAGGGTGACCGAATTGATTGGCCACCAAAAAAGAGGTTCTCAGCTATAAAATCACTTGCCGATGACTCGGAACTCACCAAAAACTGTGGGCCCACGCACAGGTCTCAGAACTATCTGGGCTTCACCTTCCGAAAGAAATTACATTATTACCGTAACGTATTACAGGTTCAGGAGGTTCTAGAGGCTAGAGGTCCTGTACTTATTGGTTAAATAATTGCCATACTGATAAGAGTGAAACGAATTATTTTTATTACCTTTACCCAGCCGCCTGGTCGAATTTAATTCTGCAAGGCTACAAACTCCATTTCCACCTATGGTAGTCACTCATGCATTCCTTTTAATAGTATAACGATATTGTTAATTGTTATAATCACTATCCTATTTAAACAAGTTTGAAATGTACAGCCTAGAGTCCATATGTGACACAATCAATTCGGTTGAATACTATCAATATTTTGATAAGGATTTCAGGACCTGAGCAAAAGGCTTAAGCCATGTCAAGCCACTACCTATATGAACATTATTCTACTTAGAAAGTGTGAATACATGACATGTACTAACACTAATCAGCCTGCAGCACATACTCTCTATAGTAAATTTTCTTGAAAATTATCTACAATTTCTTTAGGAGCTCGGTTACTTGGGGGGGGGGGGGGCTTAAGCCCCTTAAGCCTCCCCCTGGGTGCGCCACTGGTTACATGTAATCGTGAAAATTCTTGAACTTTCAAGTGATTTGACAGTTTTTTCATCTTTTTTGTGGTTTATCAAGAAGATTTGTCAGTAAATTGGATTTGTGTTAACTATGATGAATAATGGACTTATTAAATTTCGTTAAGTCAATAAGTTGTGCAGGTAAGGCATATGAATCTTGGCACCTGAGCCTATCATAATTTATTTCTGATTTCATGCCTTTCTTAATCATTGATTCCATACATTATTCATTCGTTTTCCATATTATTCTACTCCATCATGAACTAATGATATCTAATGTTTTAAATACGGTACCGTCCGATCAACTAGGTTATGAGTGCTTTTGTGCTTACATAACAATTGGAATTACAATATAATAATTTTAATACTTGGGGACGAGTGATTGGCCGCGATCGTGATGTTCGTCGGCCACAAAAGCGGGACTGCGCTTGGAAGGTTGACCGGCAATATAACATGGCTTTTTCGCTTTACTATCATTCACCTGTTGGTTCGGAGCACACCTAAAACTGAAAGTCTGACATCACCATTATCATCTCATCACGTACGCACAATTTTATAAGGGCCTCATGTGGAAAAATATAACGAAAAAAGTTATTTTTAAAAGGAATTTTAATTATTAACTTATTATGTGAGTTCAACGACTTGCAGTCAAATATTCATTAAGAATAAGTACAATTTACTTACTATGTAGGCCGAGCGCTTTCGAATCTTTGAGATCCATTTTCAGAGGCGTGTTCCTTGGTCATCGATGTCAGTTTTTTGGTTAGAAGAATTATTTTGGTTTTTGTAAAATGTGATCAAAACGTTTGTGATTTAAAATTTAGTTGTTCGTTGAGGATGTTTTGTTTATTGTGTGTGGTGTGTTTGTATATTTCAAATTGTTCCAAGGTGTTGAGTTCGTGTCCTTTAGATTTTATCTGAAGAAGGTGTAGGTTGGTAGTGATGTCAGTAAAAGTGTGTCCAGTTTGAATGATATGGTTGGCGAAATTCGATTCAGCTTTTGATGTCAGGGCTTGAAAATGTTCCTTGTTAACGTTGTTTGAATGTGCGGCCTGTTTGTCCTATGTAGAATTTGCTAAAATCAGAGCAGTTCAGTTTGTAGGTCCCTGGGAGATCGTATTTGTTTGTGTTCAGTGTGGTTTTGAGTGTAAGTGCATTTTTTATTTATTTATTTATTTATTTTTTTTTTTTTTGAGGATGAAGCCCACATAGGTCTGAGACCTGTGCGTGGGTAATGAGTTGGATGATGGTGATTGATGAGTTGGACCTACAGTTTTAGGTGGGTTCCGAACCACCGGGAAGTGATTTTACAGCAGAGAACAGTGTCTTTTTTGCTGGCCAATCTAATCGGTCACCGTTACGAACGGGACCTACGAGAACGCAGCTTATCTCTCTGATTGAACAGATACCAGCTACGGCTTTTTGTTCTGAATGAGATGGTGTGGCCGGCTTTTGTCAGTGGTGTTGGTGTTTTGTTTTTTGTTTGTTATTTTCTGTTTCAGTTTGTCAATTAGGTCGTATTTGTAGCCGTTTTCTTGTTCTAGGTACAGGGCCGGATTTAGGATCTGTGGGCCTCTAGGCTCAGCTTGTGGCGCGGGCCCCTCCGGGAGGTCTGGGGGGTGTGGAATACCCCCTAGGCAAGCGGGGGGTCCGGGTGCCCTCCCCGGAAAATGTTGTAAAAATTAACTTCAAAATTGCGTTTTAAAGGCCTTTTTTTGTGGCCCATTAAATGAGAAAATCCCTATTTTTTGAGCATTATATTGATAAAACCAATACGGTACTAAGTTTAAGATTTAAAAAAAAAAAATAAAAATCGCAAATCCAAGAAACTTTTAAAAATATTCATGATGATTTATTGAAGACACTTTCACTTCGAGATTGGGGAAATATACAAAATTATACAACTCATTTTTTTAAAGTTACAATCTTTACTTGAATAGTAAGTTCAATAATTTGAAATAGAGCAACACACATATTTACTACTTGATCTAGTCGAAATATTTTGCATATTTTCAGTCAATACATATTTTATTTGCCAAAAATAAAAAATTATTCACGATCAACTGCCACTCTCAAACAAAGTATATTTATAAAAAATTTAGTTCGTTAAATTATTATTGTAACAACAGTAAAATAATAATAGTGATGATAATAATAATATGAATGGACATAACCAAATATTATTCACAAATACTGTAGTATTGAAAAACATACTGTAGTAATCTAGATAATCTTTTCATAAATTTCATATATTTTTTGGTAAATGATTTTTCTTAAGAAAGTAAGAACCGTACAGACTTATCATTATCTATTATAATGATATTTTGTTATCAAAAATCAATTAATACTCACAGAAAAACCATGTGTACAGTAATAAGATTGGTATAATTATTTGGTACGTATATCATTTGGTAATTTGATATATCATTTATTGGTTATTTGGTACACCATTTGGTAATTTGGTATATGATTAGTATATATTATTTTATAAAATAATAAAAGATCATATCACAAAAGATTAATATTATCATGGAAATTGATTACACAAAGGATACAGGAACAAATTACAATTGAATCAATTTAATAAATTAACAGGATAGAGTCGTTACTTGAAAACTTTCAATCCAAGACAAAAAATGGTGTGAATAAAATTGTACAATAAAAAATCAAATTTTCTACTAATAGATTAAGTAGGCTACTTGGTTTTATGAAAAATATATAAGTCTTGGAAAAAATATAAAAATCCTATCATTTGATAAAAAATAGATGAAGAGATACGGTACTTTTCAAAATTTACTAGATGACAAAGTTTAAGTCTATTTTAAATAGTTTTTATTTTATTTTTTATATATTTGGAACAACAATATATTTGAAACGACTAAAACATAATTAAATATCAACTCACAAAAATATGGTTTGTATTGGGCATTCGTGAGCAGTAAATTGAATTAAATACTTGCATTTGAATATAACAACAACAACTCATATAAACTTGGAAAACAACTCGGTTGATCGCATCATTTAAGATAGATTCTAAGATACCCTTGTAACTTTTTCAATAGATTTTCAAATAATTCTATTGAAAAAGTAAATTTCAATATTTTCGTTATTTAAGTAGTATGCTAGTGTGCAGGTTCTTTAAAATTCAAATATTTTTTTGTGGTGCGGGCCCCTAGGCGCGCGTCTAATTTGCCTGTCCTTAAATCCGGCACTGGCTAGGTATTTTATTGTATTTAGTTCAGTGTTGTAATTGTTGGTGGATAGCGGTGTGTTGTTGAGTCTGTGTAGCATTGACCTGAATGCTGAGTGTTTGTGTTGGGTTGGATGATTGGAGGTGCTGTGTATTAGGGTATCTGTCATTGTTGGTTTTCTGTATAGATGCTAAATCGAATTTCGCCGACCATATCATTTAAACTGGACACACTTTTACTGACATCACTACCAACCTACACCTTCTTCAGATAAAATCTAAAGGACACAAACTCAACACCATGGAACAATTTGAAATATACAAACACACCACACACAATAAACAAAACATCCTCAACGAACAACTAATTTTTAAATTACCCAAACTTTTTGATCACATTTTACAAAAACCACAATAATTCTTCTAACCAAAAAACTGACATCGATAATTAAGGAAATGAAATGAAATGAAAAATGAAATGAAAATATGCTTTATTAGGCGGAGTTGGGACTTGAGAGTCCCCTCTACCACTCAACCTTGACAATTTATAGGCCTACAATAAATTAGTACAGCAATGTAAAGAGAGAAAAAAAAACTTAGATTAAACCTGAACAAGTAAAACAACTATGTTTGACATTAAATAATAGTTACAAAAGAGTAAATAAATAAAAGTAGGCTACCATTATATTACGGAACACGCCTCTGAAAATGGATCTCAAAGATTCGAAAGCGCTCGGCCTACAGAGTAAGTAAATTCTACTTATTCTTAATGAATATTTGACTGCAAGGTGTTGAATTTACATAAAAAGTTAATATCAACAACGCAGTTCGTCATGGAACAAGAAATCCAGGAATTTTAATTTTTAAAAGTAAATTTGCGGTTGGATGATTACAGTAACTTAAGTATGGTACCGTAACTTATTCCCTAAAATACTGCAAAATCAATCCTATTCGTTTTATGACCAATTCGCATTGTTGGAATTATTCCTCAGACACGGCTAGAGGCAATATTAGAGGCTAAACTACAAACTGAGATTTTGGCATAGTTTTCTTTTTTTTGTAGATTACGTCTTGGAGACTCCAGTTAAGGAGTATAAGACAAGTCAGATCAACAATATTATACACTAGATACCATAATTACTTCAATTAGTTGAGGTGAGGCTTAATTTTGATGTGAAAGGAACTCTTGTACACTATAAAAAGCTTTATCAACTAAATATTTCTTCAATTGTTTTTTAAATATTTCTATATTTTCAAGACTCTTCAAAAACTGCGGTAGCTTGTTGTAGAATTTCCTACCAATATAACTAGGTTTTTGTTTGAATAAGCTACTATTGTGACTCACCAAGATTGGAATGAACAGTCACATCAAGACATAAAAGTGACGATTGTCTGACAGTGAACTGTACCGGTATTGTTTGAGCTCATGGGAGCCTCACATAGACGTTCAAAAATTTGAATAGACCATTCAAACCTCTTAGTTTTCGGTATAATTCCATTTACCGGAAACGGTAGGCTCCCATTAATTCAACCATTGTTTGATATCTTGATCCAATACCTATTATTACTGACAAGTAAGTTAGGTAATATGTAGGTATTATGGATCAATGTCTAAAGATGCTAGAGCGAAACAATCATCACACCATAATGTGAGTTACCTTTATTTTTTTGCAAAAGTATAATAACTTTATCTAAATATAGATACGGTACTCTGGAAACCACTGTACCGTATTTCAAAACATAGTAGATATTTTTACTAAGACGACTTGCAGAACTATTTGAAATAAGAAATTCGGATATTTCTTTCTTACTGTGACAAATAAATGAAGTGGTTTGACAATTTCAAACTTTTTATTCATGATAAACAAGTTCCACAACATCTCTTTTAATAAAACTAATTCCTTTCTTACCTGAGGCAGAACATGTTTTTGGGTTGGAGCCCATAATCAGTGCATCTGATAATGGACTCAGGCACTATAGGGATCGGCTCCAGCCCAAAAAACATGTTCTGCCTCTAGTAAGAAAGAAATAATCTATTTTCTCATGTATTTAAAATAGTTCTGCATGTCGTCCAAGTGAAAATGTATACTATAATTGTAGTTTGTCATGGATAAACAAATACTAAGTTTCAAAACATAACTAATTATCAGTGATATCATGTTATTGAATAATGTTGAAAATCTTACCTCATGTTCATAATTCTTGATGCAACAGATGACAAAAATCAGGAACAAAGTGTTGATTCCTAGAGTGACAGTTGCTTGTATGTAAGCTGAATTTCTTTGAAAGTTAGCATCCAAGGTTAATATTGTGCCTTCCGAAATAATGTGTATTAAGAGAGAAAAAATATAAAAACAGCTCAATAGGATATGATCTGAGTAATAGTGATTTATATGTCGGTATGCATCAAAAACTGTATTGAATGTTTTCTTTAAAGTGGAGAATTCTAGTGACAGGTTATTGTCTGATCTTTTATAAGAGTTTACTAAGATTATATTTGTGTCGACATTATTCCAAGAATTATCTTTTGGAGATTCTAGAGCTTTGCTACATAGAGTTTCTAAGAAATCATTCAATAGCTTCAATGTCTGGTTGAGAACACTGATGAAGTTAATCAGCTGCAAGGAAGTCATGACAATAGCGGCTGTATATACAAATGAGAATAAATCTATTACTAACGCTTGCCATTCAACCAAATAAAAATCTAAACCGTAAAATAATCTCCAACAAGTTGTCAATATATAACAAGTAATGACCACCGTCATTTGTATATGATATAAACATTTATTTCTGTTATATTCAACACTTATCCCAATTTTCTGGCATAGCACGTTGAGGACGTTTATCTCTTCAATTATTCGAATGAAATCTCTAAATTCAAATAGATGGCGAATAAGAGTAAAGCTCTGAAGTAAACAAGCCAGTGCTAGAAGTATTTCGATGACTTTTTGAAATGTGTAATGGGAAGCCATGAATGTCTCGAACATCACGAAGGATACCTGATAACTAGCTGCACACCAGAGTGAGAAAGCGAATACGGCAAACTTTTTATTTAAAACTAATTGGTCAGTATCGATGCAAATTATGCAGGTGATTTTTGATACTACCAGTATTGGTTTGAAGCTCCAGATAAAATCTTTGGACATTTTAATATCCAATTTATTTCATCAATTAATATTTAAAAAGAAATAAAATTCCAAAAATAAAATTATTTATTAAATCAATTTATTTTTTAATTACCAACCGGTATTCCTGTCGTCTTAGTTAAGCTTATAAGGTCTGTCCCTACTCAAAAATCTGTTGAAGTAGTTGCATCTCTGTTTTTTATTGAATAATCTGTCACTGTGGATTATTTTACTTTAAACCAATTCATCTACAGTAATATAAATTGCACAACAATTATCTGTTTTTGAGATAATTCATACATAGTAATATAACATACTTGAAAAGTATCTGTTTTTTACAGTTTTCAATTAGATCTATAAGAGAATAATTGAACAATGTGGGACCCTCTACTGTTGAATACGACTATTTTGAATGTATTTGAATGTTTTTGGAAATTATCTGATTTAAAACAATTCATATATGGCAATACAAAGAACTCAAAATGCACCTATCTGCTTTTTTGCAGTTTTCAATGAGATCTATAAGAGAATAATTCAAAAATGTAGGACCCTCTACTGTTGAATACGACTATTTTGTATGAAGCACTCCTGGAATATGATATTTTTGTCAACTGGTTTCGAAAACGTATCGAAGAATGACACTGTCGGAGACATCGCCTTCTCTAAAGGTGAGCATGAAGTGGAAATTTATTACTGCTCTGTATTCTATACAAATTTAATCCATTAACAGATAATACAATTTCATTTTTTTGGTAAATATTACGGATAGTAATGTTGTTTTCTGATGTCATTCAACTGAAATTTCGACATATTTGACAAGAATTTCTGGGTCAAGAGACTCAGCAGTAGACTCAGCTAGATTGAATGACAAAAAAGTGACTTTTTACAGCTAAGCATGTGCTCTTACTGTCCCATATTAGGTATTATATAAATTAGTATTGGGTAATTCATCAAAACAAAACCTTGATAGGGTGTTTAGGATCCAAAAGAAAGCGGTTAGCTGTATGGAAAGAGTAAATAGATTAGATTCATATAGGTTGTTGTTCAAGAGACTTGGTTTCCTAACCGTTCCCTGCTTATATGTGTGTGAAGCTACTTTATATGTATAAAAGAGTGATACTAACCAAAATCTTGACGTATATGATTATAATACAAGAAGCCGAGGAGATTATCACTTGGTGAGTCACAATAGTAGCTTATTAAAACAAAAACCTAGTTATATTGGTAGGAAACTCTACAATCTACCGCAGTTTTCAAAGTCTTGAAAATATAGAAATATTTAAAAAACAATTGAAAAAATATTTAGTTGAAGCTTTTTATAGTGTAAGAGTTCCTTTCATATCAATATTAAGCCTCACCTTAATTATTGATATTGTAATTATGGTAACTACTGTATAAGATAGTATAATTGTTGGCCTGACTTTTCTTATACTCCTTAACTGGAGTCTCCAAGACGTAATCTACACAACAAAAAACCTCCTACTCTACCCCCTTCTTTTTCATCTTCCCTATTTTTATTTGTTTTTCTTCTTCTTTTTTCTTCTCATTCTTCTTCCTCTCCTCCTTCTTCAATCCCTTATTCTCCAGCGTTTGAGTTTCGTCGACAGATAACAGCAAGTAGTTGTTTATTATATGGGATGTATTTGTACAGAGTGTTTGGAATCGTATTAATAATACATCTTGTACTCACCAAATTAATGAACTAATTTTCTTTTCGTCTCTTTATATGGAGAAGTCAATAGCTTCATAAACCAAAATTTCAAAAATTGGAGCTTTATTAAATCAAATCACAATGATTTTTCCTAGGTAGTAGCTTTTAAATGGCATCCAAACTTGAATCATGCTTTTATTAAATCAAAACTCCATGAAGTTTGTGTGCATTTTGAGCCATTAAGTAATTTCAAACTCCATCTGCTTCAAAATAGAATTTTCCACATTTTTTAATGATAAAAGTACCTGTTTACTTCTTCTGGATAATTAATTAATCAAGTAATCCCAATTCAAATTTCAAAATAAAAATTAAAGGTATTTTTAAATATTCACTTATTTTACCCACAGTTATATCATCATTTATGCTCAAGCATTTTTCTCATGTGTAGAAATATATATAAGGAATAATATATATATATATATATCTCAACACAAACAATCATATTTTGCTGAATATCTCAGTAACTAGCGTAGTAGTAACAGGTTTTATTCAACTTTATAGCCTATTCTACATAATACTCAACCAATTTACAACCTAAACCTTAATGAAGGCACTATCAATGGTTGAATTAGTAAATTTATAGGGAGTGGTACAATCTTTATTTTTGTAACAAAAGGTTATTGGACAGCTAAGCTATTGAAACTTTTCCATTATTCTTGTGATCACAAAAGCTAGAGAAGTATTGGTAACACTCTGCCGTATACTGTACACTGACACTCAAGTATACTTCTTACTATAATTCAAATTTTCAATGGTTAATATAAAATTCTATATAAAAAATAATGGTTCTTTGAGTTTGTCCATTATTAAAGCTTATGGTGATTCACGCAATGAAATACTATAGAAAAAACTCAAAATAGTAATCAAGCATCATGTTCAAACCTTTATATGATACAGTACATTCAAATGATCATCATTACAAAAACCATAAAAATCACATTACAATTATTATTAGCGAACATTACATACCATGAAACAATTATTATTTTTACAATTTTTTATAATATTCTATAATCTCAGGCCACATATATATGATTTAGATTTTATGTAATCTTTCTTAAATATAGTAACAGTCAACAACAGCTTCAACAATCAAGATCAAAAAAATTATTTAAAATAAGTAAACGATTAAACCATTAACTTTTTCGAAGTACAATAATGATCATTATTAGAGTATATGAACAATAGAATTGAAAGAAAATTTTACAGTCAGCTATTTCGAATCAAGTTACACTATTTAAAACAATATTATTCAGATTTAGTATTCTGAATTAATAGAAAAAGTAAAGAAAATTAAAATTTGAATAACCTGGATCAATTTGTAATTTTTTATAATAATTGGAAAGCACATGATTCTGTAAAATTTGGAATTATAGTAGTGAATAATAATAACAATAACAATAATTATAGTAATCATAATCATATTAATGATGATAATAATAATTATAAAAATAATAATAATAAGTGTAAGGCTTTTTATTGATGGGGGAGACTTTTTCTCGCTTGAATTGATGTACAAGGATGAGGCGCCCCACACAGGAGTACCTTGGGGGCTGCCATATTAGACAATAGGCATGTATTATATACAGTTAGCAACTATGTTGTTTTTATGAATCAATTTGAAAGTGTTCAAGTATTGTATGTGCTATTGGTCGAATAAATTATTATTGTATGTATGGAGGTTTTGACTTAATAAAAATATGAGCTAATGTAGGATGTAGGAGGTAAATTCCAATTCAATACATTTTGTAAGTATATTGCAAATTCATGTGAAAGACTATTCTATCATCATTTGCCTCATTACCCACGCCCAATATTCAGAACTCATGTGGGCATCAAATTAATTAAAATAATAAATAACTCATTGATTAATTAAAACGCTTTGTTTCTTTAGGTCTCAGATCCTTATGCAAAGTAGATGAGAATAAAGATTGTAATTATGTAATGATAACAAGTTACAGTAATTAAATTATAATATTTTAATTATAATTGAGGCACATCAATCACAAATTTGGGAGGAATTTTGATGATTTTAGACGTAAGTTGAGTGAATTATAAATAATAATCATTTAAACTTTATTTTCCATACATTGTACTTCTTAAAATGCTGTAATACAATAAGATATAACTTCCAAATCAGGTTTTACACATATAACGAATTGAGATTCAAATTGAATAGTGTTGAAATGATTCCACAAATATTATGCTTGAATTTATACAAATATGGAAAAAAAATAATAATAATAATTTATCAACATGAATAGAATTCTCAAAAATTTGAAATTCAACGCATAAAAAATACATTCATCTAACAACAGACAATATTGACTACACAATCTAGTACAGTGAACTATTAGCTCCGTATTCACAAAATATTCGAATAGACAATCATAATAGCTGACTAATTGATGTTAATTAACTGATTAATCAATTACTAGCAGTACTAATATCGATACCGTCATCAATGATAGTTTATTCAGTCATATAAATAAAATCCTTGAAACTAAAATACACAGATACGCCAAACTACATTATTCTCAAACTATATTTAAGTTACTTACAACAGATACACATTTAGGTGTAATTGGAAAACATGAAGACACATTTACTTGAAAACTACACAGTTATCTGGTATTACAACATGACAACAGTTGAAATAAAAACACTTAATAATATCAACATTTTTTAACAAGAATTATAATTTCTCTTTCAAACAATTTACAACAATACACTACAAGAACATATAGATGTTTTAACATTTAGATGACTGACTATACTGCAATGTAAACACATTATTTATATCGATGTCCTAAAAAAATGAATCAACACTTATTAGACACTTTGTTTAAGTTGTTGAAGACTTGAAAATTATTCTCTCTGTTGATAATTAATTGTGGATTTTATCAAAAACGTATTGAGCATTACTTACAATATTTATCGCATTCTATTATCAATAAACTTCCCATTGCTTATCATTCATATCGTATCCTGATTTTTTATTTGCTGATAATTATTATCAAAGATTTCATCTCCGCTTATGATTAACTTGTAACTACAGGCAAATATCGGATCACATAGCCTACATATTTAGGACTAGATTTGAAATTAAGTCTCCAATTTATACAAAATAACAATTAAAAATATTAAATATTTAAATTACATTTTAAAAATATTTTTATGCTCAGAAGTCTGAGATTTTAGCGTGTGCGCAAAACAGAAAGACAGTCTGCAGACTCTGGGCGTAACAGGAAAATGTAATGCTTAAACTTGAACGGAATGCCACCTCACCGCCTATTATTTCTCTCTTTAGTTCCTCATTCATTCATTTCTAGCGTTAACTGATGTGATCAATTGCTGAGGGAACAACTGTAACAGTTTTAATCTTAATTAAATGAAATAGATTAGCCTTATCAGATATCTTGTTCAGTTATTTGTTGAATACAGATATTTTTTTAATTGAATTCATCAAACAGGAGATTCCTTACCTTTCAAGGCGAAACACCAAGATATTTTAACTTTTAATTCAAACTACCACAAACTTATAACAGAGATTTAGTAAAGTGCTTTACAAAGTAGGATATCAAATTATGAAAATTATATTCTTCTAAACAACCACAAGAAAACTTGAGGAACTATGGATTTGGTGAAGTGAATAGTAAGTTATATCAAATTATAAAAATACTTTTTTCTGAATAACTACATGAGATCGGAGAATGGTGTGAAAAATTATAATACTGGTTTATTGAATTGATTTTCTTTAAATCTATAAGATTTATTTGATTTTTCAAGTCAGAATCATTAGGCTAGTGAGGCAGACATGTGTGGAACATGAATTTCAAATATTTTGATGCAATATTCAGTTGAAATTTCGTGAAAGGAATATTTTGCTAGAAGCCTGTTGTTCCCTGCTAATTTGCATGTACAGAAATGTTTGAATAAATTAAGTGACGTCTTGGAAGACAAAAGTACGAGCGCCCTACCTAACAACAAAGCTCATTTCCCTCATATTACTCTTAAAATAACTTGATAATATTTAGTAAGGAAGATTTAAAGTGTGTAAACGTCCAATGATATTTAACAATAAATTGAGGAAGAAATTATGTATAATATAAAACTTGAGGAATAAGACTGATATGATTTTATTAAGAAACTGAATACTCATTGCTTATAAATATGATATTCCATGTTTAATGCCCCAAAGGTCACTCCGATCTATGTCATGTGTATCATATTCAAAAAAATGGAACACGATAATAAAAAAAAGCATGGAGACGATGTAAGAATTAGATATTTAATAAAAGTTGATAACGTTTTTCAATGTTGCCTCAATGTTAAAAATAAACAGCGCTAAAGATTTTCTATAGAAATGATATTAATATTAAATTTTATAATTCAAATTCTAAAAAATAGAAAAAAAACAAGAAGAAATTGTAAAAAAGGATCAGAGGTATAAAGGACATTTTGACTGGCACACATCAATGTCTAGCAAAGTAGCTACAAATTTAGGATTTTTTGCAAAACTAATGTTTTCCATCAAGTTACCCCATGAAATTACGATTGCAGGCTGGCCTAAACATTCTAAAGAATTGTGAACGAAAATAGTAGTCTATCATATTTTTTAGGGTGACTGAACAAATAATATCCTATTACAATACTCTCCATTCTTAGCAATGTAAAATTTCAAAAATTCTCCACACTCGTTTAATTTTCCAGGTACTAATATTCTTTGTATATCTTATAAATATTATTTGTATTATATTTCGTCGTTTTCAAAGGTATGTGAAGGCATTCATTTAACAATATTCATATTGATTATTACAATAGCGGTGAAAAAATCGTGATTTACAGTTACAATAATTGATTTACAGTAGCTGAAGATGGGTGTGAGTTAGTACAATCACTACTAAATGCGAAGAACAATGTTTCATTACCATATATTACAATAGTCTTTCGTCATTAAACTTAGTTTGTTGTTTTAGAAAGTCATAATAATCACATTTTTGTTTCTGCTTGTTATTTCTAGTGTTCTTATCTTATCGGTCTTGTTGGAAGTAGTCACAGAAACTGACATTTCATTTTGCAAGTTATTTCAAAACTTTTGTTAATCGTTGTATAAAAATTTATCACTTTATATTTATTTTTATTTGACATTCCACTCATTCATGCTCCTTCATACAAAATCAATAGAAGCTATCCAAGCTCTTTGGAAACTCGTTTAAATAACTTATGTGTACAATAAAATTTTATAAAAATCTACCAATTGGAACTTATTATCTTGATAAAAACTAGATGAAAATAGTGAACAATTGTATTAATTTATGAGTTACTTAATATAATAGGCCTCCTTTATTATAACAATAATATTGATAACAGAGTACAGTACGGTACATGATAATAATAATAATATTGAGCTGTGATAAAATTATATTAAAAATAGTCTTAAATGAGATGTATTTATGGTAAAATTTTAGAATTATAATTTACTATTTGACAATCGATGAAAAAACATTCGTTTCATTAGATTTATTTTTTGAATCATTGATGGAAGAATGCTGGAAGATTCAAATATAAAAAAGGCAAACATGTGGAATGGCATAATATAAAAATGTATAGGCCAGGCTTATTGTGTATAATCAGGTTACATTGGCCAGCAAAAAAGACACTGTTCTCTGCTGTAAAATCACTTCCCGGTGGTTCAGAACCCACCAGAACCCTAAAAGTAGGTCCAGCTCATCACTCACCATCATCCAACTCATTACCCACGCACAGGTCTCAGACCTATGTGGGTTTCATCCTCAAAAAAATAATAATACTCCCAGGGAGGTAAAATTCACAAATATTACAAACTCTGGAAATAATTGGCCTATTTTTGTATTGTATAAAACATATTAAGCTTATGATAGTAACCATTTGGGAGACACTTATATGGATAGTTCAACATCGCCTACCATGTTATGGAAAACATGGTGAACCTACAGTTCTAGGTGGTTTCCGAACCACTGGGTTGGTAATAATAAAGGGCGATTGTATTACATACAATGAACTGAAGACAGCACCCAATTTTGGAAGTTGATTCAGTAACAATTATCATTCTCAAGAAATAATTTGTCAAATAAGTATTGCACTCACATGCAAAACTATGAAGATTGAATCAAATCTATGGTTCAACTCATATTAAGGATAAGGACTTGTATAAGTTTTTCATTATTAGATTCATATCTTTGAAATGTTTGTGAATTTTAAAAACCCTGGAAGAATCGAATTTCAAAATACAATATTTTTAAAATCCAAGTAAAGTAGGTATAAAATGGAATAACCTAAAATAGATACAGACTTACTTTGGAAGTTTATGAACTTTTAAAATGGTGGAAGAAATCATCAGCTTATTGCTCAAAACAACGTGACAGAGCATTTTCCAATCACAATAGGAGAACCAAAGAAAGGAATGCTTCAAAGTTCAATCAACACTTTTCAAAAAATATGAAAAAGCGTTAAAATCATTTATTTTTATAAGTACTCGTGAGATAGGTCTCACATAAGTTACTATCACCAAGAGTTTAGAAACAGTTTAGTGTCAAATTTACCGAATGAACTCATAATAAATCTAACTAATTAATAACTTAATAAATAAAAACTAAAATAATCAGTGGACTTGCACAAAAACTTGAATGAAATATCCATTAATTGACTAAATATGTACATAATTCTAAAACAAAGCAATGTTTAAATAAAAATAATATTCAGAGATCGGACTAGTAACTGGTAAAATTATTATGAGCAAATCGGTACAAGATGTGGTGGTTTGATGTCAATTAAATAGTATGTAAATGTGATGAACTATTGAATGAAAACTAATATATATATATATAGTCAGTAAACTTGCAGCTATGTTTGAACTAGTTCATTTGATTTCAAATAAAACAGATTTTTCAGTCATTAACAATTAATTATTGAACAACACATAACAATAATTCACATCTATAATCTGGTAAAGACAATATGAGTGCAGTCGCTGTTTTTAAGAATTTTCCCCCACTTTTACAACGAGATCCTTCAGCAATTACACAATCTTAGAAGCACATTAACAGTACCACCCCAGTGGCTAACACATGTCACAATTTAAGGCTAAATTACAAGAGCCGAGCGAGTAACTAAACTCAACAATGTAATTAAAAATAAAAATAAACTGCAAACAACAAACTACACAAAGGCATACACATTTCCAGAGCACTAAGCTGATTTTTCAATTAAATTTACTCGGCTGATGTAACTAAGCCCTTAATTTTCGCGTGCATTCGCCTCTAGAGTGGCTCTATTTAATAAGGCTCTAAGGTTTTCATAACAAAAACAAAGAAAAAACCACCAGGTTGTCACAACTGGATACCTCAAAATATCACTAATATTATCAATAAAATACCACCAAAAATATTAAAAAAATATTACTTATTATTAAAATATCACTTAATGAATTAAAGTAATTTTATAATTAATAAAAAAATTGAGTTTATTTATTTATTAATGTTAGCAAAATACAAGTGGTTCTTATGAAACAGCAGGCTCTAAGCCCAAAACTGCTTCAACTGCAAAATCTTAACTGGAGTCCAAATCATTATAGGTTTTCTCAAAAAACAGTGACTGTAAAGTTGTTCCAACCTATTTACAGAGTAAGCCTTGAAAAACCTCATACAAGCAATAGATTTCTAGAAATAACATATTTTTAATTAAATAAAAGTTGTTTACGCATTTGTATAGTTCGTCTTTTAAAACTATACACAAGTCATACATTTTATACAAATAACATATATTTTTAATTGAATCAAAGTTGTTTTAACCTATTTGTAGAATTTGTTTTGAAAAACATCTCACAAGCAATGCATTTCTACACATAACATATACTTTTAATTGAATCAAAGTAGTTTTAACCTGCTTGTAGAGTGTGGTTTGAAAACTTGTAAAACATCTTTACAAATAACATATATTTTTAAATTCCTGGATTTCTTGTTCCATGACGAACTGCGTTGTTAATATTAACTTTTCATGCTCGGCCAGATTAAGTGAGTTATACTCTTATTCTTAACAAATATTTGACTGCAAGTCGTTAAACTTCACATGAAAAGTTAATATATTTTTAACTAAATCGAAGTCGTTTCAACCTATTTGTGGATTTTTTAAAAACATCACAAGTAAAACATTTTTTTAACATGTATTTAAATCAATTTTTTTTCCTATTTGTAGACTTTGTTTTGAAAAACTTCACACAAGTAATACATTTTCCCTACAGTTGCCCAAAAAAGCTCCTAGTTATGCACTCTTTATAGTATGCAAAACAGCTGATTCTACTGTGCAACACTCCAGCTGAATTTGCCGCACTCATTTTACTTTGTAGCACTCCAGCCGTGCCAACTGTAGGAAAAATTTACTGTGTAACTCCTGATGAAAGTATCTTTGCTACACTCAAGAAACTATTCCGCAATCGCCTTCAGCTGGTGCGTAATACATTTCTCTCATGCAGAAAAGAGCTACTTTGCGCACTAGTTACACAATAAATAACTATTGTGCAAAGTAGCACTCAGCTGCATGGGAGAAATGTATTACGCATGAGCTGAAAGCAGGCGTAGGATAGTTTCTCAAATGCAGCAAAGATACTTTCAGCATGAGTTACACATTACATTTTTCCAATAGTTGGCACACCTGGAGTGTGACAAAGTAAAATGAGTGTGGCAAAGTCAGCTGGAGTGTGGCAAAATAAAATAGTGCAGGAATAAGATGTTTTGCATACTATAATGTGCATAAATAGCCGCTTTGTTGGGCAACTGTATGAAATAGTTATTAAAATAATAATAGTTATAATAATAATAGTTTATTGTAGGAAATAGTTATTGGGCAACAGAAAACAGTTACCCAACATAGCGGCTATTTATGAACTCATTATAATATGCAAAACAGCTGATATCTGCATTCTTTTACTCTGCTACTCTCCAGCTGACTTTGCCGCACTCATTCTACTTTGTCACACTCCAGGTGCGACAACTGTAGAAAAAAATATAATGTGTAACTCGTGCTCAAAGTATCCTTGCTGCACTTGAGATACTATTCCACACTCACGTTCAGCTTGGGCATAATGCATTTTTGTGCAGCTTAGTGCTACTTTGCACACTAGTTACACAAATAACTATTTTCAAATAACATGATTGTATTTTTAATTGAATCAAAGTTGTTTGTTTCAACCTGCTAGAGAGAATGTTTTAGAAAACTTAAATTTCGTACAAGTAATATATTTTTACAAAAATAAGATAAATAATATAAATATTTTCAATAATATAAATATGTGTGAGTGGAATGTCAACATGCACACATTTTTCCTACTGAGGCATGTTCAGTGTTTATTATACAGGGGGGTACTGAAATAGCGGTATTGTTTCCTGATCGTTGACAGCAGCGTCTCTGTCCCTATCTCTGTCTCTGTCGCGGAAGGAAGCGCGTTTCCTTCTCACGGAAAACTGACGTCAGACGCGGCTCTCATCAAATTTCACCTCGCGATTGCGCGTGCGCGGTTGCCGGAACGAGGGGCTGATGGGATTGATTGAGGACGATGGTAGGAACGCGGGGCTCATGGGATTGAATGAGGGGCTGATAGGATGGGAAGAAGACGATGGAGCTATCACAGGCACGATGACTGGAATTAGGGCGACAGGCGGCTGCTGGGCTGTAGCTGTCATGGCGGCGGCGGTTGCGGGTCCGGGTAGACAGGGAGGAGGAGGGGGAACGTGCGGGGTGTGGTGCTGTGGTTGAGCTGCTGCAAACGGTGATGTGGCGGGGAAGTGGTTAGCAACAACTGGTATCCAGCACTGTTGACCGCCCCTCACTGGCGATTCATCTGAAAAAAAATTTATCAGTGATTAGAACACATTTCAATTTATTTATTAAATCCTACAAAAGGATTTTAAGCATGGAGGTATAAGAAAGTGGAGGGAGCATGAAGTCAGAAAAGTGTAGCCAATAGAGCGGCTATCTGGCACTTTACTCCACTATTGTTGTAGTTGTTATATATGTATATCTATGATGATTCACAAACTCTACCATGGCTATCTCTAAAGATACACCAATGTTGTTTTATATATAATGTATATAATATGTGATGATCTATGAACTCTACCATGGCTAGCTTTAAAGATGGCCGCCACTCTAAACTTCTTTGTAGGTTAAAGACATAAATTGGTATATTCAAAATGTTAATGTCTATGAATTTGAGTAGACAAATAAGACGCCAGTGGTAAATGTACTGGTAAATGAGAAGGCACCCTTGATTTCAACCATTGCCCCTTAGGCTGGGTAAACGACACTGGTTATCCGTCTGCTGGGTATGTGTGAAACAAGCCAAAGGTGTAAAATTTATTTTTGCTAATAAATATAGGGAATCTTTAAATTAGATTTTTGCATGTACTGTAATCATGGTTCTTATTTTAATTGCATTAAAGAATGATGAGTAAAATACTAATTCTTGTTACTTTCATTGAAAAATAAACTAGATTGCATGACGTTTGCCATAAGTTAATCTGTTCACTTTTTAAGTGAATTCAACGACTTGCAGTCAAATTTTTATTAAGAATAAGTAGTATTTTACTTACTCTGTAGGCTGAACGTTTTCGAGTGTTGTTATGTTGTTAAAACCCATCTTCAAGGCATCCTAGATAACGATGTTGGTTTGTTGGTTAGAAGAACTGTGGCTTTTGTATAATGTCGTCAAAAAGTTTGTGTGATTTAAAATTGAACTGTTTATTGAGAATGTTTTATTTATTGTGTGTGATGTGTTTGTAAATTTCAAATTGTTCCAAGGTGTTGAGTTCGTGTCTTTTAGATTTTATATATAGAATGTGTAGGTTGGTAGTGATGTCAGTAATAGTGTTTCCAGTTTGAATGATATGGTCTGCAAAATTCGATTCTGTTTTTGTATGTAAGGCTTGTAAATGTTCTTTGTAGCGTTGTTTGAATGTGCGGCCTGTTTGTCCTATGTAAAATTTGTTACAGTCAGAGCAGTTCAGTTTGTAGATCCCTGGGAGATCGTATTTGTTGTGTTCAGTGTTGTTTTTGGTGAAAGTGCATTTTTTCATTTTGTTTTTTGTTCTGAATGCGATGGTGTGGCCGGCTTTTTTGAAGATTTGGCTAGTCTGTTTGATTGTGGATTAATGTATGTCATTGTGACGTATTTTGTTTTTTGGTTGTTATTTTATGGTTGAGTTTGTCAATTAGGTCGTGTTTGTAGCCGTTTTCTTGTGCTAGGTACTACTGGGGACTGACAACATGACCCCTGACGCCTGAAGGGGAGAGGCGAGGGAATGCGTAATGGCATAATAGCTCCACTATGCCTTGCGCTAAATAGAGCACGAATCTGAGTATGCATTTGAATCTAAATAATTAATTCACAAAAATCTTTCTCCTTCAGCAGATCTTCAGTACCGTGCGTCGTGTGTCAAACGTGTAAACGTGCGTCGTGTGTCTGTCTCCGCAGTAGAATATTAAAAAGTATATACCAATTATTCTGAGTTTGTGGTTTGAGCTATTTTTCTTTTACAACTGCGTGTTATTTTGGCGGGAGCTAATCGGGGATGGTGTTATTACAAAACTTAACTTAACATTGAGAAGGGTGTAAAAAAATTTTTTGTAGTTTTTGTTAATGAACTTTTAATGCATTACAACCATTAGCCCCAGTTGAAAACTGAAATTTCGAATTTCGAAAAACCCTCCTACATTACTAGTTAGTATATTAGTACCGTATGTATAGTGCTAATAAAATATATTAGCATATAATAGTGTTAATACCTTAAACGTTTATAAAGAATTTCATTACGGAAGTTTCTAGGCCTAATAGTTTCGACTCTGCGTTGAAGAGTGAGTTTCAAGAACATGATTGGCATGGGCAAAACTTTAATTCCTCCAAAATCCCCATTAAATTTAGAATTTTGAAAATTCCTTCCTTAGTGGGTTTTTATACCCTAGAAGGATTGTTCATGCAAAATTTAAAGTTTCTATGCCTATTAGTATCGGCTCTGCATTGATTAGTGTGCCATATAATAATTAGTGCCTTTATATAATTATTAAGCGTATCAAAACAAATTTACTACAAATTTTGAATATTTTCAAAAGTACGCAACAATCTGCATCTTCTGGCAAAACTTGGTCGCTGAAACCGAATCTGAAATCGAAATTCCTCTATCTTAAATTTCAAGATTTTTTATTATTGTAGGGAGCATAAGTCATGTGATGATTTCATAGGGAGTTAGCCAGGCGTACGGTAGTTGAGTCGCTCTCAAATGTGCTGTATTCATTAATTCACAGCGAACTCCTTTAAGGGGTCAAGTTGTCAGTCTCCAACAGTATTTTATTGTGTTTAGTTCAGTGTTGTAATTTTCGGTGGATAGTGATGTGTGTTGTTGAGTCTGTGTAGCATTGACCTGAATGCTGAGTGTTAGTGTTGTGTTGGATGATTGGAGGTGCTGTGTAGGTCAATACTACTGGTCAATGCCTTCAGTGTGTCTTGACTCGAGAGACTCTTGAAATGCCTATATAAATACTTTAAATTTCAAGTAATCGAATCAAGGGAGGCTGAAGGAACGTTTATAAACGCGGGCACAAGTACCTGTTTTTGATGTGCAGAAACTAAACTATTTATGTATCTACGCGTAAATTTGAAATTCCCGCTAACTGATTACGAATGTAGTAATAATTGCACGGCCAACCCAATTGTTGATCAGCTGTTCTATTCTGCCATATTCGGCATGGCACTGGCTTTGTCAGCATGGAAATTATTGAGGTTAGCCAGCTGTACTCGATTACGATTAGTTTTTCCATTGTTATGAATGAGTAGTGATATTGTTAACATTTTCTGCTTTTGTTATATTTTATAAGATTCGAGAACAGGTACTTAAATCCTAAACTCGGCAATTTAAATGTGTGATAGTGGTTTCTCAAATTATAATAATGAGAGATAAATTCTGTGACAATTTACGGTACGGCACCTTTTGCAAGTTAGTTCCTTGGGTATGATTCATCTTTTTCTAACTTCGAAAGATTTTTTCTATTTTACAACAAAAAGAAATCGGTTTTGATAAAACTAATAAAATTATTTCATGGATTCAATAATCCCTATTGTATAGAATTTTTCTCAGATTAATCAGATAAGTTCTTACTAAGCAACTTGCTTTTTTGCAAAGTTAGATGGAGATAAACGAGAAGGCTAGTCTAGTGCCATGACACATTTTCTTTAGTCCGAATGACATTAATAGTTCTATTAGGATGCACAGAATACAATTTCAGCAGAAAATTTAGCAATGATAGTAGATGTAGTCGTTTTTATCACATGTTTTGTTGGATTTAGATTGTATGTTGGAAGCAATTCAAAACTTGCTAGCATGAACCATTAATTACATAACTTTCATCAAGTTACCAATTCTTAAATTTAAGTTATTCATCTCCATTACCAGAACCTTACTCGTTCTAATTCTCAGTGACGTTACCAATATGTAAACAATGGATGCATTGCTTGGCCTGAAATTACTTTTCAATTCAAAGAGGAAGTAAGTTATCTCTTGGATACCAGGTTGCCCAATAAAATTGAATCTGGATTTCTAGAAACGTAACATAGGTAAACTATCTACAAATTTAATTTAATAGTTTCTTATTCCTCTTCTTCTCCTTCTTCCTATAAGGCTATCTTCATTTTCTTTGTCTTCTCCATCATCTTCTTTTTTCAGTTTTTCTTCTTCTTCTTCTTCTTTGTCCCTTCTTCAGCATTTTCTCCTCATTTCTTAACCACATTTTAAGCGATTCTAGTCACGAATTCATTCATTCTA
This sequence comes from Conomelus anceps, assembly GCA_948455865.1. Classification (NCBI taxonomy): domain Eukaryota; kingdom Metazoa; phylum Arthropoda; class Insecta; order Hemiptera; family Delphacidae; genus Conomelus; species Conomelus anceps. The sequence goes on along the minus strand of OX418226.1, from coordinate 18,616,467 downwards.
TTATTATTTCAACCCTCATTGTGTCTCAAAGTGATTTTCTCCTAGTTTTTGCATTATTGTAAATGGGAGATCCAGACTTTCCTCAAAAAATCGATTATTCAATTAGCCAAACTTCAAAGCAGGCCTACCGAAAACTATTCTCACTTTGCAATATTTGATCCCTTTTGATTGACGCACCGTATTTTAAAAGGAGTAAGAGGGGTTTTCTAACAGTAATTCAAGACTATATGTAGTTTTTTTATTCAAAAGAGGTGTCCGGGTGTACTCCTGTGGAAAGTTTTTGAAAAATAATCGCTCTAAAACCATATTTTCTGCTGTTATAGACATCTTCTTTGACTCTTGTCAAAAATTGTCTCTCTGGGCTTTTTAAAATTCAAAATTTCTGTTTCCCCCCTCCATAGTAACGTTACTGCAACTAACTAATACTACTGTTGGAAGATATTTTTTATAGTTATAATCTAACAATAGAGAGTATGGGTGTGTGTATATGTCATGGATTTCATAAAATCGGCAACGATTTGAAACACTAAATTTGGCACAAAGCTTCCTCTAAACTCGATTCATTGCCCCTCGAAGCCCGATTTTTCATTTACCTTTCAGTTTTTCCAAAATTAATAATCAAATTTATTTTATGGGCACCATAAACGCTGGGCATTCACCTTCCTATTTGCAGTACGACTTGTGGTCCAACCTCCAAAGTTGGATCCGATATTGGAACGTGAATGGGCTTGTTGGATAGTTGGAAGCGTAGATGGACGACTGGAAGGTCCGACTTCGGACTGTCGATGGTATTGGATCGTGAGTGGGGTAGTCGGATCAAAGTCGTCCAACTTATCTCAGTCAGTGTTTGACCTTCGGGCAACTTCAGTTTCATTTTTCGGCTCGAGAGCGATGTTCACAGCTGATTAGGAATAAAGTTGGATAGCAAGTCTGAGCGTGAGTAGAGTCGACTATCCAACTAGCAGTACTACTAATTCGTACTGCAAATTGGAACGTGAATGCCCAGCTTACTGTTTCAAAATGTGTTTAGATGCAGGGATTTCATTAAACAGCTGATGCATGATGCAAAAAAAGCTTCAAGTGACAAGCCAATGCAACACATTTGTTCCGTATCAATATTGCAGCTCCTGCTTCTCTTTTTGGAATGGCATTGGCGGTTGAAATCCAGAGGCGAGGCGTCCGGTCATCGTTTGATCCGGCGATGAGTAGAGAAATTTGACTGATAATATTGAAATAATCTCAACTCTTAAATAATGGACATTTTTAGGCTTCAAAGTCCAGAAATATGTTCAAAAACTGTGAAAATTGGATCAAAAACCAATAAGAATATGACGAGTATGGGTATGAAGCGCAAAAGGCTTGCGAATCACTCCAGTCCCCTCCCGCACCTGGCTCGGAGCCCCCTGCCTTGTGTTTCCAAACCATTCAAATAATGCTCATGATACATCGCAACCGGCTGCGATGCATAAGGCTTCGTGCGTTCTCGGCCACTGTCGTGGGTTCCCGGTAGCTGCCTCCTCATGGTAGTCCTCCCCAACTCCCCAGTCAACATTCAGCTTTAGTTACAGCGTTGTGGAAACAACGGGCATTTCGCGTATGCTAAATTATTCACCTTTTTGCAATAATTATTGTTTTGCAAGTTAGTTAACTTCATATTTCTAGAGTGTGATTTATTATTAGGCCTATACAATTTTTTTTATAATTTTAAGGCCACATAGGACCACTTCAGTCAATATTTCAGTCTCTTCTGCTTCTTTGTGTCAGCTTAGATTCCAACTTTCTTTAATATTCCTTCATCCTATCAGATCGTTGCTTTCTGATCTCATGTGCAACCTCCATTCTCCTTTGTCTTTCTGGTCTTTCAATGTTAAACTTATTTGTTAGTAAAATTTTGAAAATTTTTACTTTATCTGGAGCATGTTTTGATTTTAGACCAATTTCTTGAAGATCCTTTAGAGTTTTCGAAACATAAATACCTTAGGTTTTTCTGTTAATATTCCTCATGACTAATTGCTTCAAAGTTCAGTTATCGAGCATCCTGAGTACTGTATATGGAAGAAATGGGGAATTCTTCGTTTTTTTCATGACGCTGATAATTGACGCTTTCTATATTACTGTAAACTGTTTTATTTGCAGCGATTCTCATGGCACCGTCTTTTTGGTAACTTTTGTTTATGCATGTCCTAATGATTCTTCTTTTGATTTTTAGTATTTGGTCAGTTTTTATAAAACCATTTATTATTCATTTGATGGTTAAATTTATTTTGATTTTCAAATGTATGCCCTCAATTAGATCGAGTGATTGCATCATATCAGTCCCCATTATGTCGGTTTTTTGCGATTTTTTCTATATTATCCATCATCGGTCTATGGCAGTGGGGAAGATATACATTATACAAGAGGTATATTTGGAGAAAATACTTTTTAGTTCTCTGCCTTTGAATGTGAGTTAAGCCAGTCAGAGGAGAGATTTCAGATGCTCAAAAAGCTTCAAAAGTCACCAATTTGCTTCGAATTTTTAAATATTTTCCTGGGGCTCTTGGACCCCTTTGGGTGGTGGTGGGAGAACCCCTCTGCGATGACTGGTGAAGGAATCCACGCCTCGCCACTGTTGAAATCCTTATATCACATGTTTAATTTAAACATCCCGTTGCAAAGCACGGGTAAACTACTAGTTTAGAATAAATGGATAGCGAACAGAGCTAGAGTACACTACAATTGATGCTTTCTTTATTGGTTCCTATACCGAAAGCATCAATTTTAATGTATTCTGGCACTGTCCGTTTAGTCCTTGGCTACTAACCAATACCAATTTTGGTAGATATCCTAATATGTTTTAATAGTTATGTGACAATAATTATTCCCCTACTTTCAGAAAAGCCGAGCGAGTCTCGCCTGTCCTTGTCGGAACTCTTCCAGGACACAGATCGCACATGTCCCCTTGTTCCGGTGTCAACGGCATCCACGCTGAGGCTGCGCGTCATCACGTGTCTCCAGTGGTCCGAGCTCGCCGACGATTTGTTCAGTTCGCTCGTCAGAAACGAAGTGCCCAACTGCTCGTTCAGTGAGTACAGCTTTTGAGTGATGTCTTTACCTGTAACATCAAACCACAGTTAATGGAAGGCTCTTTAAATACCAGGTGTCTAAAAGAATATCGGTGTTTTAACGTTTTTTAGTATTTATTATGTATAGCTTTACTCAAACTTATAGACTTATAAACGTATAGCTTTACTTGACTCAAACAGTTTTACGTACAAGCTACAAGCAGTATCGGATTTGATTTGAGTATTGACTTTTTATTGTAAATTTAACGCCACTTCTTCCCAAATTTCGATAAGTGTGTCTAGTGTGATTGTTTAAAAACTGTTTCAATCCTGTCCTTGAAAAAACTACCGAAATCAGGTGTATGGAAAACATGGAAATTTTGAGTTCCAAAGTTATCTACAAAATTTTATATATTGAACCTTTTTCAAAATTTGTTTAGTGCCAAATATCAATCAGACAACGATGTAGAACTCCTTAAATTTAAATTAGGGAGTGTTTCTTCCAAGTGACAATATTGAGTGTGAATTTTAAATGTAGCCTGGAAGCTGGAAATAACCAAACACATTAGATGTAAAGCTAGTTCGTTTCCTAGGTGCACTTAGTATAACTTGATGCTATAAATGAGCTGGCAAGTACGGCGGTCAGACAAGCCAATGACTCTCCTGACCTGACCTTTTTGCCAAACGATTAATAAATCCTATCCTTAATTCGAGTTGGTCAGCTGGTAGCGGAGGCACATAAACACGATATTTTATGGACCCCCACAGTTAGAAATCACATGGCGGCAGATCGGGTGAACGTGGAGATCATGCAAAACATGTCATCGGGTTATTTGCGCCAATTGTGGGCTTCATCTTCAAAAAAAAAAAAATTCAGTGGTCGGGTACAGTGACGTTCAACCAATCATGTACTGTACTATGCCAGTGAGGTGGTGCACCAGCTTGTTGCCAAATGACGATCTGTTTCATCTTATTCGAATTGAGGAAATAGCGAAACTGATAGAGCATCACGATAGGAAGTACCATTTACAGTCGCTTTTGAATAAGGAAATACCCATATACTGTACTTATCACCGAGATATTACACAAAAAAAAATTAATTTAGTGGAGGCGGAGGAAAAATTGCGTTCCCACAGGAGCTAACAAACAAGAACAAAACTGTTTGAATTGCTCTTTCATTTGATGTACTAATTTTAATTGTAAGTTATATAAATATAACAAAAGCTACAAAGCAATAAAAATCCGATATTCTTCTATAAACACCTGATATAACTATAGTTATATTTGTTTACTTGTATATGCTTGTATTTACTTATGTATATACTTGTTTATTGATCCGGTCAGGAGTAGTGCATTTTATAATATACAGATAAAAATTATAATTCGTCAAGGAATTGATTAATATTAGGCTGCGTACATACAGAAAGCAACCTGGTGATGGCAACGCTACGCAAAATGGAGTTGCTCTTTCACACCATACAAAGTTGAATGTGTTGTTCATAGTGAGGTGATAGCAACGTGACTAGCGAGTGACGCGGAAACTAGAGTTGCTCCAGTCACCTCATGCTCTAAACTAGTTTCTCAGCTGCCAGCAGTATTTTATTGTGTTTTGTTAGGTAATAGGCCTTGTTTCGTATTTAGTGTAGTTTAAGTTAATTTATGTTTTATCTCTGCTCAACATGTGTAGCTGTTACTTGACTTTCTATAGTGTTGCCATGGCAACCAGTTTTATTGGCCACTGCGCATGCTAGAGTTGTAATGGCAGTTTGAATGGTAACTCACAATTGCATTCTTGTTGAAACCGCATCGCTATGAACAAATCGTCGTTCTAACCTCAATTAATAGTAGCCTAATTCGTTACAACTGCAATAATTACTTATTAATTTATTATTTGTAAAACCTCAATATTCGGTTTATTGAAGCCTCATTTGCTTATAACCGCAACTACCACTTTATTTTTCTTGTTCTTTAATTCAAAACCTCCAGTATCTTATATCGGCCGTGAAATTAGTTCCATCCTATTTATTCTAAAATAATTCTTCATTCATCCTCACCGACCTCACTCCTCAGTGCATACAAATACCTCGAGTGCTACGTATTATCATCAGTGACTCATCTCATCAACGTGTGCACACGCATCGGCGTCTACAGAAACGACTTCTCATATGGTGATAGGAACATTAACAAGGTATTACTCAACTATTCCTTTTTATTTTATTACAACCTCATTTCCTACCCCTCTTACCGCAGGTCCTCCATTTATATCCTATGTTTTACAGCCTCATTTGAAAATTCTATATTCTACACCTCATTGTTCAATCCCCAACATTTTGGTCATCCGGGCCCCGGATCGGATCATTTTTTATTTTCATTCTATGGAAATACATATTCATTGCTCATTAAATAAAGCTATCATTTTTGGTGCAAGTACAAGTTATACGGTATTACAAGTTACAAAGCACATTGTTCAAACGAGTTCACTATCAATGCCTTGCAAGTTAAAATTTGTCTATTGTGCTCAAAAGTCGTAAACAACTCATTGTTTTGTTTCATCGTGATTATAACGGAGCTCTGTAGTATTCAGGCTGACATTATAGCTGAGCATTGCGTCGTCAAGGTCAACTTTGTTTACATTGAACTTGAAAATAACCTACTATTCATTCACTAATAGCTTATGCTATCAAATGAGAATAACTGCTTATGGCTTGTGGTATATTTCTAATTGAAATAAATACTTATTGTTATTCCGTGAACTTGACTGATAATTATATTCAATTGTGTAAAATTACATTGCTTATTTCAAAATTGAAATATTATTTGATTTATTCATATCATACTTCGAATGTTCAATAAGTATAATATCTTGCATTCAATTCGTAACTTGAGTGAATTCAATTCAGATAATTGTTTAATTCAATTGAATTCTCAGAATATTCATGCTTATTGATAAACGCATTACTTGTTTTATATTTCGAATATTATTAGATTTCTTTTGTGAATGCTTGCCACTTATCACTCAATTTGTAATCGTAATTACCTCAATTACTACCACGGCAGTGTGTCGAGTCATGTTATCAGCTTATTATCACTATTATTAGTGCAATCTCATTTAGTTATTGTACCCCAGGTTATTATATTGTCAACTTCAATACTTGTGATAATTTATTACTGTTATCAAGTAGGTAACTTAGTTAGTTATAATGGCTAAATCGTTAGCAGTGATCACCGCTAAGAAGAATAATGCTTTTGAACAAATTCAAATCTTATTTGATATGTCAAAAAAGATCTCTGATAAGGAAATTTATCAGAAATTACTCGCTCGTTCAAAATCTCTGAACAAATTAAGATCAGACTTATCAGACTCACTGGATTGTTATCATGAATTACAGTTAGAAGAAGACAAAGAATTCAAACCAAATTATGCACCTCTTAATAGTGCTGATGAAATGATTGACTCTATTAATCTCACGTTACACAACTTAGAAACGAAATTGAATCAGTCTAAAGTAAAAAATGAACAGCCAGTTCGCTTACCTAAGCTTGACTTGAAACAATTTTCTGGAAACCCTCTCGATTGGACCTCATTTATTAATTTATACAATTCAAGCATTCATTCAAATTCTACATTATCAGGTGTAGTCAAACTTCAATACCTGTTGAGCTCAGTCTCAGGAGAACCTCTTGATTTAATTAAATCATTACCACTAACTGAGAGTAATTATCAGATTGCCTATGACTTGCTTCATGAACGCTATAATTCACCTCGCCGATTGATAACACTGCATCTCAATAAAATTCTCGATTTACCCAATATCACTCATCAACCGGCTCAAATGCGGAAATTTTTGAACTCCTACAATGAGAATACACAAGCTTTGAAGGGATTAAAAATTGATATAACCGCTGATAATCCTTTACTGTGTGCTATGATGATGCGAAAAATGGATAATAACCTCCGAAAAAACTTTGAACATTTTCGTTCTTTGAACAAATCTAGCGAATCTGTACTTACTGAAGCAAAAGAAATAATTACTTTTTTAACTCAGGAGTGCAATGAAATTGAAAATTCAAATCTTCACTCTTCTTCTACCTCAAAAACCGCTTCAATGTCTACTTCAGTATCTGAAAATAAATTCTTTCCTAAAATAAATAGGAGTTTTTCTACAAACAAGGTAGCATTGATGACTACTTATAATGATGAAATCAAAAGTGACACAAAACCTTATGACTGTTTTGTTTGTCATAACAATGAACATAAGATTTATTTATGTCCTGTGTTCAAAAACAATGCACCCAAAGCACGTTTTCAAATTGTCAAAGAAAATAAAAGATGCATTTCTTGTTTAGGAAATCATACTCTTGACAAGTGTAAATCGAAATCAAACTGTTTCACATGTCATAAAAGGCACCATACTTTGTTGCACTTTGAAAATAACCACTCAACTGCCAATATGACACCTCTCCAACCCAGCAGCCGTGCAGTTTCTGTGGGTCAACCTCAAGTCAACATGACACCTCCTTCAGTAGTACTGACCACTACTGAGAATAATCAACCCTCTCATCGTTCATCAATGTCTACAGTGCTATTGGGAACGCTACTCGTTAAAATTACCTCTCCTCATGGAAAAAGTTATGTTTTCCGCGCCCTCGCAGATTCTGGTAGTCAGTCATGTTTCATCAATGAACATGCTGCACAAGTATTAAGTGCATCTCGCACTAAGAGCAACCACAGTGTTGTTGGATTTTCTCAAGCCCCCATACGTTCTAAGGGCCTCACCTCTCTTTCTATTGAAACTCTGAGTGGAAAAGTGATTTCACTTAATCAAGAGTTCTTGATTATTGATAAAATTTGTGTTGATATACCTCGCATGGAAATTGATCCAGAGGTATTGGAAAAGGTTCGACCATATATTCTGGCTGACCCTACATTTAATCTAGCTGGAGGCATCGACATTCTTCTTGGTGGCTCTGTTTTTCCTCTTCTGCTCAACCAGATTGTTCATCATCTTGGTCCTGGCCTGCCGAGTTTAATTGGGACTCATCTTGGTTTTATGGTCATGGGTGAGACTCCATGCAAGCCTAAAGCTGATTCTTCCATCACTCTGCAAGCATCAGCCACCCTCTTGGCTATCAACAATTTGGATTTGCATAACTCTCTCCAACGCTTTTGGGAACAAGAAGAGCCTCCAATGGCATCTGAAAAATCTGAAGAAGAAAAATTGTGTGATGAACATTTCCTCTCAACCTATTCACGTGATGAATCTGGACGATTTTGTGTCAGACTGCCATTCAAGGCTAACCACCCCACTTTGGGTCAGTCTAAAGCCAATGCTGAACAAAGATTAAATTCTATAGAAAGGAAATTCAAGGCGCAACCTCATTTTCAGTCTTTGTATACTGATTTCATGTCAGAATATTTGACATTAGGTCATATGGAACTGAATAGTACCACTGATCTATCTACTCCTCATTATTTTCTACCACATCATGGTGTCCTCAAAGAAGCTAGCAGCACTACTCGTCTACGCACTGTATTTGATGCTAGTGCAAAAACCTCAACTGGTATTTCCTTGAACCAGATTCTCCTCACTGGAAGGAAAATGCAGACCAATATTTGTGATTTGTTGCTGGTATTCCGCTTGCACAAGATTGTCTTTTCTTGTGATATACGTCAAATGTATAGGCAAATCAAAGTTCACCCTGATGACCAGTGCTATCAATTGATTTTATGGCGTACTGATGCTACTCAGCCTGCATCTGTCTTCAAATTGACCACAGTAACATATGGCATGAGCTGTTCTCCATATCTTGCTATAAGAACTCTTCATCAACTTGCCACTGAAGAAGGCAATTCCTACCCAGAAGCAGCTGAACTTCTGCGTTCTCAAACCTTTGTTGATGATGTCATTGCTGGTGCCAACTCCGAAGAAGAGGCTTTAAGACTGCAACAACAACTTATCTCTCTACTCAAATGTGGTGAATTTGAATTACGTAAATGGACTTCAAATTCTAATGCACTTCTTTCCAGCTTTCCTGATGGTCACCTTGAGAAACCGGTATTTCTTCAGGATGATCAACAACCTCATTTCAAAATCCTTGGTATCCAATGGTCAGCAGCAAATGATTGTTTTGCCTACAACTTCAATCTTCCTCATGATGCTACCACTAAGCGTAAAGTACTAAGTGTGATAGCCAAGATCTATGACCCTTGTGGATTCCTCTCACCAGTGGTTCTGTGGGCTAAATGCTTCATGCAACTTCTTTGGACAAAGGGCCTAAATTGGGACCAACCTCTACCTCCTGAACTGCTTGCAATGTGGCAAAGCTTTGTTGACACATCAGCCACACTTCAAGATATCTCCATACCACGAGCTCTACAGTTCTTACACTCAAGCCTCATTGAACTTCATGGTTTTGCAGATGCTTCTGAACGTGGATTTGCCGCAGTGATATATCTCAGGACATCACAAACTGATACTTCCCCCACTGTCCAGTTACTCATCTCCAAAACCAGAGTGGCCCCTTTGAAAAAACTCACTCTACCACGTCTAGAACTGTGTGCTGCTCACTTGCTTGCTCAACTGACTTCATATGTGATCTCAACCTTTCACAAAAAACTGGAGTTTTCTTCTATCACATTATGGTGTGACTCTACTGTGGCCTTGACTTGGTTACAGACTCCTCCGCATCGTCTTAAAACTTTCATAGCAAACCGGGTTGCTCAAACCCAAGAATTGGTACCAACTGATAGCTGGAGACACATTTCTGGTGAACAAAACCCTGCAGACTGTGCTTCACGTGGTATACTTCCAGCTGAACTACCCACTCACAACTTGTGGTGGACAGGTCCACCCTGGCTACAGAAGCCTTCCAACCTCTGGCCTACATCTGCATTCACTCCAGTGGAACTTGCTGATACTGATGAGAGCAAACCTCTGTCACCCATCACTCTCGTTGCTACTGCACCTCTTGAATGGGATCTCCTACAAAAATTTTCTCACTTCAGTAAACTTCAGCGTGTTATGGCCTACATCCTCCGCTTTGTCTTCAATACTCGACACCCACCAAAGAAGATTGGCCCTCTCTCCACCCGAGAATTGGCTACTGCCAAATGTATAATCTTCAGACAAGTTCAAGACTCAGCCTTTCGAGAAGACATTGCCAAGCTGAAAATTGACAAAACCTCCACTGTATCAAACTCACTTTGCCGCCTCTCTCCGTATCTTGATGATGACGGTCTCCTGCGAGTTGGAGGACGTCTCAAGCATTGTCATATACCTCAAGATGTTCAACATCCTATCATCCTTCCAAAGCAACATCATGTGGTCAACCTCATGATTGACTCCTACCACCGACAATATTTGCATTCTGGAGCTCAACTAACACAATCTCTTCTTTCACAACATGTTTGGATACTCTCTGCACGTAGTATCATCCGCTCTCGAATTTTTAAGTGCAATGTTTGCTTTCGACACAAACCTCGCCACAACATTCCACCCATGGGGCATCTACCTCAGGCTCGTGTGACACCTTCTCGCCCTTTCCTCAATACTGGGATTGATTATGCTGGCCCATTCAATATCAAGGTGCACAACCTCAGATCCACATCACTCACAAAGGCCTACATATGTGCTTTCGTATGCATGGTCACCAAAGCAATCCACATTGAGGTGGTAACAGACTTGTCTTCTGAGGCCTTCATTGCTGACTTGAAAAGATTTGTTTCTCGCCGTGGTCTCTGCAAAAACCTCTACTCTGACTGTGGGACTAATTTTGTTGGTGCTAACAATACCTTCCAAGCACTTTCCAAGTCAAAGCAACTCCTACTCTCTGAATTTGCTGCTACACAAGGCATTACTTTCCACTTCAACCCACCTGCAGCTCCACATCAGGGTGGCCTTTGGGAAGCAGCAATCAAGAGCATCAAGCACCATCTCCGACGTGTCATTGGAGAACACACATTAACACTTGTTGAATTCACGACACTGGTCACTCAAATAGAGGCAATATTGAATTCAAGACCTCTCACACCTCTATCAAACGATCCTAATGATGTCTCAGCACTTACACCAGGTCACTTCTTGATTGGATCTCCTTTGGTGGCAGTTCCTGAAGAAGACATACAAAATGTCAACCTCAATCGCCTCAAACATTGGAAATTGATTGAAGCATTCCACCAGCACATTTGGAAGAGATGGCATTTGGAATATATCCATACCCTTCAACAGAAAGCCAAATGGAATAAGGCTGTTGATAATCTCCACATTGGTGACCTTGTCTTGGTCCATCAACCAACTCCACCACTTACCTGGCCATTAGCACGCATTACTGGTGTCTCTCCAGGACAAGATGGAATTGTTCGTGTGGTGCATTTGAAGACTCGCCAAGGAACCTTGACACGTCCATCCCACAAGGTGTTTCCACTACCCGCAAACTCCAAATAATTTATAGCCCAGCTTGGCACCCTTGTAATTAGTGTTATGAACTTTATTCACTAGTTGTGAACTTTATTATTTTTTTTTATCATTCTTGTTGAATCCAGGTGGATTCAAGGCCCCCGCTATGTTTCGTATTTAGTGTAGTTTAAGTTAATTTATGTTTTATCTCTGCTCAACATGTGTAGCTGTTACTTGACTTTCTATAGTGTTGCCATGGCAACCAGTTTTATTGGCCACTGCGCATGCTAGAGTTGTAATGGCAGTTTGAATGGTAACTCACAATTGCATTCTTGTTGAAACCGCATCGCTATGAACAAATCGTCGTTCTAACCTCAATTAATAGTAGCCTATTCGTTACAACCGCAATAATTACTTATTAATTTATTATTTTGTAAAACCTCAATATTCGGTTTATTGAAGCCTCATTTGCTTATAACCGCAACTACCACTTTATTTTTCTTGTTCTTTAATTCAAAACCTCCAGTATCTTATATCGGCCGTGAAATTAGTTCCATCCTATTTATTCTAAAATAATTCTTCATTCATCCTCACCGACCTCACTCCTCAGTGCATACAAATACCTCGAGTGCTACGTATTATCATCAGTGACTCATCTCATCAACGTGTGCACACGCATCGGCGTCTACAGAAACGACTTCTCATATGGTGATAGGAACATTAACAAGGTATTACTCAACTATTCCTTTTTATTTTATTACAACCTCATTTCCTACCCGTCTTACCGCAGGTCCTCCATTTATATCCTATGTTTTACAGCCTCATTTGAAAATTCTATATTCTACACCTCATTGCTCAATCCCCAACAGGCCTACTAGTAGGCAGTAGCGTAGCGACTAGGCAAGGGAGGTCCGGGAGTCCTCCCCTGGGAAAATTTTGATAAATAGTCCCTCTCAAATCGTATTCTAAGAGATTCTAGACTTATGTATTCTAGACTTACAATTAAAAGCTTAAATCCATTCATTTTAGTCCACATTAAGGGAAATTTTTGATGTTGAGAGCTTGATTTGAGGCTTAAAAACAGTAATTTTACTCGAGTATTCATTAAAATGAATTAAATAAATAATCTGTAATTGTGGCGCGCAACCACGACTGCAGTGGCTTTGTATAATAAGGCTCTGACACACTCCCTTGAAAAAAAAAAGTTTGGATAGTTATGAATTTATATGCCTGATTTAATTCGTTTTCTGATCAGTGATCGTTTTTACTTTAATTAAAAAAATTTTCCAGAGATGAACTGATCCATGTAAGTGGATTTGAAATTAGAATATTATAAAAGTGCGGTACTTGTGAAATAGTCTAGTAAATATTTATAATACATACATATGTATGTGGTTTATCGAAATAAGAATATTATGAAAGTACAGTACTTGTTGAATAGTCTAGTAAATATTAATAATACAATACTCTCCAACCTATTAAATTTGAAAGTACTGTTTGTAGCATAGGCCGATGTCTGAGTACTCTGTCTAGCCTAAGCTTAGGCCAGCACACATACAGACAATCCTCCTCCGCTGTTATTGTCACCTGTAAAATGAAAAAATATCTTTAATAAATGAAATAAATAATGCAAAAATAGCACTAGAAAATAGATTACTCAAAATAGAAAAAGCATACCATATTACAAAAAACTTCTACAATGAAAGATCTCTATCCTGGAACACCAAACTAAGACACTACCAAACTGTAGTTCGACCAGAAGTCCTGTATGCGGCGGAAACACTCAAGCTACGTAAAGTGCAGTACATAGAGAAAATAGGAATAATCGAGAGAAGGATTTCAAGGAAAATATTAGGTCCAAAAGTTGATACACAATCAGAATATAAACAAAGATCCAACCAAGAACTTTATTCCAAAATAGAAAAAATATCAGACGTAATTAAGAAAAGAAGATTGCAGTTCTATGGACACATATAAAGAATGGAAAACACCAGATTCACAAAACAGATCTTCGACCTACTCAACACTCACAAGAATAAGATGGCATGGCTTGAATAAATATAAAATAACTACTAAACAATTAAATTGACACAGGGATCTTAAAAAAACAGAGTACTATTCATAAAAACAATACAGAGTTTAGAGTTTCAGGAGAAGAAAATAGCTATTTGTAGAAAAGGGAGAGAGTGGATTCAGGAAGACAAGGAACGTCACTCTGGGAAGATGAAAAAAGCATGGGCAAAGAAATTAATTAAGCGTGCTCCCTAAAAGAGTTATTCGAAAAAAAGAAAAAAATGAAATGATATCGCACACATATAGAAATTAAAATACAAAAGCAAACTGTATCATAGGAAATGAAAAAAACGTGTTTTGTTCAGATAAAAGGCTAGTTAGGTGTCACCTGTAACATATACAAATTATTTTTAAGAAACTATATAGTATCGCACACATGTACAGAAACTGATGAAAACTTATAAAAAATTAGATTTGTTACATAGAAAATGAAAAAAAAACATTTTACTCAGAAAAAAGGCTAGTTGGTGTGTAAATATTTTATTTAACTGCAATACACATATTTTTTTAATAATATTTTTTACAATGTCAACTTTACTTTAAAAAACTGAACCACTGTTTTTCATTAGTAGTAGTAGGTACTTAATGGCTTAATTTATGATATTTGACAAAATCAAGGCATAATTCACTTTGAATAGATTTCACTGCTTTTCAGATTAAGTGGAGTTTAACCACGTGAGTTTAAAAAGTGGAGAAGCTTCAAAAAATGTTGAGAAAATACTTTTTTGATTTTCAAAGTGATTAAATTTTCTAATAAACTATTTTTTGGCTTTTCAGGAAATATACGTTCAAAGTGTTGACCAAAGATGAAAACTAAACTTGAGATATTTGGAGAAGGAAGAATTCAACAATATTTTATTGCAACCAATCCAAGCTATCTAATAAAACTGACATGCAAACATGAAAGAATTACTTATTATGTAGATCAAATTCTGATGTCATGGCTTGAAATCATAGACTTGGATAACATCAAATTACCCTCTTTTGCCAGACATAAACGGTGAGCTAAGAACTCAGTTGTCAAATTATTTATTTGTTACAGTATATATTATATATATATTTAAACATTTTCGAAAGAGTGGTGTAATTGGTTATGTCCGACTGACTGTTACTTCTGCGTCACGGGTTCTATTCCTATTCTTGCATTGCATCTTTGTGTCATCATTTTTATACTTGAGAGAGCATCATAAAAAATACAAGAAAATTATTTCAATTCTTTGACTACCGGTAATTCAATAAAGATTTCAATATGTCTGCCGTCCATAGAAATTCTCATTTTGAAGCTGGAAGGTATTGTATTTATTTATTCATTACAAAAACACAAACAAGCAAAGATACAACAGGAACAGCCCACTTCTGCTTTTTTTTAACTAAAAATCAAAACTTAAGATTATGTCCAATTTCAACTATAAATTTCACTTTAAAGTACAATGACTGATTCTTTCCAAAACAAGAATAGTTTAGAAGTTCACTTTGAAAACGAAACACTAAAACAGTATAATAAGCTTAATAAAGTGAATATAATTTTGAATTTTGTTTGTGACTTGAAAATGAATGAATATATCTAAAAATGCAATAGAACTAATAATATAACTAATGCAATAATACTGATATTCTTCCAATAATTCTCTAATATCATTATTTAACTAATAATTTATCTAATAATGATTTGAAAATGTGTGTCACTTGTGAAAATTCTTATTTTGGAGCTTGCCTAATGTAATATTCAATCAGATAGATAAGCTGCGTTCTCGTAGGTCCTGTTTGTAACGGTGACCGATTAGATTGGCCAGCAAAAAAGACACTGTTCTCTGCTAAAAATCACTTCCCGGTGGTTCGGAACCCACCTAAAACTGTAGGTCCAACTCATAAATCACCATCATCCAACTCATTACCCACGCACAGGTCTAATACCTATGTGGGCTTCATCCTCAAAAAAAATAAAAATATATATTTTTTTTTATGTAGGTACTGAATACTGAAATGCTAGTTGTTAATTTTTGATAAGTATTATCAGCAAACCCATCTTTTTTTTTAATTTGCCCAAAAAATACTCTTTCAAACAATGTACTCAGCACATTCTAACATCTAATTGAATCTCTATACAGTATCTCTGATCTCTTTAGAAGTCTCTTTATAGTATATATATGTAGCCTATGTATATAGTACCATAGCCGATTCGACTGTAGGTGATTTTTCAGACCTTAACGTTATGTTTTTGTCTGAAGAGCGTACTACACAAACGAGGAGTGAGGTAGTTTGTGATTGCTTTCCTCACTGAGCTAACAGAATTGTATCAGTATGCCAAGCCCACCGAAACAAATTCTGAAGCTCTACACTTGACAGTCCACTCCCAACTTTATTGTATAGTCTCTATAGAATCTCTAATTGCACTACATAGTAATCCAAATTTAAAAAAATGCTCTACTCAAAGATGCTCTTGAATTTTTTTCATCTTTCTTGGAAAAAAGTATATACTACAGTCTCACATCTACTTGCGTAGATAGCTTTACATTATTTCGATTACAAGCAAAACAATTCTAATAAAGTGAAAAAATCGTAATTTTATCGAAAACAATTTACTGACCTGGAAGAGTTCATCGCTAGTCTCATGGCTAGCTTCCCATTCTGGTGAATCTATGAACTGGTGGCAGTTAATGTAATGCAAATGCATATTATCACAAGTCACTCGTAATCTGAAACAAGCAAATTGATAGAAATTATTGTGAATGATGATTTTTTTCTTAAGGATGAAGCCCACATAGGTCTGAGACCTTTGCTTGGGTAATGCATTGGATGATGGTGATTGATGAACTATTTATGCAAATAGTTCCAATATCAAAAGCAGTTGTAGTCTGTGCCTGATGTATCTTTGCTAGATTGTTTTTTTTTTTTTTTGTAATGAAAGAATATCTTGAATAAATATCAATGTCTTAGCTACTTCTAACAAAAGAACGCGAATTTATTAACCTCTATGGCTTGGGGATCTCTGATGGGTCCACATTTATTTTCTACCTGTAGTGTACAGGATAACAGGTTGTTGGGTTGTAGGAGAGTACAGCTATTGTTCCTAGATCTATGAATGCCCATTGTTGGTGATCAGTATGAGAACTGGACCCAAAGGTGATTTGCCATCTGAAGAGAGAACGATTCAGAGTGACAAAATCTCAATAAATTGACAATGCTTAAGAGTTGATTCTCCATTAGTGAAGATTGTACGCAATTCATGATTTGCTTTCAAATCAACAAAGAAGTGCCGAGATGTGGGTATTGAATATGTGTAGATTATTTTGTCTTTATATACCCTACTTCAGGAATTTACAGATAGTATCTCTGTAACTGAATTGGAACAAAATATGAAAGACTATGACAAATACAATTTTAATATTAGATGTTAATATTGCCTATTAGATTACCTATTTCCTATAGATTTAGTTACCTCTATGCATAGGATCATTATTGTACAGAATTCTGCCCCCTTTGACTTTGATACAAACAAAAAATCATTTTGAATTATCTTTACTGATTTATAAGCAAAAAGCTAACATTTTGTAAAGGTCTCACCCACCCCCCCCCCCCATTCTTGGGGACTTTTGGTATGTTATTACCCAAGTTTAGAGGAAGCGATTGGTGAAAAACACATTTCTCTATCAATAAATCCTTTCGAGGACCACATATTTTTGTCTAAGTTGACTGAGCTACTAGGCCTGTGGAAGCCTCTTTTCCTTTTAAAAGTAGCACCCCTTGAGAGGGTGTTGAGGTTGTTATTTCTTTAAGGACTTATCATTGACATACCACTGCATAAACAATTAGTTTCCGAAGCGGTATTGTGATATTTAGAAAAAAAATTGAAAAATACGAAAATTGCCTACTTTTACACTCTCCGTTACTGTGGAACCGTTCACTATAGCAAGATTATGCAAAGACCATTTTTGTTCGCAATTTAATGTAGATTATTTTTGTATAGGACACTTCTATCTAAACCGCATAGTTTTCTAAATATTCGAGAAAAACTGATAAAAACGACTAATTCACCCACTTAACCCCCCCCCCCATCCACCCCCTAAACCCGACGCTGAAAATGGTGTAACTTTTTACCATACAATATGTGGACCATGTATAACAATTTGCAAGTATTATTACAAGTTTCATTGATTACATAACAGTTTTTGTCTCACAACTCCACAAAATATCTACTCCAAAATGTGCGCTCTATAGTCAACACCAACAAGGAAGGCTCAAAATCAACAAATTGGTCAAACTTTCAAACTATTATAGAACAATAGAAAAAGGATGAAGGAAGGAATATTTCCATCTTTACAAACAATAGGACAACCCTTTCCGATCCCATCAACCTGTTGCTTCGTCTAACTTCAGGTAAAAAATAAATGTGGACCCACCACAGATCCTGAAGCCACTTCTATTAACGTTAAAATAAATCATCTGTTTTTTGTGCACCACACTGAATCATTCTCATTTTTCAACCTTTTATTTATAAGCAGAATTTATTAATTTGGAATTCCTTTAATTGCTATTACTTTATACTGAAGATTTCCGCAATGGCGGATATTGACAACAGCATTGAACAGCTGATGGAATTGATTCCCGGTGGTGACTGATATTTTTGTACAGTAGTATTCATCGATTCCCATCAGCTGTTCAATGCTGTTGTCAATATCCGCCATTGCGGAAGTCTTCAGTATAAAGTAATAGCAATTAAAGGAATTCGAAATTAATAAATTCTGTTTATGTATATTTGTCAGTTTATTCAATTGTCAGTCACTTCAAACTAACTTTTATTTATTTTATACTTTTGTTGAAATTTGTTTATCATTTTTTACTATATAGATTTGTTCAGAGCAAGCTATAAAAATATGTTGAGCCTACAGTTTTAGTTGGGTCATAGTTCGCACATAAGCTTCAAAAATTGTATATGATTTGCACTTCCCTCCAATTATACTTGCTATTATCATAGATCAGGGAGTAAGGCTAGGTTAGGTTAGGTTAGGTTCGTCTTTGCTATTATTCAGTATTCTTTATTGCCTTGAAAATTATATTCCAGTTATTAATTTTCATGGGTTTGATGAATCCCGTATTAGTACAAAAATAATAAGGGTATGAAAAAATGGGGAGAATTTTGGTTGGTGTTTTTTTTTCAAAGCTGGCTAAATTATATTAAATGATTTAATAAATATTAAATATATAATTAATTGTAGATTTATTTAAGGGTTTAACCCTCCTATTAAATTTGATCAAAAACAATATCACAAGAGAAAAACCAATTACACTATCAATATACAATTAGCAAAATTATATTTGGTTTCTTTGAATGATCCATCTCTCAAGACAATGGCTTTTACTCAAGGCTCTTCGAAATTAACGATTAAATAATTACAAATAAATGAAAGCCTTTATTCAAAACTTTTTAAACAATGTAACTAATAGATTGAGCGAATTTCCATGGCAAAGCGTCGTTAGGAGAAATAACGATTAACTGTATAAAAATACTTACTTTCCCCTTAACAATATTGAAAGACGTTCATCAGCTGGTGTGGACTCTTCTACGGCGTAGTTTTCGCCTCTGGCCAGATTACAGAGAGTTGCCTCCCGTGTCAGCTCCTTGAAATGTTTCTTGGTGACTTTGAGAGGCTTGAACAGGCGAATGTAGAGCTCGGTGAGCTCGACTGATAGTGCTGGAGGTAGGAAGCGACAGGTGAGCACCACCAAGTGAATGAAGTTGGCCAGCGACAGCAGAGCGTTCCATGCAAAGATGTCGGGGCTACAGATGTGTACTCCGGCCCAGATCGCTGATACTAGGAATCCCACGCTCAGTAGTGCTCTGTGGAAAGTCAAGGATTAGTGGGCAAGAATTGTGGAAGAATGTTCATTCATCCAATCATAATTTTTCTATTCGTACAATGCTGCTATTTACATTGTCATAATACGAGAGTAAAACTTGGAATTTTCTCTGTCAATTTGCAGATTTAGGCAGTAATCCACGTATACACCTCCCCTAGTTTTACCATAGGCCCTGTTCGATAACTAAATTACTTTGCATTGCAAACTCAGATACGATTATATTTTATTTGAAATCAAAAACGCAATTGATTAGTAATCATTTCAACTAGCAGGTTGCCCGATTCAATTAAATCTGGATTTCTAAAATGTCTAATAACCTATGAACAAATTTTATTTATTAGTCTTGTCTTCTTTTTCCCTTCTTCTTCTCCTGCTTTCTCCATTTTTCTCCTCATTCTTCTTCCTCTCTATCACTCTCTCCTCCTCCTCCTCCTCCTTCAATCCCTTATTCTCCAGCTTTAGAGTTTCGTCAACAGATAACATCAAGTATTTGTTTATTATATAGGGTATCAGCTATGCAGATCGTATATTAATTGAGTAATTTTACAATTTTAACAAAACCATGCAGTCCAGATTAGACTAGTCCATAGGCCATACTTTGCCCATCACTGTCTTAGAGAAGGAGACTGAATTTCATTTAATAGATCATGAAATTGTAGTTTTCTAAAGTAGTTTTTAAATGGCGGCTAATAGTACATTTAAGTTTTTGTGACATTTTAACAAATTCACTAATGATTTTTTTAGGATGAAGCTAACATAGGTCTTAGACCTGAGCGTGGGTAATGAGTTGAATGATTTTGATTGATAAGCTGGACCTACAGTTTTAGTAGGTGGGCTCCGAACTACCGGGAAGTGATTTTACACCAGAGAACAGTGTATTTAAATATTAATTTTCTTGGATTTTATTTTTTATGAAAATTTGGGGCTCCAAGGGCGTTATCCCGGATTTTTTGGTCTTTTGAAAGCAGTATTAAGCTATTTTGGTGATGGTTGTCTTGATATGGGGCTCCGCATGATTAGTTAGCTTAGGTCTGCATTTCGCAATTCTTTATAATGTGGGTAGGCTAATTGAAAAGATTGAAATATGCTTGCTTGAACAGCATGTGATTCAGTTGAGTATTCCAGTAGGCCTAATTGAGTGACTCAATTTGATTCATCGCAAATGTTTTGGTCCAACCCTCGGGAGCTCCTCACTTTCTTGAATATAGACTTACCATAAACGGTATAGTCCAATTAGCAAAAAGGACGTACAAGACCTACCACTTTACTTATTCTAAAAAATCTGTTACTGGATAAAATTTTTTACTAACATAATATTATGTCTTGAAATCTAATTAAATTAACTTTTTTGGTGAATTTAACGACTTACAGTTTTCGAGTAATGTTATGGAAACTCCTAGAATTTCGAAACTCACTGATTCTGCACCATCACCCGTATGACTAAATTTCTCTCCTTAGCTCAATTGCATGTGGATGTTACTAGTCGCTTGTCATTTCACCTCTAACCATAATATTTTCTTTCTATTCTACTAAGGGATTGGAGAAGGAGAGGAAAACGAATGAGGAGAAAGATTTAGAAGAATAGGAAGGAGAAGAATAACAGAAAGAAGAAGATGGACAAGGTGAGAAGAAAAAGAGGGAGAAGAAGACAATGAAGAGGAGAAAAAAGAAAAATAATAAGAAGAGAGATGAGAAAAAAGAGACTATTAAATTGAATTTGTTGATAGGTTATTATCCATTCTAGAAATCCAGATACAATTTAATCGGATAACACACTAGTCGAGTAAATAAGGCAATACATTACCATCAAACTATAGGACTTAGGAGTGTATCATTTGTTTTTAATTGTATCATAGAGCCTGTCTCATATCCTAGTCAGTTATTTTAACTTCCAATCTAGGATATATAACTAATCAAATACCAACGCTTTGGGTTCTGGCGCAATGAAGCTTCCAATACTTGATGATAACCTCCATCGCAAAATGAAACATATGCTGTAGAATGATAGTGCTCACACTGCTCAAATTTGTGGGATGGTGTATGACAGGTTGGTGCAGCGTGAATACCACTATTATACAGCATGTGTTTGATTTTGTAATGGTGATTATTATTGAGTATTAGAAGCTTCACACTACTTCTATGACTGAACTCATGAAAACTGCGAAGCAGTATGAAAGGAGCCTCAAAACAGATAATCAAACATATGCTGTACAATGGTGATGCTCATGCTGGAAACGTGTGTGACAGATTGGAGCAGCATAAATACCACCATTCCACAGCTTGTATTTGATTTACGATAGTGCATGACAGATTTGTGTAGCATGAACATCACCATTGAATTGAGTTTTTGATTTTGCGATGGTGGTTATCATTGAGTATTGCATGCTCCACTGTTCTACACTGCTTATTCTATGATTGATCTCACCTAACCAACATTACACTGGGCTTAAATCTGAGAGACAATTATGAAGGAAGCCGCAAAACAGTTAATCAAACACTTGCTGTAGAATGGTGGTGTACACGCATAAACAACTGCAACAACATTGGTTTATGAAAGTTTATTCGTTTATTGTTATGAAAGCTTGGAAGAGGAACTAAGTAACTATCTGCCTGTGTCAATAAGTCTTCCAGTAAGCTATAACTTTCATGATTGTTTACTCTTCCCCTGTTCTTTCCTCGCCTTGCAATCCACCAAGAACTTTCTGGTCGCTTCTTATCTGTTTACTTTGGAATTTTATGGAAGGATATCGAATCCTCTTGTCCTTTCCAGATTATGAAAAATGTATATAAAGTGGAAGCTCTCATAATCATTGGTCAGTTGTGATTCAAACGTTAATGTAATAAAGTGACAGTGACAGTTCCCGCTCATAAAAACCAGTTTACCAGTGGGCGTTAATACAAACTGTGTTATATGAACGTTTAATGTGTTAAGTGATAAATGCAGTATATTGTGACAGATTATCAAGCTTCTTTAACAGTTTTGACAGTGATTGTTCCAGCTCATACAAACCAGATTATCAGTGGGCGTTAATACAAACTGTGTTATATGAACGTTTAATGTGTTGAGTGATAAACGCAATATATTGTGACAGATTGTCAAGCTTCTTTAACAGTTTACACAGTGACTTGTAAGTGCTTGTAGTGTTTCAACTGTTATGTTTTAGACGCTTCTTCTTGAATTGTTGAACAGTTTATTGAACAGTTATTATTTAATATTTGATCGGCCTTTTAACAGTTAGTGATTGATTTCTTCTGTGTGATATAACTGATTAGTGCGAGTTGTCAGTAATTTGTGTTAATAAAGTGCGAGTGTTAATTTGAAGTGTTCCCAGCATTATTTTAGAGATAGAACCCATAACAATATGTATATCCAATATGTGGATTGGTGTATAGGAGCAGCATGAATACCACCCTTCTCCAACATGTTCTACTATTCTACACCATGGTTTAACTCACCTAACCAACAGTACACTGGGCTTGAAACTGCGTGGCAATATGAAAGCGGCCGCAAAACAAATGTTGGACAGCTGGTAGAGGTTATGTTGGGCCGGCTCCCATTCCCCACAAGAAGTTCTCTCTGAGCTGACGACATCAATCACATCCGGGTCGCCATCGCTGGTGTAGTTGGAGTCAGTCGAGTTGTTGGCCACAATTGATAACGTGTCGTTGTCGCGTATGAAGAGATAGATCTCGCCGAGAGAAGAGTTCAAATAGAGCAGGGCGGTCTGGTTGTCCATTTCAACGAAGGCTATCACATACAGCCTTGAACAAGCACTTTTACTACAACAACAACAACGCTTATCTTTACTTGTACATGAAGAACTCTCCATCACCATATATTTACTATAACCACAAGCTGCAAGTACCCTTCTCCTTCTTTTTTCTCCTTTTTTCTTCTATTTTTCTTTTTCTTCTCCTTCTTTCTTTACTTCCCGAACCTTCCCTGTTGTCGTCGGGTTTCTCTTCTACGTCTCTCCTCTGCACCTGTCCGTACTTCCTTCTCTTTTACTTTCTACCCTTGTTGGTTGTTTCTTCTACCTTGTCTTTCGTCCCTCCCCACTCAGTCGAGCACGAAGCCTCCTCTCTCCGGTAACCATCTCCAACTAGGACATCTGGGGCATTCTGTAACACAGATTCATAATATTCTGAGTTAGAAATGGAATTAGATATTTGAATGTCATGACCAATAAAGCACACTGCTAATGGAATGAAGCAATTATAATTATTCATAATAAATTAATTTCGAATTTCCTTTCAATGATGAGTTATACTGAAGATCTCTGCGGTTTTTTTTAGGATGAAGCCCACATAGGTCCAAGACATTATAAAGTATTTTTATAATGGCGGCCAATAGTACATTCTACTTTTTGTTACATTTTAACAAATTCACTAATGATATTTTTTCATTTTTTGGGGTTATTATTTTTTTTATTTATTTGATTGATGAGCTGGGCCTAGTTTTAGGTGGGTTCCGAACCACCGGGAAGTGATTTTACAACAGAGAACCGGGTCTTTTTTGCTGGCCAATCTAATCGGTCACCGTTACAAAGAGTGCCCAGGAGAACGCAGCGGAACGCATGTATTGAAAAGTGTGGCTTAAATAGCACATGTTGTTGTTTTCTTATGACTTTTACATAATAAAATACAAAAAAAAATGATTTTCATTAAGTTAAAAAACAGTGAATAATATATAGCTGTGCTTGATCACATTATCAGTCAAATTTCTAAATCCAGTTGCTGCAACCAAGTCACTGCCGCTGGAGAGGCAACTGCAAAGTCTCCAGTTGTTCCCTGAAAAGTTCTATTGTGATATTGGAATGCTTTATATGCATTGCATGCTTTATACTGTATATTGTAATGCTTTATGCCTGACTGACTGGCTGTTTTCTCCACAGTCACACTTGCTGCCCCTCTTACACACCACCTTTTATAATGGATAGTTCATGGAAAACTATGAATGTCACTAACCAAAAATAAAATAATCAGCGCCGGGAATCGAACCACGGATCTCCTAATTGTCAGGCTTTCTAAACACTAGACTACACTGAAAATCTTTGTGTAGTTTAATTTATTTGATATTATTTTGTTGTGAATATTTAACAATAATATATTGAATTGTAACATCTTACGAAATAATACCAACTGGAAAATGAAATCCAATTTTAACATCATTTTATAGACATTATTTATCCTTGTTGATAGAGTTGAAGTTTGAAATCATACCCCATCTTATAGAACGCCAGTTAAATTTAAAATAGAGAAGTATGATTCACGCTGATTCTACGGTTTTTCTAAATAACTGAGCCACTAACTAGAGTAAACTAAAAAAAAAAATACAGTGGAACCTTGATAAATCGAACCTCAATAAATCGAAATCCTTGATAAATCGAATTTTTCCAATTCCCCTAGAACTTGCTATCCTACCACCATGTTTTTTACCTTTATAAATCGAAGATTTCATGGATGTTACCTTGATAAATCGAAGTTTTTGGATCTATTGAGCTTTAATACTAACCTCTATAATTCGAAGGTTCGGCAGAAAACCCTTTATTATTCGAAGTTTTGCAGTTTTCGGACCTTTATAAATCGAAGTTGTAATAAGAGAACCTTAGTAAATCGAAGTTGCATGCTTATTGGATAAGATTCTGAAAATGTAAGTGTTTTGAACCTCTATAAATCGAAGAATTTTAAGATGGACCTTGATAAATCGAACCTCAATAAATCGAAATCCTTGATAAATCGAATTTTTGCCGTTCCCCTTGAGATTCGATTTATCAAGGTTCCACTGTACTGACTATTTTTTTGTCAGACTTGCCAATTTACTTCTCAAACTGTCAGTTCTCTTATAACTACATGTTATTGCAGTTGGTAGTTAAGACTTTGAAATAAATTCAATAGGCACTCCAGATAATATGGGAAACACATGATTATTAGACCTATTACCCTTATTGTGTCAATAGAGGGATGTCAGTTGGCTTCAAAAATGGTAATTTGCTTTCAAGTAGCATACACGTACCCTGTCTAATAATATAATAATGCTTATTACTTGATCATAAAACAGAACAAAAATAGACCTCATATTAGTCAAGTAGCACTTAGCATTTATGACACAACTAATATGTTTCAACCCTTCACTGTTGGTATGAAACGTCTTGTTTAAACTCTTCTATGAAGAGATTAAGTTTCATCGCCATTTTTAGTGGCAATTTCAGGGTAGACCAACTTGCTTACGTCCACATGTATGATGTTATCATCCTATTTTGACCCCATTCATGAAATTTTAAGTCATTTTTTTCACATCATCAGCGTTAAATGGTGGAATAGGATTATTGGCTGTCCTACGACGTTCAAATGAAGTTTCATGATAATAATAAAAGTAATCTGTGCACGTCCACCGTTTGGAAGTGAGCCTAAAGGGTGTTTCTTTGATATTGCGCCAAAGTGGGGTTATGTCTGTTTCGTACAAGGTCCATTTGGACACAGTCCAGTCTATTATCTACTATTGTCTCACATGGCATGTGGTCTCGAAGAGATCTCAAGTGGAAAATGAGATTTGGCATGGCGTTCAGCTCAATATTAGGTTATCACTGTATTCAGGCATACTTGCTCTTGTTTTGATTTAGTTAGCAACCCGGTTGCAGAAACTCTACTTTAATGATGGTTCATTATCCACACTACTTTTATACTAAGCTCAAATTGTTTAGTAAAAAAAACAAATACTTTTTAAATTGTCTTTTCCATGAGTTCACATTCACGTGGTACACTGATTTGTTATCTTTCTTTTCACCTATGAAATGCTTCCATTAACTTGTACTCACTCTGTGTACTGTCAGCAGGGGTGGATCCAGCAGCAGATTTTTTTTTGGGGGGGAGAAATACCTGAGTGAGGTATGGAACCGGTTAGTGGGGGGGGGGGGGGGGGGGGGTTTGTTGGTTCCAAGGTGTCTGAAAATAAGACATAAAATCGTGAATTTAAGGGTATTTTCAATTGAAATGAAACCAACTTTCCAAATTTAATTGTTCATCTATTGCCTGTAATGATATGATATTTTAAATACAAATTTTAATAACCTTTTAATGTGTGTCGTTACATCACACAAAGCAGTGGCATAGCTACAGGGCCAGTCTAGGGAGGGGGGGATGTTGCCGGGAGAGTTAGACTCTCGGTACTATAATTACAATAGTGATTTGTAATTTTGAGTAGTAGACCTCTAACGATAAATTGAAGTAATATACATGGCTATTTTTTCTTCTTTTTCTCTCTCCTTTTTCTCCTTCTTTTTCTTTTCATCTTCTTCTCCGTTTGGGGGGGGGGAATTTCCCCTCCTCCTCCACTCCCCCCCCCCCCGTGGATCCGCCACTGACTGCTAGTGGCATAGAATACTCGAAATTTGACTGAATTGTTTCGTTTTTCATTCTTTAATAATTTCTTTATAACACTCTAATTGTGTACGCGCATTATGTAGAAAACTGAAATGGAAAGGATGATACCTGAAATTTCAAGAAATTCTTTTTTATCTGAATAAAGTTGTTGATATGACCTCGCTTGTTCATTAGTGCATGTAGTAGAAGTAGAAGCAGCAGTATTAGTTATAATAGTAGAAATAGTAGTACCTAGTCGATATGTAGTTATAACGTTCATTTGTGTGATGTTTTGAAACTCGTCAATAAGTTGATTAACAGAAGAAGGCCGGCTTGAATTTCAAATAAGGAAAACTGTTTCAAGTGATTAATGGTAAGCCCTAATGAGGTGCAGTCCCTTTTTTGCAATATGGTCTCTCTAAACACAAACACTATTCTCCAACGTGTACTTTGCATGCTATAAATTGGATGTACGTGTTTGATAATGCTTCTAAATGTAAAGTATGCATGA
Organism: Conomelus anceps; assembly: GCA_948455865.1. Lineage (NCBI taxonomy): Eukaryota > Metazoa > Arthropoda > Insecta > Hemiptera > Delphacidae > Conomelus > Conomelus anceps. The sequence goes on along the minus strand of OX418226.1, from coordinate 18,589,222 downwards.
CAGTGTTTGACTTTGAACAGTTCAAATTTCTTGAAAAACCTTGACTTTTTTTAACATTGAACCGTCTTGAAATACCCTGACCTTATTCTAGGTTTTTTAATAATTTACTTGTTTTGGAAGACTTTAACCTGAAGAATGTATGTGAAATAGTGGCATACGACTTGTTTAATTTCATATTCCCGAATAAGTTGTTTTTTTTTAGATTACGTCTTGGAGACTCCAGTTATGGAGTATAAGACAAGTCAGATTAACAATTATACTATCTTATACACTAGTTACCATAATTACCATATTAATTAGTTCAGGTAAGGCTTAAATTTGATTTGAAAGGAACTCTTGTACACTATAAAAAGCTTTATCAACTAAATATTTTATCAGTTGTTTTTTTAATATTTCTTTATTTTCAAGACTCTTTGAAAACTGCGCTAGAGTTTCCTACCAATATAACTAGGTTTTTGTTTGAATAAGCTACTATTGTGACTCGGCTTCTCGGCTTCTTGTATTATAATCGTGTTCGTCAAGATTTTGGTTAATATCACTCTTTTTAACATATAAAGTATACACATATAAGCAGAGACCAAGTCTCTTGAACAACGGCCTACATGAATCTAATCTATTTACTCTTTCTATACACCTAACCGCTTTCTTTTGGATCTTAAACACCCTATCAAGATTTTGTTTTGATGAATTACCCCATACTATGATAGCATACCTAATATGTGACAGTAAGAGCCCATGGTAAGCTGTAAAAAGTAGCTTTTTGTAATTTAATCTAGCAAGCTGTCGCAGGACAAAACCCCAGATTAAATTAGCGGGCCGCTTGACGCAGTTGGTTGGGGCGTCGCAACTTCAACTTGCTGTCGTTCAAGTGGTCGTGGGTTCGAATCCCGCTCCACCGTCAGGCATTTATGTGTAATCATTCACCTCATCACCCACGCGCAAGTCTCGGACTCATGTGGGCTTCATCCTCAAAAAAAAAAAATTATATTTTCTCAATATACGGAGCCCAGGTCAATCGTCTATCCAACAAAACTCCTAGAAATGCAATGTTTTCTTCCTGGTCTAGTTGATTATCGTTTACAAACACGTTTATAGCCCTATCTTCATTTGAATTATGTTTGTTTTTTAATTGATGGTATTGGCATTTTTTTACTATTTATTGTTAATTTCAACCGATTTAAGAATTGGCCAATGGACTGCACACCTTTATGGGCACTTATTTCTAAATTATCTAGTTGGATTCCGGGGCTCATGAAAATATAAAGCTCTTAGTGCAATGTAATGCTATGAAGCTGATATCTTGAATAATATTATAATGTAGTATATTATAATGTATTATAAAATCTTCAGTGCATGTGGTAGAGTTTAATTAAAGATTCTAAATTCATTGTCATCTACATTGGTTCAAAAATTGTTAATAATCGTAATATCTGCTGATTTTACAGCATTAATATACTATTATAATAGCTAAACTCTTTGAATACGGTACTAGTTGAATTAGACACGATACAATAAAATATACATGCACAGGTTCATTTTACATGCACAGGTTCATTTTACATGCACAGGTTCATTTTACATGAACTCTGTCTTCAAGAAAATTTTAGAAAATTAAATAATACTGAAAAGGATGAATTTATTACCTTTTTGAAATAAATTTCCATTTACTTATCAGTAGGAATCAATGATTTCAAACTGATGCATCATTGTAAAAAGACCTAGAACTGGAAATGCCAGTATAGTAAGAGGTGTGAAGCATTTGTTCCATGTCTAGCGGCCCTTCAAAGGTCATGGCATCCATAAAAGTCAGATATTCTGTTAAGTATGACGTTCAAAGCCCCAAATATCTATTCAGCTTAGCTAAAGAACAGGAATAGTTTGTTTTAAATTATTTAGCCGATATGTTGCAGAAACTAGAATGCTCTAAGGGGTTCTCTATGTAATTATAATAATAATATTGTAGTGAGTTCAGTGACATGTAAATTAAAGTAAATATAGTGCGCGCGCAAACTCCATCACCACACCCGGCATTGTGCACATTCAGGGTACAGTCAGTCAGCTATCTTTGGGCTATATTGCGTTTGTGTTTATCCATGCATAGATTCGCGCTTTGCAGTCAAGAGAAATAGAAACGAGATAGAGAGAGAAGGAGAGAAAGTGAATGAGAGAAAGGGTAAAAGTGAGAGAGACGTCGAGAGAGTGAGAGGGGTGAGAGAGAGGAAGGGTAAAAATAAGAGAGACATCGAGAGAGTGAAAGTGAATGAGAGGAAGGGTAAAATAATAATAAAATTTTATTTTTTTTAGAGGAAGGGTAAAAGTAAGAGAGACGTCGAGAGAGTGAAAGAGAATGTGTGAAAATGAGAGGGGTGAGAGAGAGGCCATGGGGGGAGGAATGAGAGATGAAAAGTGAAAGGATAAAAGTAATAGAAAGTGAGTGATGGGGTGAGAACGAAAATATGAGAATGAGATAGCAAGAGAGAGTTAAGGAGAGAAAGTGTGAGTGAAAATGATAGGGTAAAAGTGAGAGATTGATTGAAAACTGCCTTTATAAAGGGTGGAGTTAGGACTCTAGGTCCTCTCTGCCACTCAACCCTAAGAGAGCAAGAGAGAAGAGAGATGTAGTGAGAAAGGGTAAAAGTAAGAGATAGTGAAAGTATAAAGCCGCGTTTACACCAGAGTCTTCCACTAAGTTTTCCACTAGTTTTGCTTTTTCTATAAAATGCAGCAACTTTTTCAGTCTTCCACTAGTGGAGAGTCAAGTCTTCCACTAAATTCTGGTTTCCCGCAGAGTGTCAGTAAAGATCAAAGAAAGTTGACAACTAAAAGTGGAAAACTAGTTGCTGCGCGCTTTGTGCTAGCAACTTGTGGAAAACTAGTGGAGAACTCTTCCCCCCCCCTTCACGCACCCTGGACGTGATCAAGCGCTCTAGTTGACTTTGACAGTATTCCACTCCGTGAAATATATTATATATTTTATATATTTTCTCCTTCAATTATTGCAATTCAATATCGATCATTACAATATCGATATCAATTATCGATTCATTACAATATTGATGACAATATATGATATACAAATTGATGTATATTAAATATATACAATAATAAATACAATTTACAATATATAATATACAATATTGATGTGTTATTGATTACCACTATAATAGCACAGACAATCTTAAACCGAATTTGAATAAGGAAATCTAGAAGGAAGAAGAACAGTAAAAAGAAAGAGAAGGATGAAGAACAGTAGAAAGATAGGTAAAAGAAAGGAAGAAGAGTAATAGAAAGAAAGAGAAGGAAGAAGAACAGTAGAAAGAGAAGGTAAAAAGAAAGGAAGAAGAGTAATAGAAAGAGAAGGTAAAAAGAAAGGAAGAAGAATAGTAGAAAGAAAGAGGAGGAAGAAGAACAGTAGAAAGAAAGAGAAGGAAGAAGAACAGTAGAGAGAAAGAGAAGGTAAAAAGAAAGGAAGAAGAATAGTAGAAAGAAAGAAGTAGAAAGAGAAGGTAATAAGAAAGGAAGAATAATAGTAGAAAGAAAGAGAAGGAAGAACAGTAGAAAGGAAAAAGAGGTAAAAAGGAAGAAGAACAGTAAAAAGAACGAGAAGGAAGAACAGTAGAAAGAGAAGATAAAAAGAATGAAAGAAGAAGGAAGAGAAGGTAAAAAGAAAGGAAGAACATCAGTAGAAAGAAAGAAGGAACAAGTTTTCCACTTTTTGCTCTAAATTTAAGAAGAGCAACTTTTAGTTGACAACTAAATGTTGTCAACTTTTAGTCGTCAACTTTGGTGTAAACGCGGCTTAAGAATGGGGGGGGAGAGAGTGAAAGAGAGTGAGAAAACAAGTGGTAGTGAGAGAGCATGAAAGTGTGTGAATAAGAGGTGGTGAGAGCGAGTGAGAGAATGGAATTGGAGGAAACGAAAAGGATGCGAGTGAGAGAGAGCGCAAGAAGGAGAGAGGGAATGTGATAGGGGAAAAGTAAGAGATAAATGAGTAAGGGGGAGGCTAAGAGTGAACAAGAGAAAGACAGTGAGCGAGAGAGAGTGCTGTAGTTCATTAGGCGTCGGTTGCCGTTGGCAGTATAAGGACGCCTGGCGTCGTCTGATGTCTATGATAGTGATTATTAAAATGTCTTGTACAATGACACCGTCATCAAAGGCTTCGTCATCAATCCTCTCAGTCGGATGGTTTTCTCGTTTTCAACCTTCTTTATCTCCCCCACCCACTACTAAAGTAGACTCTACCATAATAAACACCACAAGGTTTTATTTATCAATTAACAAGTTAATCTAGATTGAACCTGAAAATGATGATTTTGGACCAATTATCTCAAAAACTATTGTTTTATAAAGTGATTTATTCGATTTTCATATTTAAATAAAATTGATTGACTAACATGGTTTTATTCACCATTTTATTGGTAGTAGTAGTAGAGCCTACCATAATAAACCCCACACGGTTTTATTCATCAATTTATTTATTTATATAGACAAATTAACAATAAATGCAAAGATGCCACAGACCAGAGTCCAAAACTGCTAAAAAAACTGTTATTGAAATTAACAAGTTAGTCGAGTTTAAACCTGAGAATGAGGAGGGATTTCGATCAATTATCTCAAAAACTATTGTAGTTGTAACCTTGTTTAGTTGCTTAATCGATGTTCGTATGAATTGAAATTAACATATATATTATTTTATTAGAATATTAAATTTTAATATTAATATTATATTTTATATTATATCTAGGTTTCATTTTGATAATCTTATTTTTTAATGTATATTATGGAGACACCTCCCCGCTCACAGACATGTCGTTCAACTTTTTCTGTTTGATTATCATAAAAATTGTATTTATTTCTGTATAAAATAAATTTGAATTTGAACATGGTTTTCTCACATGCTAGTGTATGACTATCACACTTTTAGGATGAATTTTTTATTTGAAAGAGGAAGTATAAGTACTCTATAGTATTTAAGTACTTACTATACATACTACAATTCTATCAGTAGAAAAAAGTAATTGACAATTAATTTAGAAGTAATTAATAATTACAAGGTACATATACTTTAAGTACTGTACTATGCTATACATGTAGGTGCTTGTAGCTGTTAGAATTGATTACTAATCGACCTCAAATCGATTACTAATTAACCTTAACCTAGTTAGTCAATTAGTTGATTAACGTATATCACCTCTCCTTAACTGATCAAAATTGCATCTTAACGAGTTGAGTTTATCACCAGAACCATCTTAGAAAGAGATGATGATAATACTAGTACTACTAATACTGCTAATAATAATAATAATAACGAAATGTTAAAAAAGACCTAGTACTGGTCAAAATAACCAACAAAGAAATTTACAATAGAAAAAACTTCAGAATAAAACTTTATAAATGGGAAGTTATACCAGAGACAAACCCTCCAAGAGTTGGAACAAAATGGAGTGAAGAGAGAAAAGCTGAATTCGCACAAAAAATGAAAAGCTGGTGGGCAAACAAGAAGAACAAGTCCAAAAAATGAACCATCTACTCAGCGTCTTCCACTTTGGGAGTTTTACGTCTAATAATAATAATAATAATAATAATAATAATAATAGTAATTAATAATACTAATAATAATAATGTATATGAGCACCTTAGCAGCTTAAGAAACAATGTCAGGAAACTACTTTTACAATATTTAGTGGGTTCATACTTAATCAATGATCAGTATGTATTCTTAATACCAGCCATTAGGCTGTGAGGTTTGCAATAGTTATAATAATAATGATGATGAAGATAAATGACTGCATAATTATTCAAAATAATAATAATGCAGTTAAAAGTAGAAATAGGATTTTTATGTGCAGAATTACAGCTCAGGGTCTTTGTTGCAGCTGTAATAATAAATTAATTATGTTGTCTTTATGACAGTCATAGCAGTCACTGCATCCCATACACAGTATGTGTATGCATCTTCTAGAAGGTTTATCCATGGGAATGAAATATTTTAAAAATTACTATCAATGATAGCCTACCTATAATTCATCTCTTACTGTTTACACAATGTATATTTGTATAATATATTTGTTTTATTGAGAAATAAAGCGAAAATTATCATTTAAATTGTTTGCAGATAGGAAAGCACGATTGAATTCTGTGTAGTTCACACCAGGCTGACTCAATAGATGCCACACAAACAGAAAATTATTATTCAAAGGGCCACAATGCGTCTTCAAGCTAAACAGAGTATGGGGGTTCACGCGTACCAAGTCACTGAAGCACACACTTTCTGTCCACAACGACTAAACAGAGTACAGGTACAGTATGGGTCAAAGGACTTTGTCATACGATGTTGTCTCTGTTTACTGAGTAACTTTGAACTCTGTGGTCTAGTACACAATTTCTATGCTGAATATTACCATGCAGTGAAATGAGGTCATAGTAGTATTATAGAAATGTCATTTGTATATTACTCTCTCTGTATAAGATAGTCGTTGATATAGTTCCATCTCGTTTCTCAAAAATAAATTAATTTTTGAAGTGACCACTTTAGATCTACATTGAGAAGAGCTGCTTTTAAGTGGGAATAAACACTTTTATTTTGCGGTTTCTCAATTATTTGACATAGGCTATAATAAATTGTATATATTATTATAGTATATGTAATATATTTATTTGTAAATGTGAAGCTGAGTGTATTCTAGTCTCACTTTGATTTAGAATGAGATTGGCGAAACTATAGTACTGTATACTGTAGGTTCTCTTTCATTTTTTATTTTTTCTCTCTTTTTTTCTCCTCTAGAAACTTTAAAATTATCACTATAATTTCAATCTATTTTTCATTAATTTTTCAGGCTATGTAGCCTCTGCATGCATTATTTGGTTTTAATTTTATTTATTCTTGTAATTTTTGCTTTTTTTCTTTATACAGGATTACGTTTTTATTCAATTTTCTCAATTTTGTATTATTGTATACGTTATGGAAGCAAATAATGGGATTTCCTGTATGCTTTCGTATTTGTATTTTCAAATAAATAAATTCATAATAAATGTGGTTGTGACAGACTGACAGTGACAAGTCTCATTCAGTGTTTAAACATTTAAATTGAAATCTTAAACCAGACTGGCTTGAAAATCTCATCTTTTAAATATGCATTTGTCTATCTTCGTTTATCATCTATCGTTTCTATTATCGTCTATCGTTTTTATCATCTTTTTATTTTTTCCACTGCTAAAACGATACAAGTATTCAGTGGGTTGAGTGGAAGAGAGGTCCAAGTGTCTTAACTTCGCTCTTAATATAGGCAATCAATCAGTATTTGAATATACTAGTATACTAGACTTTGCTCATAGATTTTTCATATTCCTGATCTTCAACGGGTAATGTTTCTTGAAATACTTTGGTATGTCTTTAATCCCAGAATCAAATCCAACCTTCCCCTCTTCACATTTTCCTATAAATATACCTTATTTTAACTATCACCCATTCTACAGCCATCAATATTTAGTTTTTTCTTTAAAAACAGGTTCTGCATGAAAGAGGAGCATTCAAGATAAGCTCTATGCAGTTTAATTGGATTGATTGTATCTGTGTTTTAATTTCGCTGATTTATAATCATGCAACACTGGACCTTGCGTGATTCAGAGTTCATCGTTCAAGCACCAAATTTTCAGCTCACAGCATTGGTCTTCACCCAGATTTAGAAAAACGTTATATCCTTAGCAAGTGATAGCATTGTTTGCTATCTAATCCACTTGCATCATTTTATTTTTACATTCCAATTTCATGAATTTATCCTACGCCCCGCCTATCACACTACTATAGATGACTATACTGGATTGCTTCACAACAATTTATTGGGTTACTTATCTGTTTTGCGAATTGTCCATCTTAGAACCACGTAAGACCAACTATTATGATGTTGAAGATCAATCTTGTTTCCACTAATATGTAATAAAAACTTGAAAAACACTTTTAAGTGGAAATTAACTCACGTTTGGCGTGACGGCCGTTTCACTCTGTTGTCAAGAGCATCGTCAGACGACCCACAGTACAAACTATATTGAGTCTACTGTGGGTCGTCCGACGATGCTCTTGACAACAGATTGAAACGGCCGTCACGCCGTAACATGAATTAATTTCCACTTAAAAGTGTTGTTTAAGTTTTTATTACCAACTATTACTTTCATGTGGTTGCCTATCTCTTTCTTTCTTCTCAGCCCAATATTTTTCATTCTGGCTGAGACCAGACTTCTTTTTCAAATGTTGTGTATGTTTTAGAGTGGGGTTTCTTCGCCTAGAACCTCATGTCTTCATTTTTTAATACTTGTCTCAGTAATATTATTGCACTTTAGTAAACCATTTTGGTTCAATTTGTTTCTTTAGCCCACCGTTATAATTATATATATATATATATATATTATATATATATATATATTCTGCTTATGTGAGAATAGAATACAGTTCTTCTTTTCCTGATCGTTTCTAACATTTTTCTACTTGCTATATTTCCACATTTGACAACAATTGAAAATTATTAGTATGGAATCTAGAACCTAGTACGGTATCTTCTTTAAAAATTTCCTTTCTCACCAAACTCTCTATCAGACCTTTACTATTTAACTTCAGTGTTTTTCTGCTGCATAAAGTGCTTCGCGGTTTTAGTAATGTAAAGAGTAATGTAAATAGTTTTGTCATGCTTTAATTTTGAGTTCTATGATAGGCATTCAGTGGCGGATCCACGGGGGGGGGGGAATTCCCCCCCCCCCCAAACGGAAAAGAAGAAGGAAAAGAAAAAGAAGAGGAAGGAGAAGAGAGAGAAGAAGAAGAAGAAAGAGAAACATAAGAAAAAGAAGAAAAAGGTAAAAAATAAGGATAAAATTAAAAGTAGAAGAAAATGAAGGAGATTTTTCAAAGTTGTTGAAAAACAAGGAAAATGAGACAGCAATGCCTAACCAACAATTAATTTTCTATTGCAAATATTGTGTACTTCAGTTTCAGTACTTGGTCTGAAAATGATTTAATGATGCCAGTTCTAAAAGGGTTTTCTAGATTCTGCAGCTTATCAATACATGACTGAGGACTTCTATATCAGAAAAAACAGACTGGTTTTATTAGCACTACTTTATATTCACTCAGGTAATCGCTGTAGACCTAGAGCCTAGATCCTGGATCCTGAAAAAATTGTTGGGAGATTTTGGCTGATTACTGGATAGTTTTTCAATTGCGAATAATGTATGTAATTTTTCTTGTTAATTTCATTTTTCATTAACAGCTTGTGTCAGTTGCATTACTATGATGGGGGGGGAACAGAGGGATATCCCCCTGGAGCAAAAGAAAATTGGGAATTTTAGCAGGCCATTGTGAGACAATCTTTGGCAAGAGTCAAAGATGTCTGGAATCACTAAAAATATGGTTTTGTAGGAGTTTTATTTTTTTAAAGTTTCCAAGGAGAACCCCTCAATTATTTTGAAAGAAATTTTCAAGTAGCCTAAGGTAATCAGGAGCAGTGAGGGATCAAATATAGAAAAGTGAAAGTTTCAAGTAAGGTCTCCCGGATCTCCCATTGACAGTAACACAAGAACTAGACAAAATATACTTTGTCACATAACGTGGGTTGAAGTGTTAAGTGAGAAGAATTAATGGCTAGAATCACTTGAGATGAGTTTTAGAGAGGTAATTTTCAAAAATTTTCTCGGGGAGTTCCCCGAACCCCCGTTCTGAAATAAATAGCCATGTACATTGCGTCAATATATCGTTAGAGGTCTACTACTCCAAATTACAAATTATTACTATTGTAATTATTGCACCGTCTGTCTAACCCTCCCGGCAACATCTTCCCCCCCTAGACTGACCCTGTAGTTATGCAACTGCTTTGTGTGATGTAACGATACACATGTTATTAAAATTTATATTTAAAATGAAATATAATATCATTACAGGCAATAGGTGAACAATTAAATTTGTAAAGTTGGTTTCACTTCAATTGAAAATACCCTTAAATTCACGATTTTATGCCTCATTTTCAAACATCCCGGACCCCCCCCCCCCCTTGTGACCATACCCCACTCAGGTATTCCCCCCCCCCAAATCTGCTGCTGGATCTGCCCCTGTAGGCATTTAAGTATTGACATTTTAAGATAGACATTGTAAGTATTTCTTGTGAGCTGAAATGCCTATTCCATTTTACTGATTCTTGCACTCACTAATTTTTGATACTCTGACTTTTGGTAGCACACAAAACATTCATTTTACTATTTCAAAAACTAAATAGTACTATTATTGCGTCAATACAAAATTTCATTTTTGAAAATTTCCTCGAAAATAGAACATTATGGATTTTGATGACTAAATTATAATGGATATTGCAATATTTAATTAACTCAGGCCGTACAATAACTTTCAGTTAACATATTAAATAAATACAATTTTTCTTCTTGCTAATGAGCTCAAATGAGTCTGATACTTGTGTGTTGGTAATGATATGGGTAATGATACAATTATTTTATGAATGTTATCTTAATTTTTACAAGTATTATTCATATGTATGGAATTCTGTCTTTCATAAAACGTTCATTATGGAGAAAAAATCCAACACTACTACCGTAATATATTATTTCTTCGTATTGTCAAAGTTGATCATTATTATTAACATTCTAATCTACGTATGGTAGCCTATTCTACAATTCATTAATAATTTCTTTATGTAGAACAAAATTCAACCACTAGCTCTACTAATAATTTTCTTATTGACAAAGTAGCTTCATTCAAATGTTAATACTGAATAATAACGACAGTTCCTTGTGAGCGGTAAAATTGCTATTCCATTTTCAATTCCGATTCCTGGGTGGTAAAATGGTTCCAGTGAAATTGTGGGTTACCTTACAGTCATTTTCACCAACACATTTATCATTCTAATTTTCTTTCGCCATTCTTTACTTCCATTGTGAGATCTAGAGAATAGAATTCTCTCTTCTCTGTGCTGTGCTGCACATGAAGCTATGAATTGAAATGGAAGGCAGGCTCGAGTCAGATGGTTTAATCGCACTACTCACGCGAGCTTCGAGCTAACCTAACCTAAACCTCCCTTCACTTCCCTCAAACGTCTGTCGATATTATTAAAATCAAGTGCTTGAATACCAGAAAAACGGCTAGGATGAATGACGATATTCAAAACGTCAAATTCGATCTAGAACTGAGTTTTTCTTGTTTCCCTTTGGTTTGATTCGATTGCAGGGTTGTAAGGTTAAGTTAGTGGGTGAAGTCACATACATCCCTCTCAATGCTTAGGTTAGCTATATAAGAGGGTGGAGTCACATGTATTCATCCCTCTTAAGGCTGTGCGCAGGGTTTTTGAACATAATTTTTTTTAAGTTTATTGCATTATTTCTGTGAAAAAATGTTTTTCATCAATTATTTTGTGAAATATGGGGGCTTAAATTTGGAATTTTTGGGTTTTGGGTGCAATTGATCTCACCTGAGTTATTTCAAACTTTTGTATTTATAATTATATAAATAGTAAAAATATATTAAAATTGTTTATAACTGAAATACACCCTGGGGAATAAAATGAAATATTTTTCATTCTGATCAATTATTTTTTTAAATCTCAAAAAATTGTCAGTTTTCAAAAATGTATGCTTATAAAACTAATTGTATGATTGAAATAAAAAGTATGTCATTTTGTTCTCCTATGTGTCTTTTACTTACATAAAATTATCAAAAGGTTAAAATGACTCACATACAGTGTAGAATCTCGATTATCCGAGTCCCGGTCTACCGAGCCTACAGGTTATCCGAGCTAGTGATGAGAGAAAGAATTAAAGTAAAGCTCTTTTTATTTTAAGAATAATACGGTGGGAAGATGCGTTTTATACTTTTTATGATGTAATGTCATGGTCTCAGTTAAAATAAGGTGTGTAAATAGTTATTTCATGTTTTAACATTGTTATAAAAATTAAGTTTTGTCACGTTTTTTGACTTTATAATTTGACTTTTCCTGGTAGTAGCACTTAACTTCCGTGTTATCCGAGTTTTTTCATATCCGAGGTGGCCTTGGTCCCAATTACCTTGGATAATCGAGTTTCTACTGTAGCTGAGATCGATTGCTTCCATAACCCAAAAAACTTCAACTCAAGCGAAATGCATTCCTCTAGCTCAAGTGAGTAAAAAATCATAATTTAATTATAAATACACTGACAGTTTTGATATTGGATTGTTCATAAAGTATTTTTTCATGTAAAACATCGCAGGTTGTAAATTGTTTTTAGGTGCAGTAAAATTAGGCGAATTGGCAAAATGGAAGTGCCTCCCTAGGCGGAAGTCAAGTCCAGGACTTATGCGTTTTTGAACAAGCTACTTACTAGTACTATCAAGGTGAACATTTATGTTAGTTTTGTGTTAGATTCTTAGATTCCTGTTCGATATTAACATTGCTATCTATTAATGCTAAAAATTATAATTGAGGGAAGCAGTACTGTTATTTTTTATATCAATAATGCAGGGGGTTCATTTTTTTGTCACATGGTGTCTCGTTTGTCTCGTCGACCAGGACAGCATCAAAACTTTTATTCATTTGATAAAATACTGCATAAAACACTCATATCCATAGAAAACCCTCTCTTCTATATTAATGATAATCCATCCTCCAATATCCATTATTGGCTTTTAATGGAACGATGGTTGAGTTAATGGGAGCTTTACCGATTACCGGTAAGTGGAATGTTATTGAAAACCAAGGAGTACGATTGGTTATTCAAATGTATGACAGTTCAAAAATTTGAATAGACCGATCAGACGTTTTAGTTTTCTGAAATATTCCATGTCAGTTCATGGGAGCCTTTCCGTTTACTGGTTAATGGAATTTTACAGGAAACTAAAGGCTTCTGATTGGTCTATTTAAATTCATAAACGTTCAAAAATTTTATCAACTAATCAGTCGCCTTATTTTTGGTAAAATTCAATTTACCGGTAAGCGGTAAGGCTCCTACGAACTGAACCATTGATTAATTTGTGGGTATGACGAAATTTTCAGTCGGTGATTACGGGAACAAAGGAGATCCTCTTGTAGCATAGCATAATATATCTTGGAGCGGAACAAGGGTTTTACAGCGTCCCTTTGGACTTTCTCCAACCGGTCAATAATTCCCAAGAAAGCCAGGTTCACGTTCACAAACCACAGCGTTGTTTTATTGTGCCCCTACCATCTTGGTAGATGTCCTTTGTAATAAGATGAGCTATATTATAATGTTGAACTATATTTTGGTGTAAAATATACTCTAATATGTTATGCGCTTTTGGCACGGTGTTGTTCCAATGTGTATTTGGAATGTACGGTAGCTTTCCAGTTTTATTTACTAGTTCAGTTATTATTCTGAGGAACATTACGCACTATGTTGTTTTAGTGTACATATCAATGTGTTTTTGGCATAGTATTTCTGGCAATGTATGTTTAAGATGTAACTTCTTAGAATCGTTTTATTTAGAATTGCAGTTATCATTCTCAGGGACGTTTGCATTATGATGGTTTATTATACACCTTATACAGCTTATATGTGTATGAAGCTACTTTATATGTAAAACAGAGTGATATCAATCAAAATCTTGACGTACACAATTATAATACAAGAAGCCGAGGAGATTATCACTTAGTGAGTCACAATAGTAGTTTATTCAAACAAAAACCTAGTTATATTGGTAGGAAACTGTACAACAAGCTACCGCAGTTTTTAAAGAGTCTTGAAAATATATAAATATTTAAAAAACAGTTGAAAAAATATTTAGTTGATAAAGTTTTTTATAGTGTACAAAAGTTCCTTTCATATCAAAATTAAACCACACCTCAACTAATTGATATTTTATAGTGTACAAGAGTTCCTTTCATAACAAAATTAAGCCTCACCTCAACTAATTGATAAAGTAATTATGATAACCAGTGTATAAGATAGTATAATTGTTAATCTGACTTATCTTATACTCCTTAATGGAGTCTCCAAGACGTAATGTACAAAAAAAAAAACCTATAAAGGCCGCATTTATGAACTTTCCTTCAGTTTATACGAGGGACTCTTGAAAGTTGAAATGTAATGTCTTTTTATAAGTATTTCAAGAGTCCGTTGAGTCAAGGCACACTGAAGAAACGTTCATAAATAAGGGCATAAAGAAATGTGTTTTTGGCAGTTCTTTGTTCCAATGTACATTGAGGATGTAGTTTTCAGTTTCATTCACAAAAATACAGTTATCATCCAGGCACGCATGCATTTATAATACGGAGCTGAGTAATTAGTTCAACTTAAACAGGCGTTTAAGTTAAACTAAGCTTTTAAACCGAGAATGAGAATAAGGCTTTAGCTTTAGGGTTTTTAATAATAAGACCTATGGTGTGAACTAATAGGTAATAATTATTGAGAAATTTTCAACATTTCTGATTCAGAATAGGAATCTTGAATTTTATTAATATCTTGAACTTTATCAACGTGATTCACCAAAGAATAGAAGGCAATCAGTTAAATAAAAAAAACCAATTATATGTAAAATTATAATTATAACAATTATATTTCTTAGTAGAAGAAAGTCTGTTGTAGGGTATTATTATTGTTAGTTTGTGAAGTATTTCAAGAGGCAATGAAAGAAAACAAAAGCTCTTTCTCTTCAAAACACTTTTGGACTGGGTATGCCCTTCCAGAAAGTTCTATATATAGCTGGGTCCTAAATATGCGGTGATATGCGCGCTGAGGGGTTGGGGGGATCACGGAGGTGGGTAGGGTAGAGGGGGTAAGGAGAAAGCCCTATGATTCCTTAACTTGTGGGTGAAGTATCGATTTGACGGGTTAAATTCGTTGCTAAAATCTAAATTTGCGACTCCACACCTCAACATTAAGTACTTGAAAACTATTTGACTCCAAATATTATTCATCCTCCAAGTCTGCTTTAAGTTTCTAAGATGTCTGATGGTTCAAAGTTTTGAACTATTTATTAACTAATACTGAACTACTGACTAATAGCTAAAACTGAACTGTTTATGAGCGATTTATTTTAAATAGATATGCTAAGTTTATTATATATTATTATAGACTCTTGACATCAAGAGATTGACTCAGAACCTGACCTTTGAAAATTTAGTTGAAATTCATAAACTTTGAATGGCTGCTCCTGAAATATACACGTTAGGAAATTGGTAAACTTGTGAAATATAGCCTACATAATGTTCAAGGAAAAATCTGACGACCTGTACAAACTTATTCCTCTCATCAAGGTATTAAAAAATGTATTTTCAGCATAGGTCCGGAAACGCTTTGTTACAAAAATAAAGAAGACCCAAGATCGCATAGGTCCGAGAACCCTTTTTTACAAAAATAAAGAAGGTTGCAGCTATTCCTGTAAATCTACTAGTTCAGAAATCTCTCTGGTCTAGGTGTTAAAATGAATGGCTTTCATGAAAATCAAACGAATAAGTTGAATAAAGTATGCAAGACTGTAACTACCGTAATTATTCGGATATTCTACAACATTCAAAAATGGCCAATTTTGAAGTAGATTAGCATGGTTTATTGTCATAAACTGATACATTTTTCTAACAAAACTTGAAAAAATTCAATTCTGGAAATAGAATTTAATATAGCCTAACACAATAATGGCGAAAAGTTCCACCCTGCTTACATCAAATAATGAAAAAAATTATTGAAAGAATTTGTACCAGAGGTGTTCTTCTGAGCTTAATGCAACTTTTGTATCTGTTTTATTCTACAAGTGTTGAAGATATTAATTCACTTATTTATTCATTAATTAAAAAAGAAATCAAGCAAAGATACACACGCACAGCCCACTACTGCTTTCTTTTCAAATTTTTAACTAGAAAATCAAAATTTTATGTCCAAATTTAACTAGAAATTTCACTTTGACAATAATTGCTTTTTCACTTTGGACACTTTTCCACTTTCTCGTACAATTGCTCTCAAGCTCATAAGCCCTCAAGAAGTTCTCGCTCCCATGAAATTTAATTAGCTCATTCTTTCCAACACAAGAATATTATAATAAGCCCTATAGAAGTTCTCTTCATAAACGAAGCACTAGTAACGATGTTAATTAGTAGCGATGTTAGTAACGATGATAATTTGTAATAATATTATTACTCAATCTACTTCTCGCTCCCATGAAAGTTAATTGTAAGACAACATGCCTTAATGTAAAATTATCAATATTTGCTCTCGAGATTGTAGTATTACTGCTTTTGTTCTTTTCCTAAACAATAATTAATAATAATATCGTGTGACCTGGCTGGCTCAGGTCTGGTGTTAGTGTTCTCAGGACGCACCTGAATAAAGTTCAGGGCTTTTGACGTCACTTAACTACTGCTTTTTAGGCAGTCTGAACCGATAGGCTAAATGTGTCCTCCGAAACTCATTGATATTATTCGTATTTTTTATTAATAATCTTCATCATTCATCTCATTACTCACGCACAAGTTCATATTCATGTAGGCAACATAAAAAATCCATTGTTTTATTCAAAATTTATTTTCTAACTCTTACTTATCTATTTATTCATATATATGAATCTGGAATATCCAGTGATTTAAAACTGGAAGGGAAGTGATAGCCGAGTGCCGTAGCAGGTATCTGTTCAACCAGAGATAAGCTAAGAAACTCGTGGGTGCTCTTTGTAAGGGTGACCGATTGGATTGGCCAGCAAAAAAGACTCTGTTATCTGCTGTAAAATCACTTCCCGGTGGTTCGGAACCCACCAAAAACTGTAGGTCCAACTCATCAATTACCATCATCCAATTCATTACCCACGCATAGGTCTCAGACCTTTGTGGGCTTCATCCTCCGAAATAAACAGTTGTTCTATCGGATAATTGGTCACTTAAGAGTTTTATTTTATTTGACAGTCGTAGTACAAAAATTTTCTTAAACGGGGCCTTGTACAACAAGGATAACAGGCGCGTCTTCTATACAAATGGGGCTCCTTCCAGTTTTGAAGAGCTCTGTACACAAACATGTCATTATCGTTGGTACTAAAAAGTGGTCATTTTTATTTTGACACTATTCCTTTCTTGCTACGCAAAAGCTTGAATACCCCCCTTTATATCACTTGAAAATTGATGTTTTCTCAAGAAAGTACTTTCTTTACATTTTTTCAATAAATTTTCTCTCGAATAGAGCTGGAAGAATACTTTTGTTATTAAATTTATTCGAGTATGGATTATTGACAGGAGTAACAGTCAGTCAGAGATAAGCGCCCTATTCGATACATTTTTGCGGATGCAGTTCTAATAAAATTTGTTCTAGTTAAATATAATTCTACTGAAATTTGCATCAAGGCTTGTCTTTAATGCTACTCTTCTTCATGTTAACTATTAATCTATTCAAAATAGATAATCGTGTGGATTAAAACAGAAAGTTATTTGGAAATTTGAAGAAAAAACTTAATGATACATCCATATCTGTTATATACATACTAGCAGGTAGCCTGATTTAATTGAATCTGAATTTCTGGAATGTGTAATAACCTATCTACAAATTCATCTCTTTTCTCATCTCTTTTCTCATCTCTTTTAGTCTCTTTTTCTTTATCCCTCTTCTTTTCTGTTTTGTTGTTGTTCTTCTTCTTCTTCTTCTTCGTTTTTTCTTCATTGTCTTTTTTTCTGCTTCTTCTTCTTTTTCTCCTTTTTTAATTTTTCTTGTTCTCCATCTCTTATACTTCTTTTTCTTCTTGTTCTTTATCCCCTTCTCCATCTTCTTTTTTATTTCTTCTTCTCCCCCATTTTTTCTACTTATTTTTCTTCTTCCTTTTCATCTCCATCTTCTTTCTCTATTTCTTCTTCTTTTTTTACTCCATCTTCTCCTTCTTTTCTCCTCCTTCTGCATCTTCTCCTTTTTTCTCCTTCATATTTCCCTTCTTCTCGTCTCTCTTCTCTTTCCTCTCCTCTTCATCTTCTTTTTTTCTCCTCATTCTTCATCCTCTCCTCCTTCAATCCCCTACTCGCCAGTTAATTCGACAGATAACAAGTAGCTGTTTATTATATAGGATTTTCATTCTTTTCTAATTTTTTCAAACTAATTTTTTTCAGTACAAAAATTTGAATTAAGGCTCTTGTAGGTATTTTCCTTATGAAGCTCTCAGCTTTCCTATGCTGTAATGTAACTTGCATTATGTGAGCTGTATGCTGTAGCTCGTATATTGTAAGGTGCAACGGCTACACTTTAAAAGTTGCATCGATTTTTCAGCCCGCTATAGGCTCTAAAAATGATGGTTTTATGACACTCACGCCTCACAGCTTTCTAAGCAAACTGGGAAAGTATGAATTTTTAAAATCGGTAAAAGCTGGAAGTGGAACAAAAGATTTAAGAAGGGTGGTACTGCCATGTAGTGCAGTCTTAAACCTACCCTAGTGTAGGTCTCGGCAATTTTATCCATTTAAAATGTTCAAGTTTTCCAATCTTTTTGTGTGAATCCTTGATAAATTCAAACTTGGAGAGACAAGTTTTTTATGGACTGTTAATTTTTCAAGTTATACTTCCTTGTAAAAGCATCCTAATTCCTGTATGAATCATCAATAAGGCTCAGATAGATAAACCCCTGGTTGCACAAACATCCTATCATAATGTTCAGAATGCAAGACAAGAAATTGTCTACACACTCGCTTCCATTAATCGACGAATGTGCTTTGAAGCAATTGTAAGTTGACTCTTCTTGACTCGCTCTCCTTGAGTGTCACTCTCACTCCTATTATGACGTAGAGCAGTCTTATGAGCAGTAGAGCAAATCTCCCTGAATGTAGGTATTGACAATTTCATCCATTTAAAATGTTCTTATAGTTTCCCAATCTTTTTGTGTGAATCCTTGATAGAACCAAACTTAGAGAGGCAAGTTTTTGCCAGATTGTTTATTTTTCAAGTTATATTTCCTTGTAAAAGCATCCTAATTACTGTATGAATCATCAATAAGGCTTAGATAGACATACCCCCGGTACAAACGTCCTATCATAATGTTAAGAATGCAAGACAAGCAATTTTCTATGCACTCGCTTCCATTAATCAACAAACATGCTTTGAAGCGATTGTAAGTTGACTCTTCTCGATTCGTTCTCCTTGAGTGTCACTCTCACTCCTATTATGACGTAGATCAGTCTTAAATCTCCCTGAATGTAGGCCTTGGCAATTTTATCCATTTAAAATATTCTTTAAGTTTCCCAATCTTTTTGTGTAAATCCTTGATAAATCCAAACTTGGAGAGACAAATTTTTGATGGATAGTTAATTTTTCAAGTCATATTTCGTTGTAAAAGCATCCTAATTACTGTATGAATCATCAATTGTCTATGCACTCGCTTCCATTAATCGACGAATGTGCTTTGAAGCAATTGAAATGAAATGAAATTGAAATTGCAATTGTAAGTTGACTCTCCTTGATTCGCTCTCCTTGAGTGCCACTCTCACTCCTATTTATTAGATTTAGTTCTACTGTTTTGGAGAACCTTCCAGAATCATCTCAATTATTCTACTGGCTTCCTGCATGATCGAGATCATGTTTCTGGAAATTGCCAGCATGAATGGAAACCTTATAAAAAGGGAACTCCTAGTGATAGCTGCGGAAGTGATAGCAACGAGCCGTAGCAGGTATCTGTTCAATCATATAGAGATAAGCTGCGTTCTTGTAGGACCTGTTTGTAATGGTGACCGATTAGATTGACCAGCAAAAAAGACACTGTTCTCTGCTGTAAAATCACCTCCCGGTGGTTCGGAACCCACCTAAAACTTTAGGTCTAACTCATCAATCATCAATCCTCGTCTGTGTTGAGTCAGTTTTGTCATTTGCTCTTTAATGTATGTGTCTGGTGGCAGTGACTTGAATTTAAAATATTTGTTGATGATAAAAAGGCTCTATTTAAAGTAAATTAGGTTATTAATTTAAATCAATACTATTTTTTTTCTTTCGATTTTTTTATTATTGCTATTTATTATTTATTTATCAATGACATTATTTATGGTGGAATTAATTCAATCCAACTTGCCTTTAAAAATAAATAATTATCCTGGAATTTAGATTTGTGAACAGAAAAAGTCACCTGAGATAGATCGAACCCTGGACCACTGCGTGATAGCATAGCACTCAACCAATAAGGCTTTGGCTGAATTATGAAGTCAGAACCAATATTAAAACATTTCAGGATCCAGTTGTAAGCTACAAAACTGAGATTTTTAGTAGTGAAATGCTTTATGTGGTTGCTAATTTTGATGCTAGATGGCACAAAACATTGACCAAAATATTTGATAAATTCTTCAAATAATTGCATAATTAATTAAAATCAATAATTGTTTTATGACAAATATTCTCAACGTTTTTGACCGCGTGCTCAATTCATTTTTTAGATTAGTTGGTTGTGTGCATGTTATCACTGTACTGTGGGTACATTGTACTTCTTTTAGCAAGTGTGCAACGTAAATCCAATCGACTTATAAGAGATTCTAAAAGCTAATTTACTCTCCTAACCATAAAATAATACGATTTATTCGCAATATTCAATTCACAACCAATCATTGAATCAATTTATATACTATATTTCAAGCTCAGTTGATCTTAGAATTTGACATTTATAGTGGGCTATATTGGCTGCATTGTAATCTAACTATCATTGCTCGAATAACAGAACACTTTTATACTTTTTTTTTGGAGGAGGAAGCACATAGGTAAACATTATTATTCCATTACTGAATGGTGTGATGGTATAAAAGTAGCATGATATTATATCAGCTTATTGGTATAAAAGTGGAACGGATAATGAACGTTTGTGTAACCTGGGGTTGAACTTAGACCAAGGCATAGACTTACAGCCGGTTGCACGTAAGCCAATTAAATGAGGAGTTTAATGTCAGTTAACTAACTGTCGTAAATGTAACGGGTTTATTTCTATTGCACAAAAATCCATTAGTTATTTTTCGTTTTAACCAAAAGGGCACAATCTGGCAACACTGTAATTTGATCAACATTCTGAAGTTGAGAAAAAATGTGAATCAGAATCATTATTCAACTATCTCAATATTATTATATTCTTAATAGATTTTATTCATTTTGAAAGGCTTTTAACACCTACGACCTAATTTGCAGTTCTGTGTTCTGGTACAATAAAAATAACCTATAAAATTTAATTTGACGGGAGTTAGTGAGATTTAATTCTCGGTGAACGGACGGTTAAATATCTCTTTCGCCAGTTAGCCTAATCGGCGATATTGTCCTTTGTGCAAACAAATTATCTCCATTAAGTTTAATCTCTGTAGAATTACATCATTCTTTGTAGTGGCGAAGGTGACATTGTGGAAGGTATCCGTAATGAATAATAAGACGAAATTGTCACAACCACATTTATTAAAAATATTTAGTAACTAGTTTTATTATACCATTATCAATCTCAAAAAAATGTAGTTTTTTTTAGATTGATAATGGTATAACAACCGAAATTAGTTTCTCAATATTTTTAATAAATGTGAGATGGTTTTTTTCAGATTAATAATGGTATAACAATCGAAACTAGTTTCTCAATATTTTTAATAAATGTGGTTGTGACAATTTCGTCTTATTATTCATCATTCTACAGAGATTAAATTTAGTTGGCTTTTGTGCAACCCGCCGTTAGAGAGACAAATTGTTGATGAATTGTTAATTTTCAAGTCATATTTTCTTGTAAAACGTCATATTTTCCTGGAGCACTCTCGAAAATTTGCTTTAAAATGACAAATATTATTTCTCTTCTATTGCATTGAATTATAGCACTACTGTTAAGATGTTTTTCCTATCCTTGGACTGCATTAGCGATTACTTTCCCCTACAGCTTACATTACTCTTTGAAATAACTTCCTAGATATTTATGATAATTTATAATGCGTTTTTACTACATTGAAATACCGTTCGGCTTTTTATTAATTCATTGAAATTGTGCTACTTTCTGTCATATTTTTCAATTTTTTTTTTCTTGAGGATGAAGCCCACATAGGTCTGAGAACTGTGCGTGGGTAATGAGTTGGATGATTGTGATTTATGAGTTGGACCTACAGTTTTAGGTGGGTTCCGAACCACCGGGAAGTGATTTTCAGCAGAGAACAGTGTCTTTTTTGCTGGCCAATCTAATCGGTCACCGTTACAAACAGGACCTACGAGAACGCAGCTTATCTATCTGATTGAACAGATACCTGCTACGGCTCGCGGCTATAAATGTTGTACTTAGTCAAGCAACTATTACTTTGATATTACTTTGATTCATGAAGATTCATTCTAGATTTTAATTCTCATATAATACTGTAATAATAATTGTTTCCAAACGAAGGCAGGTCTTTGTTTCTAGTCGACCGCTTTGCATTTGTCTTTTCGTCCGTCTATTTGTAACGCATTTTTGGCTAAAAGCGTGGATCAAATTCTATGAAATTTGGCATGGATTTTCATTAAAGGAATGCCCAGCGATATATGTGTAAGGATTTTCAAAATTTGCTTGCATTTAAAGGGTATTGAAAAGGAAAAAGGGAAGGCACTCAGACCTTCTATCACATAAAATTCATAGTGATTATAAAATTCTTATAGTCCACCAAATTAGGCGGCTCTAAAAAATGTAATTGTTTTCAGATATGGGATCCCATACCAGTAGCTGATACCTGATAGTAAAGAATTGCCAACCTCAATGCACAAATTGACAACACTGCTCGTATCGTGATCAGTCTGGAAGTCTGACGCCAGTAGTCATAAGGTTTGGGTTTGTCACCGCAGTCAGTTTTTTATACAGCGCAATTTCTTCGAGCCACTGGATTTTGTGGCGTGAAGTTTTGCTAATATAGTTTTGTTTACAGTTAGCCTACACGCTTTTAATGCACGCTTTAATGTAGGGTATACAATTGAACTGAGTGCAAACTATTAAAATATCATCAAAATTTGTAGTACCGAACAATGTGAATACGAACGATTAACTATAATAGTAATAATAATAAATTATTATTAATAAATGATAAATAATAAACAATAAATAATAATAATAAATAATAAATTATTATTAATGAATAATAAAAAAATAATAAATAATGAATAATAAATAACAAATAATGAATTTTTTTTTTGAGGATGAAGCCCACATAGGTCTTAGACCTGTGCGTGGGTAATGAGTTGGATGCTGGTGATTGATGAGTTGGACCTACAGTTTTAGGTGGGTTCCGAACCACCGGGAAGTGATTTTCAGCAGAGAACAGTGTCTTTTTTGCTGGCCAATCTCATCGGTCACCGTTACGAACAGGACCTACGAGTACGCAGCTTATCTATCTGATTGAACAGATACCTGCTACGGCTCGCGGCTATCACTTCCCTAAATAGTTGCTTAACTAAGCACAACATTATTTTATCTTTTACAAAATATGAATAATAATAATAATAATAAATTATAAATTATAAATAACAATAAATAATGAATAACAAATAACAAATGATAAATAATAATAATAATAATACTATTATTGATGAGTGTGCCAATGAAACTTTCGACGAGAGTACTTCAATCGGCAATTGAAGAATTGTGAAGGTAGAGTGGAGTTTGCAGAAATAGTGGGGGAATAGTTGGTTGGCTTCTGGGGTGGAAGTAGTGGTAATCGATCATGATTTGTTGGCGGCCACCGTACACACAACACAGATACGGTACCGAAACAGTTGGTGAAAAGCAACTTTTGTTGTGAAGAGCGGAATAGGAGATGCATGACTGCATTCGAAGAAAGGAAAACTTGAGAATAGGAAGGAGGAGGAGGCGGAGGAGGAGAAGGAGTAGAAGGAGAAGGAGTAGAAGGAGAAGAAGAATAAAAAGAATACAGGAGGAGAAGGAGTAGAAGAAGAATAATAATACAGAAGAAGAAGAAGAACAATACAGAATGAAAGAAGACGAACACAGAATAAGAAGAAAAAGAATAGAAGAATAAAGTAGAAAAAAGAAAAGAGTACACGAGAAGAAGGAGGAGGATTGAGAAGTAAATAAAACAAACTTCAAAACCAAAAAAGAAACAGACTTCAATGAAATGATACCCAAAAATTAAATTCTCACGTAGTAAAAGGTTTAAAATAAAATATTTACTTTAAACTTAGAAAATGTAATGCAAGTAACCTTTTTTAAGTCGGTGCCAAATTTTCCTTAAACTTCTATAATGTAACAAAGAATTTCTTGTAAACTTCATAAAATATTTGGCGCCGTCATCAAAAGATTGCTTGCATTGAATTTAAAATTTTCTGTGTTTAAAGTAATTTATTATAAACATTTTAGTACGTAAGTATTTAATTTTTGAGTATAATTTCATTGGAGTTGGTTTCTTTCTTGGTTTTACAATTTGTTTTATTTTAAGCTTTTTAGTTGAAAACATGAGAAATTTCTTATAGCTTTCATCATGAAATATATATCAAATTAGCACAATATCATCAATATAACATAAATTAAAGTAACTAAAAATCTACCCACAAGAAAAGTGAATAAACTAAGTAAAATTCTACAACTCTTCATTTAACATTGAATATTTTATTCAGGAAAACTATAATAGTGAAAGGCTTCTTAAAAGTGAAATAGCTTTTGATTTGTCATTTTAATGCGGTCCCTTTCAGAATATGCCTCTACTGAAAAATTAATAACTGCAGAATATTTTTCAATTATCTTTTTGAAATTAACGATCTCAACAACATGTTTTACTAGAAACTCATGATTGAAACTATATAACCTTATTCCTACGACTTCATAACACCAATTAAATTATTTACAATGTCATATAAACACAAACATTCTTTTTGTGACTAAGTGCATTATTCCTCTGAGCCCTTCAAATATTATTATTCTTAATTCAAACCAAGTTCAACTGGTTGACCAAAACGGGACATTACAGGCTTGTTTCACATATAACCGGTTTTCGGTAACTGATGTCGCTTACCCGGGATACATTGCATCATATAATGATTTCAAGAATCGGGTTGGTGTGAAGCGCTCCATATGATACAACTAGCCGGCAGACTCGCTTCGCTCGCCTTAACCGTCTAGCCAGGGGGCTCCGCCCCCTGGACCCCCGGGGGGTCCAACTAATTTCCATTTTGATTAGATAAATTTACAGAAATAGGTGATTTTGGGGAGAATTTTGATACCATTACTTAGTATGCATCTAGGGTCTCAATCAAACAGTGGTATTTCGATTATATAGATATAGATTTCACTCCATGTGGCCTTGAGGTTCTTGAGAAATTGTGATCAACTAAATTCCAAAAATCCTAAATTTTGAGATGAATCATGTAATCCTATTTTTCACGTGTTTAGCACCCCAGCTGAAAATTTGAACTTTTTTGGCCTTGTGGTTCTTGAGAAATTATAATCACCTAAATTTTCAAAATCGTTAATCTATGGTAAATTAATTTCATAACTAATTTTTTGTTGATTTTCTGATCAATACCTATTTTCACAAAAATTCTCAGGCTCATGTACTGTTTTGGTAGCTCGGGATAAGTTTGCTTTGTTTGAAACAAATTATTATTCATTAATAGACCTAACCTACTGAACTTGCCAGCCAAACAGCTTAAAGGAACAGCTGATAGAAGTCAACCGTTTAAGTGCAAATTTCAAAATATTTGGCTGTTTTATCACCAAACTTTTTTCAAAAATCGTCGATTTTGGGGCTAATTTTGAAACTTTTTCCAAGGTACATCTAAGGCCGATACTTAACATGAATACCAAATTTTATCTGATTTGACCTTATGGTTCTCTAGAAATTGTCACCTAAATTTTCAAAAATCTTCAATTTTGGGCCCATTTTGGGGTAAATTTTGAAACCCTTTCTTAGCACGCGTCTAGTCCCCCTACTGAATACGTGTACCAAATTTTATCGTTTTTGGTCGAGTGGTTCCTGAGAAACTGTGATGAATGAGTGAGTGAGTCAGTCAGTGGTATTTCGATTATAATATATAAGATGATCGGCCTGGTACCGATTGGTTACTCGACCACAAACTATATATGAAACTATCCCATTTGAACAAAATTGAATGAAGACATCGATTAATGCTCCTTCTTGTTTCATTAAACTTTATTTATAGTCTACCTGTACCTTTTCATTATTAATTCTAGTACAGTTATTTAATTGATCTACCTTGTCATTTATCTATTAATGTTACTATCTATTTTGTTTATCATTAATCTATTTCATCTGTTTACTTTTAATTTTCTTATATTTTATTTTTAACTGGATAATTCTTTTTCCCTGGTGCCCTCGCAGATTCTAATTTTTCAATAAATAAATATTGGGCTACATAATGGGCCAATCTTTGCAAAACTTGGATGGAACCTCCGTTCATTTTTTTTTTTTAAATTATAGAAATCGGTTGAATAGTGCTCAAGTAATTGCCGTACAAACATTAATAAATAAAAACAAGTCGATTGAGAACCGCCTCCTGTTTGGAAGTCGGTTAAAAAGAAAGAAATAGTAAAGGATGAAAAATGACAATGAAGATGGATGAAAAACAACAAGACGGACTAAAGAATGCAAAGATGAGGATGATAAGAAGGAGAAAGGAATAGTGAAGGATGAAAATAGAGAAGGTGGCGAAGGCAAATGAAAGGCGAAAGAAGGTGGAGAAAACAAAGAAGAATAATGAAAAGTGGAAGACGAAGGAGATGAGAAGAAAGAGAAGATGTAGTGAAGAAAAGGAAGTGATGATGAAAATGAGAGGAAAAAGTTTAGAAGAAGATGATGGAAGATGGAGAAAAAGAAATAGAAGTAAAGAAGAGTAGGAGGATACAATGGAAATGAATTGACACCAGCCCCATTTTCACTTTTCACCTTATTCTAGTCACAGTACTGTGTTTGGCCACATCTGGCCACAGTACTATGTTTAACCAACCAGCCGCTAGATAACGCCAAGTATCATCATTCTTTTTCACTACAACTCAAGCATAATCTCTCACACATGTTTTCTGAAGTGACTAGCTATATAAGCTGGTCACTTACTCTTGTAGTGTGTGGATCATCTGTTTATCAAAGTTACTGAATCAATTTCATTTTCAATATTTAGAGCTTACTGCTCAGGGTTTCTCAAGGTGCTAGATGTGCTTCTGAGAACCTAATTTTTGTGAATACTGACTAGATGTTGTATTCTTTTCACCCTACAACAAGCACCTAACCGGGGCTTGATATATACAGAGCTTAGGCGGGGTCTTGCTTCCAACAGCAGACCTAACTGGGGCTCTGATATAGTCAAGCTTAAGCGGGGTCTTGCATTTCCCATTAACAAAGACCAAATATTCTGGATGCCACGATCAGCCGACCAGAGGGAACGACGCCGCCTTCGGCGCCAGCAGTGACGACATCAACTTCAGCAGAACCTCGTTCCAGCCATCAAGGGACCAAGCCAGCCAACGCCACCTCCAGGGCAATCCAGCCGATACAATCACATTGAACGACAGCAAGTCTACCCCCAAGGGCCACCGTCACTCCAAGCTATCTACTCCTCTGCTTCTTCCACTCGTCCAGCTACTCCCACAACGCCGCCTCCATGGGAAGCTCCTCCTAGGCTGATTTCACCGATTCCTTCCTCACCATCAAGTATCCCATATACCTTAATACTGATTGACCTTCCATATGTCGCACTTCCATCTGACGCAAATTCCATTCATCCTCTAGACCCCCGCAACCCGAGGAGACGAACTCTGGCTGCATAAATTCTTTTCTACCTTAGCCTCTTCCTCCATCATTGCTTTTGACCCCTTCAAAATCAACTAAACTGCTTGCAAGGACACCCTAGCTCTATCTAGCAGCCGAGGCGATATCAATTTTGGCGCCCAACGTGGGGCCATACTACATGGATGTGTAGTGACCCGATTGTCCACTGCAGCAGCTCACTTCATCACTGTTCTGGGGACAGTAGACCCCAGTGGCGCCCAAGACACAAACATGGTTGTGACTAGGAATGAGACACACACTACTAGACCACTTCCTGACCAAGTTGCAGCAGGAAGCTCAACAACCATCACTGATCCAGCTGGTCCCCTGACAGCACAGGTCCATGCTACTTGTCCAACCACAGTTCCTGGCACAATCAGTACAATGGCAGACCCAGTCTCTGCCATCTCCATGGCCCAAAACTTGGCCTCCACTACTACAGTGGAAGTACAGCACACACGCTATATGGCACAAGCACCAACCTACCTGTCGCCCATGAGCAATTCATCACTCAACCTGGCTGCTCTACTTCCCGAGTTCCATGGACGGCTCCATGAGGATCCAGCCACATTCATAGAAAAATGTGTAGTTATCCTACAAAACCACCAAGTACCCACATATTCCTGGCTTCACTTCATATGTGCACAGCTACATGATGATGCTGCTAATTGGTGGCATGAGTATGGAGAATTCATTACTGATTGGAAGCAGCTCCAGGCCCGCCTCCAATCCAAATTTTCAGGAAATCAGAGAATAGCAGAGGCACATAAGGAGTTCTATGGAACCAATCAAAAGAATAACCAACCAGTTGAAAAATTCCTCCACCAAAAGATTCAACTTCAGAAACGACTTGGGTCAGCCCTAGCAGAAGAAGAGATCATCTCTCTGCTAATCAATCAGCTGACACTTGAACTCAGGATGCTGGTTCGAGCTGCTCGACCAAGAGATCTTGAAGACTTGATCTCATTAGCAAATGAGTTTGAGAATGATCTGAGTCAACGACCTAAGGCAAAGCCACTTGCTCCACCTGCACCACCAGCCAAACACACACTATCAGCTCCAAAGTGTCATTTCTGCCCAGAGTATCACTTCCACCGAGATTGTCCGGTACTGAAGTCAAGGAGGCAGGGAAACGACACAACTGGAGAGAATTAGGCTCCAACTTTCCAGCCAAAGACACAGGAGCCCCACCAGAACTGAAACCAACTTCTAGCACACCACCAGATGTCACTATGAAGCCAACACATTTGCCACCCACCTGTTCACCAATAATCCTCTCCACCCTAAGTGTAGCCTCCACAGGAGTCTCAGCAGCCACCAGCCCGGCCACTACTGCCAACAGCCAAGAAGAGCCCAAGGCTACCCAACTCAGTTCAGCTAGTGATCACACAGCCATCACTCCAGCAACTGACCCAGCTCTCTTCAAGGCCACAGTTGTGCAATTGCCCATGCTGCCACCTACACTCCCTGTGAGGCCAACACCTCCTTCACCACTGATAGAAGCAACGCCAGCTACCAAAACAACCATCGCTGTTAATCTCACAGCTGCTCAACTTGGTCCAATAAGTGATCACACAGCCATCACTCCAGCAACTGACCCAGCTCTCTTCAAGGCCCCAGTTGTGCAGTTGCCCATACTGCCACCCACACTTCCTGTGAGGCCTACACCTGCTTCACCAGTGGCCCCTACTCCTGCTTCACCAGCAGAACCACCACCTGCTTCACCAGCAGAACCACCACCTGATCCACCAGCAGAACATCCACCTGCTCCACCAGTGGCCCCACCTCCAGCAGCCACTGCAGTGACCACTACCCTTGAGGCAACCAGCAACCAACTGTTAGAGGCACTGTCACGAAACCCCACCAGTAACATGGTAGGAGACAAGTGTTATAAATCCAAAAAAGAGATGCCTCCTGAAGACCAACCAAACTTAGTAGAGCCACCCACATTGAACCAGATTGAATCAAGAAACCAACTTCTCAAAGAACTCTCACATGCTCAGGCAGCTCACCGACACCTAGCACACTCAATCCAACAATGGACAGACCTTCAAGCCAAACTGGCCAATGAGAAGACTGACACTAATCAATTCTTTCTGACAAGCTACTGTGTCCACAATCAACTAGTGAAGAAAAATGTACAGCCACATGACTCTTACTGGCATATGGTTGTGCCACCTGCCCTCCGGGAACACATCATGTTTCTCTCTTATGATGATGACTTGGCTGGACACCAAGGAGCTGCCAACCAGACTCACTATCTGAGACCTGACCCAGATGCTGTCACCACCACCTCCTACCAACTGGGTGACCTTGTGTTGATCCAGAACCACGCTCTTTCAAACAAGGCAAGGAACTTCAACACTGGCCTAGCTCATAGATGGAAAGGCCCATACACCATCACCCAAATCCAAGGAGCCGTTCACTGGGTCAAGGATAACAGTGAAACCATCAAGGTGCACCAAGACAACATACGGCCAGCACCTATTACTTAGTTTTAAGATTTATTGTTTTTCAACTCATGCCACTTGTAATTTCAAACTTATGCCACTTACTTTGTTAGTATTTTATTTTACTTCCAATTCATGCCACTTGTATTGCTCATCAACTTATCCAATCATTCAAACTCTGTATTTTGTTCAATAAAACCTAGAATAAGGTTCTCAGAAGCAGGGGGGAATTGACACCAGCCCCATTTTCACTTTTCACCTTATTCTAGTCACAGTACTGTGTTTGGCCACATCTGGCCACAGTACTATGTTTAACCAACCAGCCGCTAGATAACGCCAAGTATCATCATTCTTTTTCACTACAACTCAAGCATAATCTCTCACACATGTTTTCTGAAGTGACTAGCTATATAAGCTGGTCACTTACTCTTGTAGTGTGTGGATCATCTGTTTATCAAAGTTACTGAATCAATTTCATTTTCAATATTTAGAGCTTACTGCTCAGGGTTTCTCAAGGTGCTAGATGTGCTTCTGAGAACCTAATTTTTGTGAATACTGACTAGATGTTGTATTCTTTTCACCCTACAACAAGCACCTAACCGGGGCTTGATATATACAGAGCTTAGGCGGGGTCTTGCTTCCAACAGCAGACCTAACTGGGGCTCTGATATAGTCAAGCTTAAGCGGGGTCTTGCATTTCCCATTAACAAAGACCAAATATTCTGGATGCCACGATCAGCCGACCAGAGGGAACGACGCCGCCTTCGGCGCCAGCAGCGACGACATCAACTTCAGCAGAACCTCGTTCCAGCCATCAAGGGACCAAGCCAGCCAACGCCACCTCCAGGGCAATCCAGCCGATACAATCACATTGAACGACAGCAAGTCTACCCCCAAGGGCCACCGTCACTCCAAGCTATCTACTCCTCTGCTTCTTCCACTCGTCCAGCTACTCCCACAACGCCGCCTCCATGGGAAGCTCCTCCTAGGCTGATTTCACCGATTCCTTCCTCACCATCAAGTATCCCATATACCTTAATACTGATTGACCTTCCATATGTCGCACTTCCATCTGACGCAAATTCCATTCATCCTCTAGACCCCCGCAACCCGAGGAGACGAACTCTGGCTACATAAATTCTTTTCTACCTTAGCCTCTTCCTCCATCATTGCTTTTGACCCCTTCAAAATCAACTAAACTGCTTGCAAGGACACCCTAGCTCTATCTAGCAGCCGAGGCGATATCAGAATAAGAAGGAGGATAAGGAGGAATTGATAAGAAGTAAGAAAAAGAAAATGAGGAGAATTTGGATGAAAATGAAGATGGGTAATAAAATACAAAGAAAATCTAGAAGTAGGAAGGAAGACGTGCCGAAAGAAAATGGAAATACGGAGTAAAATTTAAGAAGATGAGAAGGTGATGAAGGAGGAGGAAGAGAAAAGATGAGGAAGAAAAAAAAATACAAGGAAGAAGAAGGAAAAGAGTGAGAAGAAGGAGGGGGGAAATATGACGAAGAAGGTGGAGGGCGAAACGGAGAAGTTAAAGAAGCAAAGGAATCAAAGAAGAATTACAAAGGGATGAGGAGATTAAAGGCAAGAAAAAGATTAAGGAGGAGAAAAATAAGTAGCAAGATGGAGGAGAAAAGTATGAAGAATAAGGCGGAAGAAAACGAAGTAGGAGGAGTCAAAGAATATTTACTAAAGGAAGAGAAGGAGGAGGGAAGGCGGAAGAGGAAAAAGCAAAAAGCATTACAAGACGAGGAGGAGGAGGAGGAGGAGGAGGAGGAGGAGGAGGAGGAGGAGGAGGAGGAGGAGGAGGAGGAGGAGGAGGAGGAGGAGGAGGAGGAGGAGGAGGAGGAGGAGGAGGAGGAGGAGGAGGAGGAGGAGGAGGAGGAGGAGAAATAAAAGAAGAGTGACAAGAAGAGGAGGATGAGAAATCAAAGAAGAATTGAAAGAGGATGAGGAGAAGAAGAAGAGCACGATGAAGAAGAAAAAGAGGAAGAAGAAGAAGTAAAGGAAGAGGAAGTAGAAAAAGAGGAGGAAGAAGAAACAACAGACTAGAAGTACAGTAGAAACAATTAGTCTGGGCGCACGGCCGTTTGGTAGTCAGCCATGGCGAGGGGAGTGTTTATCGCTCATTTCTAAAAACATGTGGCCCGTGCGACGCTGCAGATGTCTTCAAGGTCAACTAGTCAACCTTTAACAGGACGGCTAGTAGTGAAACCAGAGCCACGCGCCCAGACTAATTTATTGTTCCTACTGTAGGAGGAAAAAATGAGCGAGATGAAAGTAGGAGGAAGAAGGAGAAAAAGACATAGACATATCAAATGATTGAAATAAAAATGATATCAAATCATATCATATCATATCATAGACATATCCCGCTCCACCATCAGGCATTTATTTGTAATCATTCACCCACGCACAAGTCTCGGACTCATGTGGGCATCATCAGCAATAAAAAAAAATCAATTGATATTTTGAATTCATTTCAAATTTGATTTATTGTCACTTCAAACATGTTCATACTTTCATTCGAAGTAATTTCGACATCATATTATCATATAAGCTAGAATAAAAAGCTGTTTTTTTTATCAAAATAATTAAATAATTCGTCGACAAAGCCCTAAGGCTGGAAAGTAAGGAATTGGAAGTGGATAGGCAGAAAAATGAGGAGAATAATGAAGAAGGAGAGTGAAAGAAGATGAAGAAGAAGGAAGTGATAGAGAAGACGATGGAGAAAAGCCGGAAGATGAAAAAAGAGAGAAGAAGGAGAGAGAGATGTAAAAGAACTAGAGAGAAAGAAGATGATGGAGAAGAAGAAGAAAAGAAGAGGAAGAAGAAGAAGTAGAGGAAGAAGAAGTAGAGGTAGAGGAAGTAGAAGAAGAAGAGACTACAGACTAGTAGTAGAAGGAGGAAAAAATGAGCAAGATGAAAGTAGGAGGAAGAAGGAGAAAAAGTAAGGGAAAAGTGTGAAAGAGAGGAATAAGAAGGAAAAAACTACTTGGAACTAACTTCAAGTTTTGTTTCACGTTGGAAAGCTGTCCGCTTCAATCTTTCCATCAAGTTTGACATTTCCTAGCTACTGTGCTCTATATAGCTTTCCTTCACTCCGGCCTTGCGAACTTATTTTTCAATTTCTATTTATGAAATTTTCGCCTGACGTCAGGTTGACATTGTGGAAGAGTTTTTATCAGTTATGACACACCATGAACTGTGTCTTTTCACTTCCTATTAAAACTCGTATTTCTCATGTGGATTGAGCGGCAAACCTGATGGGAAATTGGATTAACTCTTGTGAGCTTCCTTTTAATAGCAGTTTTAGACGGGCGCAAATAGAAACGCGGGCTTTATGACGTGACGCAGGGTGACTTTTTGTGATACACATAAACTAATTGGACCACCCAAAAGCGAGATATCTAATTTATTTTTAGTTTTTTCAAAAAAATAAATCTGTTTGGGTTTTTATAGAATAAAATATTATTTTATTAAAGAAGATATTTATTTTTTACAACAATCAAAACAACTTTAAAAATAAAAATTCACGAGACCATGAGAATAATATTATATTATTACACGATATTTAACTGTGTAATGCTCTGTCTTTATACTGTGTTAAATAAATTTTATGTAAATTTTAAATTAAATAAATTCCATTTAACACTGTTAAATATCGTCAATAGTATTAATCACAATTTTAAAATCTTACAACTAAACATTTAATTCATTTAAAACATTTAATTATGTCATGTATGACTGTTATTCAGAAACTCTTCTATGCTATAATAGCCCTTCTCAACTAGAAATCTGTACAAATCCTTTTGAAAAGTTACAGTCCTGTAAATTGAAATGGATGATTGTGACGGAGAACTACCGTACTAATGCTGCTCCTACTGGCGAACAAGTGTTTTCACTTATGCCAGTGGTTTTTTTTCACCTCTTGTGCCACATTTGATAAATATTTTTCATTGTTAAGTACTGACATATTCTAGTTATTAAGCTACTGAATTTCCAAGTGTTCTTATTATTTGATGTGCATATTCTTATACATATAATATATTCTGTTGTATTGTGGTGTGGAAATAAATTTTAATTGAATTGAATTTAGATAATTGGGTAAACTATTTAATAATTTCACACCAATATAACTAGGTTTTTTTCAAAAAGATTAAGTCTCTGTACACTCAGGTTGTTTCTATGTCTAGTGTAGTAGTTATTAAAATCGGAATTTGTTGTAAAATTACTGATTTATTTTACAACAAATAAAACAACTTTGAAAATAAAAACGCATGAGAATAAATAAATGTTTAAATGCATTGCGACAAGTTCGATTGAAACCTAAGCCTGCCAGATATCTAACAGCACGCTAATGCAGAATGATTTTTAAAAATGTTTTGCAAAGACATATTTCCCCAAAGCTCTATGCTTTTCGTAATATGGGAATAAATAGGGGCAAAATAGAAGGATCTTCCTGCGTCATAAAATATGGAACATACTCTGTGATGATTCGCAGAACAAACAAATTACCACTAATAGGGTTTGCTAGTCTATCGATATAAAAATTCTATGAAAGGTCCTTATCAATAATAATCAATCCTAGAAGGGTTGCTTCTGTTACATTTTCAATAATTGGATATCTAATGCTAATTATGTATGAGGACTTGTCTGTAATAAAGTTCAATGCTGTGTAACTTTATTCTTCAAACATTTTTGACTTGAAATGAGATGACTCAACCGGGAGAAGCCTCTTTTTTTAGGAGGAGTGTAAAAATATTTGATTTTTTATGATTATGAACGAACGGCTAAACCAATTTAAGGTTTTCATCGCGGTAGTAATCTACCGACTTTTATGTAAAAAACTGAAAAAAAGTCCAAAATTTTGGGGATTTTTGGGTCTTAAAAGTTGAGCACAGCTCAAAACCCGTCGCAAACTCGGAACTCTTTCTTAAGATGCATGGAGTGAATTAAAAACAAAAAAAATAAAAACAACTTTTTTGTATTTTTGTTAAACAAGGTCTTTTTTTGACTAATTCGCCCAGGCGAGAAGCGTTATTCTGCCTCAACCTACATTTTGTTAGGTATAAGATGGTATCACTCGTGACTACTACTTGGAAGAGTGATAGAATGCAATGACGTGTCGTTATTAGCTCTGTTATTATTACTTACCCGGCGGTTCGGAACCCACCTTAATCTGTAGGTCCACCATTCATGACATCATTGTATCATTATTCACCTCATTACCCAAGCACAGGTCTCATACTCATGTGGACTTCATTAGCATGAAATTTTGGCCCACTATAAGATTTTTTTTGGAGGATGAAGCCCACATAGGTCTGAGACCTGTGCGTGGGTAATGAGTTGGATGATGGTGATTGATTTAACTAATTGTAAAATACCTCTTTACTTCTCTGCAAGCGGTAAAGTACTTTCTTTACGCTTCTGTTTTAATTTTGGTGCCTTCTCATTGGTGGATCACGGAATCTGTGAAATTCACATAACCTCAACAATGGCGAACCTAACCAAATCCGCGCATGGTCTGTGATGTTACAAACAACAAGCTTTTATTGTGTTGGAATCCAGAACTGCAGTTTAGGAAAAATATTGTATGCAATTCGCGCGTGAAGCTTCTTTATCGCTTCACGCTCTTAATACATAAATAACTATTTCAGTTGTATTTTAAATATTTCTGCATTTTCAAGACTCTTTAAAAACTGCGTTAGCTTGTTGTAGAGTTTCCTACTAATATAACTAGGTTTTTGTTTGAATAAGCTACTATTGTGACTCACCAAGTGATAATCTCCTCGGCTTCTTGTATTATAATCGTGTACGTCAAGATTTTGGTTAATATCACTCTTTTTTACATATAACTTCTCAAGTGGGTAGAATCTTTAAATTGGAGACTGGGGTAATATGTGACGTTTACAATTAATTTACCTCAATTGAAGTAATCACATTTTTACAGATGTTCTTGTGCTCATTACTTAATTAGAAATGATGACTTTCACTATCTGATAAATCAAAAACTTATTTCCAGGTCAATCCTTTTCTTCAATTCCAATTCAATCTTCAGAATACGCCCTTTTTATGGCAGAAGTACGATGGATGGATCAGATCTCTATCTGAGTGAGTAAGCTAAGATATTTTGTAACTTTATGAGATGAAAGTAGTGAAAGTCGTAGAAAATTTACGATATAACATAAAACATCTTATTCTGATCATTTTTGGCTATAAAGACGATCTCTCGTATGAGAGCGGTGTATGTTTCTTTATGTCTGTCTTTTTTTAGTCTTATATGTGGATATGCTTGCTTTATCAATTATTTTTATTACTTGTAGTACAGTTACGGTAATTTTCACATAGTTTGATAAAATCTACAGCAGATTAATAATATATTAATGCATTGAATGGACAATCATTTTTGCTAGAACTCTTCTGAAAAATATTGAAATAAGGAAAGTATTTGTTGCGTAGTACGATTAAATCTGCACTGTTTTGTTACTAGATATAAGAGGTTCGGAAGTGATATCGATACAGCTTACTTTATTCCACTTCTTATCAAAGTAGTGGCATAATGAAGCTATTTTAACACTAATGTCACTTTTCAATACAGAATAGAATGACTTTTTATTTGTTGACGTGGCGAAGTTTGGACAGTAATGTCCTCTCTACCACTTAACCACGAAATTACAGTACAGGAGTCTAGACTAATCAGAAATCAGGATTTCTCCAAAACAGTGTCGAAAATGAGTATTATAGTCACATTAGTTCATGTAAACATTTTGAAATCAAACTGAATTTCAAATCAGAACTGTCAACGTATTATAACGGAAATATTATAGGTCGCATATTGAAGCAAATAAACTGCAGGAGTTGAATATAAATATATGTTTATCAATCAAATGGAGACTCTGGAGTCGTACAGTTACCATGCTTATATGTGTATGAAGCTACTTTATATGTAAAAACGAATTATATCAACCAAAATCTTGACATACATAATTATATTACAAGAAGCTGAGGAGATTATCACTTGGTGAGACACAATAGTAGCTAATTCAAACAAAAACCTAGTTATATTGGTAGGAAACTACAACAAGCTACCGCAGTTTTTAAGTCTTGAAAATAAAAAAATATTTAAAAACCAATTAAAAAAATATTTAGTTGATAAAATTTTTATAGTGTACAAGAGTTCCTTTCACATCAAAATTAGCCTCACCTCAACTAATTGATATAGTAATTTGGTAACTAGTTTATAAGAGTATAATTGTTGATCTGACTTGTCTATACTCCTTAACTGGAGTCTACAAGACGTAATCTACAAAAAAAAATATAATAATTGGGTCTGAAGTGCTATAGGATTCCCTATTTTGAGTTGCATCATTGCACAAATGCACATTGCACTTACAGTAATGCACATGAAATTATAGTAGTGCAAATGCAGTATATCAAAACCAATCGCTTAATGTAGGCTAAAGAGGCCAATATCTAAACTGTTGATTGTATGGTTTCTAAGTGATTCAATATTCTACGGCTTCCCTTTTAATATCGTTTATCGGAATTAACTCTAGTTCTTTAGAGGGAAGTTCTACAAGAGCTTACAGTAGTTTCCAGTAAGCTCATTATAGGCATTAGCTCTTTCGTCGATATTCATTCAATTGCTCAAACAATTCGTATGTAATATCTAAACTGACACTATATA
This sequence comes from Conomelus anceps, assembly GCA_948455865.1. Taxonomy (NCBI): domain Eukaryota; kingdom Metazoa; phylum Arthropoda; class Insecta; order Hemiptera; family Delphacidae; genus Conomelus; species Conomelus anceps. The sequence continues at coordinate 18,551,390 of OX418226.1, read as the reverse complement.
TCAATTAAATATATGATTCCACTCACTTTTACTGGAGATACTGGAGGGGTTCATTTCACTTCTAAAGAGAAGCTTCGACAGCCCCTTCTCTTTAGAAGTGAAATGCATCCCTCCAGTAAAAGTGAGTGAAAATCATACATTTAATATTGAAATACAGTGTCAGTTTTGATATTAGATTGTGCATCAAGTATTTCGTCATTGGAAACATCACAGAACTCCAATGTAGGTTTTTGTTTTTATCTATTTTTATTCTGAACGTTCGATAGTACTTTTATTTCTTCTTATTAATGTATTTGAAGAAGAAAAAAGAAGGAGAATGCACGTAGAAAAAGTATGGAAAAGATGAGTCAGGAGAGGGGGGAGAAGAAGGAAAAGTAGTAGTAGTAGTAGAAGAAGAAGATGAGGAGGAAGGAGAAGGGGATGAAGTAGAAAAGATGAAGATAGAGAGTAAAGAGAAAAGAGGGAGAAAAAAGAGAAAAGGAAAGACAAATAAACAGAAAAGAAAGAGACGAAGAAAAAGTGGAAAAGAAATAGTCGACGAAGAAAAGAGAATGAAGAAGAAAAAAATAAGAAGATGGATAACACAAAATCAACTATCATATTAAACTTATATATTCATATTAACTTTTCATGTGAAATTTAACGACTTGCAGTCAAATATTTGTTAAGAATAAGTATAAATCACTTAATTAATCTGTAGGCCGAGCGCTTTCAAATCTATGAGATCCATCTTCAGAGGCCGATCTCATAGATTTGAAAGCGCTCGGCCTACAGATTAAGTGAGTTATACTTATTCTTAACAAATATTTGACTGCAAGTCGTTAAATTTCACATGAAAAGTTAATATTAACAACGCAGTTCGTCATGGAACAAGAAATCCAGGAATTATATATTCATATATATCATGGCGGGCCGCTTAGCGCAGTTGGTTGGGGCGTTGCAACTTCAGCTTGCTGTCGTTTGAGTGGTCGTGGGTTCGAATCCCGCTCCACCGTCAGGCATTTATGTGTAATCATTCACCTCATTACCCACGCACAAGTCTCGGACTCATGTGGGCATCATCAGCAATAAAAAAAATCAATGTGTCATGTTCTGGATATATTGATTCAGTTGAATCGGGCAACCTGCTAGTTATCTTTATAATCTGTCCGTTGAAAATGAGTTGAATCATGTCAGCTGTTTATTTATTTATTGTACAAACGCAACTTATTGAAGTATTTGAAGTGTTTGAAGAGCATCATTTCACTTCGCTTAGCTGACCGCAGGCATGACCATACGTCAGGATTTGTCCTGACATGTCAGGATTTCGAGGCTCTCGTCAGGTCTGCCGTCTTTTTAAATGAATTGTCAGGATTTCTTGATATTCAATTAAATACAAAAGATTTTCTCAATATTTTTTATTCAAAGAGAAAAAATATTGAAATGAATTTTATATTATATTAATTGAATTTTAAATATTCAAATTTACATTACAGAAAATAATCAACTTGAAATTATCAAGTAAATTGGATAGACTGAATCAATAGTGAAACTAATTAATAATGTTATATTTGATTTGTCCAGCTACCTTATCAAGTACATTTTTGTCCTTTGACACTGTTTTATAAAAATCTTCACATGTCAAGTTTTTCAAATTGTATTGCACTACAAGCAAAGCCCGGATTGAGGGTATAGATAGACGGTTTCTTTGACCATTGACTTCCCAACAAAGAGAAAATTCTTTCTACCTTTGCGTTCTGGGCAGTAATAGCAAAAATATACCGATAGACACAAATTCAGGGATTCTTGTAGTACCTATATTGTTGAAAATTGATACCCACAACGATTGAGGCATTACATCGAGAAATGAGTCTTCTTGTTTCAATATAAATGTGTTCAAAACTGCTATTTCGTCGAAAAATTTCACATCATTGATGTGTATTCCTCTACCACTCAAGTAATGAATTATTGATGAAGCAGTTTCTTCAAAGTCGATAATTTCGCTTTCCTTCAGTAACAGCCAATTGAAAATTTATCCAAAGGCTGCATTCACTTGGCCAAGTAGTCAATGCAAGTTTGTACATATATTTTCCTACAGTGACCAGAAAAAGTGCCTATTTTTGCACTAACTGTAGCACGCAAAATAGTCTATTCCTGCACCAGTGCGGGAAAGTACTTTTCCGCACTCCAAATTTGCAACCTAACAACACAAAATAGTGAGCATGTAATACGCAAGTTCCCTATTCTGCATTCAAAAATAGGTTGGCTGCTCTGCTTCAGCTGTGAAATAGTTGTAGTTGTTGTTGATGAAATCGATTTGATTCGAAGATAGGTTATGTGAGGAATTTTCAGGTTATGTATGCCCTGTTTTGTTCTGTTTGAATTACTTTATACATTACTGTAGGAAAAATTTAATGTGTAATACGAGCGCAAAGTATTGTTTCTGCACTCGAGAAACTTTTGAAACTTTTAAAAAATTGTTTCTCTCGATGCAGAAAAACGCTGCTTTGCACTCTTGTTACACAAATAGCTATTAACATCTTGCTCGAAAAGTTCTTTGTTTTTCAGAGAAGTAGATTTTCACAGCAATTCTTTAACTATGAGAGGCATAAAACTTGCATTTGCTCTTGCACTTAATACAGGTATATTTTATGCTTTCTATTACACAGCTATTACATTTTCGTAGTGTCAGGACGTTTCTGTGGAAATCGGACCTTTTGTCAGGAGTTTACAACTTTCCATATGGTAACCCTAACCGCAGGAATTTTGCATATCATTCGTTGCAATGCAATGGAAGAAATGAGGGGATTGATAATTTTATGTCCGGGATTCTCTTGTTTGATATTTTGGTTTGATATTATTTATGGTTGTTATCTATGTTACAATAAAAACTTCTTTTGATAAAATGAATGAAATTATAAATTCGAAATTATTATTTTAGTAGACTGTTTATAATGTGGAACTTAATGATGAAATTGAACATAGAAATTTTGTCTGTTTCCCGTTTCAGGGAAGAAAAGGACCCAGTAAGCTATTTCCTTCAGTTCGAAAAATTTAGTTTATCAACAGCATTTAAAAGAAGAAAAATTTGATCTTGGATTTTATCTTGAATCAAGAACGCCAATGTGCTGGAAAAATAAAAAAGGGTAATTCTTTATTCATTTAACTAACACACAATCAATGTGAATACAACAGGCTATTGCACAAAACTGCTTTTCACAAAATTTTAAATTAGGATCGAAATCTTAGGTTTACACGTAGCAAAAAACTTTTAAACCGTGATTTAATGCGGCTTTAACAACCCAGTCAACCGAACAAGGCAAAAAGTTTTATGAAGGTGTTTAAAAGTTCCATCAACTTGAAGCAGAATACTGTAATCTTTCAAGCAATTTATTGGAAAGTCAAGTGAAAATAGTGCCTGACAGAATGTTTTGAGCTTTCGTTTGAATGGGGAGAAAAAAAAGAGGAGAAAATTGCTCAAACGGAAATATTCATTTAGCAGCAGAATAAGCACAGAGACTACCTCTCCATAAAGAGTGACATTGGCTGATTGCAGCCAAGAAAAAGAGGAAGACAGGAGAGGACATGATAAGAAGAAGAAGAAGAAGAAAACAGCAGCAGGAGGAGAAGACAGGATAAGGTAGAGAAGAAGGAGGTGAAGAGAAGACAGGATATGGAGAATAAAAGAAAGAAGACAGGATAAGGAGAATAAAAAAAGAAGAAGACAGGATAAGGAGAATAAAAGAAAGAAGAAAGAGAATAAGTTAAGAAGAAGATGGGTATGAAGAAGGAAAAGAAGAAGACAGGTTAAGGGGAATAAAAGAAAGAAGAAAAAGGGGATGAAAAAGGAGAAGACAGGATAAGGAGAATAAAATACAGAAGAAGACAGGATAAGGAGAATTAAAGAAAGAAGAAGACAGGATAAGGAGAATGAAAGAAAGAAGAAGACAGGGTAAGGAGAATAAAAAAAAGAAGAATACAGGGTAAGGAGAATAAAAAGAAGAAGAAGACAGGGTAAGGAGAATAAACGAAAAAAGATGAAGGGGATGGAGAAGGAAAAGAAGAAGGAGAAGATGAAGAAGCAGAATAAAATGAGAATGAAGAGAAAAAGATAGGAGGAAGACGAATAAGAAGGAGAAAAAAGAAGGACGGAAGAAAAATGGAGAAAAGGAAGAAGAAGAATGGGATGAAGTAGGAAAAGAAGAAGATGAAGATGCAGAATAAAATAAGAATGAGGAGGAAGAGGAGAAGAAGATAAGAGGAAGACGAATAAGAAGGAGAAATAAGAAGGAAAAGAGATGGAGAATAAGAAGGAAAAGATGAAGAAGTGGAAGGAAATGATGAAGAAGCAGAATAAAATAAGAATGAAGAGGAGGAGAAGAAGAAGAAGAAGATAAGAGGAAGACGAATAAGTAGAAGAAAAAAGAGGAAGGAGGAAAATAAGAAGAAAAGGAAGAAAATTGATAACAAGCAGAAGAAGGTGGAAGAGGAGAAGGATAAAGAAGGAGAAAGAGAAAAAAGGAGAAGATGGAGAAGGAGTATACAGGAGGGGACATGATAAGGAGAAGTAGAAGCAAACAGGAGGAGAAGGAGTCATGAGAGGATGGGAGAAGAAAACAGGAGGAGGTGGAAGAGGAAGAAGTAGGACGAGAAAAAGAAGAACAAGAGGAAGGATAAGAAAAAAGAAGAAGAAGGTGGAGAAAAAAGAAGTGATTTATTCGGAGTGGAGAAGAAAACAGGAGATGGAGGAGGAGTTGGAAGAGGATGAAGTAGGAGGAGAAGAATAACAACAACAACAAGAGGAAGAAGGATAAGAAAATACTCCTTTCGCAGGACCTGCAAAACTTAGCGAATTTCTGTATTTTTTCAAATATTTATGAATATCTATACGCTATATATTTTTTTAATTTCTGGAAAAAAACACGAAGCGTTCTGTACTCTAGGGACCCCAAAACAAGTTTCCATCGTGGTCCAGGGTGAAGTAGCACATCACGACCCACTGTAATATCTGCATTTCAAGAAATTCGCTCAAACCCTCCCCCCACGAAATTAAAATAATTTTAAATTAAAAATAACTAGCTCCATATTCGCTTTTATCACCAAAAAATAATGATAACTAATCACTTTTTTCATATTGCACAGAAATTGACAAATTAAAAAATTTTCGACGCCATTTTGAAAATGGCTGCTTTTCTCAAAACGCACTGGTTTTCGAGGTGGATGAGTTGAAATTCGGATTCAGCGCCTCAAAAACCATAAGGAACAGTCAAAAAAAAAAAAAAGATAAAAGTTTTTTCCTGAAACACTTTTTTAGCACCAAATAACTAACTCCATAGGGCAAGATACAGCTTTTGACAACAATGGTTTTTTCTTGATATCTTGAAAATTTGTTGAGCTAGAAGGCAGTGCAATACCTTAAAATTTTTGACTCCATGAGCTCTATCTTAAAGTCTAACAATAGAACTAAAATTTTCAAATACAACCCTTTTTTTCTTGAAAACCCCTAATTTTGGCGGGAAAATACCCCCGAAAAGGGGGTTAACCTTTTTGGATTTTCCTGGCTAACGAACTTGTCCAAGCTATTCACAAGAGGAAAGTGTATACCAAATTTGGTGGAAATCGGACATCTCCTTCAAAAGTTATCGTGCTATCAGACACATATATATATATATATCTATATCTACATATATAACATTTTGTGCCACTATGATTTTTGTACCCTGGGGGCTCCAAAACAAATTTCCATCATGGTCCCGGGTGAAAGTCGCACATCACGACCTGCTGTAATAGCTGAATTTGAAGAAATTCGCTAAAAGAAGTATAAGAAAGAAGGAGAAAAAAGAAGTGACTTATTCGGAGTAGGAGAAGAAAACAGGAGGAGATGGAGAAGGAGTTGGAAGAGGATGAAGTAGGAGGAGAAGAAGAACAAGAGGAAGAAGTATAAGAAAGAAGGAGAAAAAAGAAGTGACTTATTCGTGGGTGTTTGACACGCAATGTCAATTGGCCTGTCATTCAGAGCAGCGTTGAGCTTACCTGACAACGAGAAGTGCGTCCCTACTCCTTTTGTAAAGGCTGAAAGCCCAGGCTGTTGTAGCAGGCTATGCAAAACATTATTATCAATCTCTCATCACTTTTTCATAAGCCTTTAACATTGCTCAGCCCACCGATCACTGCACATTCTATCATCTAGTCCACTGCTTGGGAATATTCAATAGGGAATATTCTCCTTTCTTTGTAGTGGTGAAGGAATATTCTCCCTCTTCTCACACTTCTCCCTCTCCTCCCTTTCCTTCCTCTCCACCCTCTTCTCCCTCTGCTCCCTCTTCTCCAACTATATTTATAGGTGTATCCATTGTGTTGTTATTGTGCGTTTCCCTATTATTAGGGAAAGAAATTCAATGAACTAGAGGGGCCTATTGTATATTAGAGTGCGTGTTACACTTGGTTTCTTTGTGAAAATAAATGTGTTTGGTTACTCTCATTTGCTTATTTTTTTTTGAGGATGAAGCCCACATAGGTCTGAGACCTGTGCGTGGGTAATGAGTTGGATGATTGTGATTGATGAGTTGGACCTACAGCTTCAGGTGGGTTCCGAACCACCGGGAAAGCAGAGAACAGTGTCTTTTTTGCTGGCCAATCTAATCGGTCACCGTTACAAACAGGTCCTACGAGAACGCAGCTTATCTCTATCTGATTGAACAGATACCTGGAACGGCTCGCGGCTATCACTTCCTTATTATTAAGGCTGTGCGCAGGGTTTTTGGTCATAATTTTTTTTTCGAAGTTTCTTTTATTGAATATTAGTAGGGTGCAGTTGAGAGTTTAACGTTGTTTTTCCAAAAATAGCTCCCCCTCCCCCTCCCCCTCTCCACCGCTACCCCTCCCCCAACCCCAAAATAGATCCTCCCTCCCCCCAGCCCCAAAATTCTAAAAATAGATTCCCCTCCCCCTCCCCCAAAATAGAAAAAATCTAAAAATAGATTTCATAAAAAATAGGAATCTAAAAATAGATTTCATAAAAAATAGATTTCTAAAAATAGTTTTATAAAAAAAAAATTCCCAAAATAGATTTAGCACCGCAAACCCCCCTCCCTATTTTATGAAATTCCCAAAATATATATGGTATTCCCAATAGATTAAAGGGGGACCCCCCGCAAGCACCAATGAGAGAGGACCTTTCCCCCTGACCCCACCTCTCACGGAAGGTTCCCAATAAATATAGAACATACAGCTTTATATCTATATATACATGCTTGCAATTAGTATAGGCTATCTATGTTTGGGCATATCTGTAACCTATATCTGTATATACAACATACGCATCTATATACCTATATATACTTGCATGCAATTACTATATCTATATTTGCTCATATCCGTAACCCCCCGCCCCCCTACTCTCGCTTTACTCTCACTCTCCAAGTCCAAGTTATTTACAGAATAATCCCCCTAATTTGGCGATTGCCCAAGTTATTGGCCCTCTACTGTAAATATAGCGTTTACCACCTACATAGTTTTTGTATGGAAGGCCTCATACAAAATGAATATTCCTCTAAGTAAATATTTGCGAATTTTTAGAGAGTGAGAGAGAGAGAGAGACAACAATTCAATTAAAATAATAATTCTATCTTTGGTTCACTGCACATTGCATCAACACATTTTATTTGCGATGTCATACAAACATTCCCACAATTCATTAGAATTTGTAACAATAGTTAATGCTGAATCATTCGAACAACCATAATGTAAATGCCCCGATTCAAGTGTATTAAGTAATTCAAAAATTTCAGAAAGAATCGGAAAGTGTAGATTTTCTGTTTTTGTTAATAGTAAATCATTATCATCATCATTTTCTTGATAACATGTCGATAATTTAATATTCTTCACAATTAAATCAAATTCTTTTAATGTAATACCCATCAAGAGACGAGATAATTTATTAAATTTCGAAAAACTATGACAACGCATGGTGTCAATGTTTCTGTGTGTGTGTGTGTGTGTGTGTGTGTGTGTGTGTGTGTGCGTTTGCACATAAGCTGTTATCAGATCCGTCATATGTTTACACACCCACACTATTAGATCCGATGCGGTACTTGATCCGAGACCCCAGATCTAGTATCGCCAGAGCATCATTTTCGAGTTCTCCAGCTTTTTCTGGTCAAGAATCGATAGGAAATATCTCGATCTGAGGTGGAGCCGATAAAGCTTGATTTTGACAAAGTGTGCGTGTGTATGAGCTTCCAAGATTGTCCACCACGTCGCGCTTCAACGCCGAGCCACGATCTGTGTGTTCATAGGTTTGGATTCTTGGATCTAACAATCACCGTGGACTGCAAGTCGAGTGTGTATTAACTCTCCCCTCTCTCTTTGCCAAACATCAAGGGCGGATTAAAGGGGGGGGCGGAGGGGGCGACCGCCCCCCCCGAGGGCTTGCACATTTTAAAAAATTAAAAAGGGTAATACTTGTGACATGCACACGGTTAAATTTTAATTGTCCCGCCACAGACGAAATACCTCCAACTTGTCTTACTACTCCGCCTCTGCCAGCCGGGAATTAACAAATGTAATACTTATTTTGCCTTATTTTCTATATTACCTTTACTTTATCTTTAACTGTTGACATAATTTTAATTCAATGACGAATTAACAAATGACAGAGAATGAAGGAAATCTTATATCAAGTGAAATTAGTTTGAATAAGATTAATCTTTTATAGAATAGGTAGGGGCATATAAATCTCTGTTTGTTTTTGACCTAATACATATTTATTGTAGTACTGGTATTATGAAACATGAAAGAATGTTGAGATTAATTTAAATATATATATATAGGTCTAAAAATCATCACGATCACGAATTAATTGCTTAGACTCTGTTCATTTCTCTGTAAATTTTGATAAAAATTAAGCTAGCAAAGCAATTTTTGTTCAAGACATATTGTATTGTATAAAAAAATTTGTATTCCTAATTCCACATGAATATACAGAAATAAACTACTCTAGCTAGGGGAAATTTGATTGTTCTTTGATTGAAACACGAAAAAATTATATTTCTACTACATTTCAAGTGCTAGAATGGTGTAAAATGCGGTTAAAGGCTAATAAATTTCCAAAAACTTTATTCCATACCCCCCCCCTCGACCAACGGGTATTTTTGGGGTATGTCGCCCCCTCCCATAAAAATTCATTAATCCGCCACTGCCAAACATTCCTTCCTCTTTCCCACTTCCTGCTTCATTAGCAATTATTCGTTCGTTACTACAATCTTCGACACCAGCTCTGAGACTGAGACTGGAGAATTTCGCTGGCCGGCTGGCTCGACCATTTCTCAATCTGTATAACTGATTTGTCACCTATTCTGACAGCGCCGGAGAAAGAACATTCGCTGCCACTAATGTTAAATCAATTTGCCGCCCCCAAGAGCTATGAATTATTTTTCCTAAATAGAGAATATTCTGTATAATAGTTTGAAAAAGAGTTTCGAACATACCACAGAGCAACCAATTAAAAATTGATACAACATTTATTTAGAGTTTTAAAAATCTGATTGAATGAACTGAACTGAAAAAAATGGAAACCCAGAAACAAGTCAACAGTATTATTGGTTTCAAGAGTGTAATATTCTCATCCATAGTCTATATTCATCAGAATCTGAATCTACTAATTACTAAGTTATTGTACTTCAACTAAATGATTAAATTATGTTGAGGTTCTAATTTTTTATTAGTTGTCTGATCTGCAAATATTTATAATTATAATAAATTCAATCCCAATACATATTTTTGTAATTATTGCATCAGCTACGAACCGGCTAACTTGGGACAGTTTAAAAACTTTACACCTTCATCCATTAACACTGTGTGTTCATTCTTTAATTCTATTCTGAAAACAGTAGAAGTATTTGGGATGCTTGCTTTCCTCGAATCAACCTCCAGGACCCCCAATTGGATAAGTAAAGATATATCTATAAGCAAGCACGCTTCGCATCTCTTTATCCAAATCCAAAGTTTCCACACTATAGAAGACTGTAAAGTTTAGTGCGTATTTCAATAGAAATTCAATTCTAACCATATTTTCAAACAATTATTTTCCAATAATTTGAAAACAAATCACTGATTCGATTTTGCTTTTTTATAGATTAGGCTGGGGGGGCTGGGTCTATTTTTTCTCAAATTTTGAATTTTTAATGGGTTGTACTCCGAGTTTAAATGTGATACATCATTTCCAAGCTATGCCGTTTTACCGCTCTCCGCTGATACATTATACAGTATATGATTATTTATTATATATAATAGATATATCGGTATATTTTAGGCAACAATACAGACCTATTGTCCATCAAATTTACAAGTGTCTTATACAGTCGTAATCTGCATAGGCCAGTATCTCCAGTATGAGTAAGTAAAAATCATAATATTTAAATAGGGGAATCAGGCTGGTGAAGCTTCTTTTTAGAAGTGAAATGCATCACTCCAATATCTCCAGTATAAGTGAGTGGAAATCATAATTTATGTAGAAATCAGGCTGATGAAACTTCTCTTTAGAAGTGAAATGTATCCCTCCAGTATCTCCAATACAAGTGAGTGAAAATCATAATTTAAATAGAAATCAGACTGATGATGCTTCTCTTTAGAAGTGAAATGCATCCCTCCATCTCCAAGCTATGCCGTTTTACCGCTCTCTCCTGATGCATTATACATAATATATAATTATTTAAAAAAAATATAACTGATATATCGGTATATTATAGGCTATAATACAAAATACAGACCGTCTGTCAAATATTCAAGTTTCTTATACAGTTGTAATCTGCATAGGCCTAAATTGACGGTCAATTTGATATGACTTTGTTGTCGAATACGTTGTTTAATAATGCAGTTTAGGCGTTCGAAAGATTTGAATGCAATACTCTTGCTTGGGGACATTATCGGATAAGGAAAGAATTGAATAAGAGAGGTGAGGATAATGAAATGGCAGTGAAAAAGGTCATTATTGGAGTCAGATTGCAAAATTGCTCTTGAAAAATGAGAGAAATGCCTAGCTTTTAATATTAATTTTGATATTAATGATGGTATTTGATCACAACAAAACTAAACAGATGCCATTTAGAACGGCTAGAGGAACTACATTAGAGATAAGAGACGGCACAATAGAATCTGTAAATGACATAAAAGTGCTTGGTGTGGTGAACTTTCCTCGAGACCTCATCTAGAATATTTAAAAAACAAACTTAATTCAGTAGTCTTTGTCCTTAGAAACTTGAAAACTATATTAGACTCAAGAACTCTTCAGGACGTTTATTTTACACTGTTGCATTCTCTTCTTGTCAAGTGATTGAGATGTTTCGAATTCAAAAGTGGGTATAACGAGTAATGATAGGGGAATCAATTCGCACAAGTTGTAGACCATATTTTGAGAAATTAAGGATTCTCCCACTTCCAAGCCTGTATATTTTTGAAGCCATCTGCTTTATTGAAAAAAATATCAATAATTTATCAAATTCACTTTACCCATTCATAAACTCAATTCTAATAAATACTTGTATAAATTACTGTTTTTGAGCCTCGAATCAAGTTCCCAGCATCAAAAAAACCAAAGTGTTCCCATAATCAAATAATTAGGACTACACAAAATGGATGGATTTGAGATTTTCTAGACATGAGTCTAAAATCTCTTAAAAAACGATTTTAGAGGGACTGTTTATCGAAATCTGATGTAAAAATGTAAAGGAATGTATTTGCTAGGATAAGTTGATTGATGAGTTGTAAGAAAATAACAGAGTAATAGCAATTACATTGAATGCTTCGTCTTTGGCAATATGTAATTAATATTATTCACAGGTTATTTCAAAATGGGTAGTTTAAATCGGCTATTGTATTACACCACCTAGATGCAGGCACAAACAGCTTAGGTTTGCTCATAGTATTTTGTATCTATGGTTGAAATGACAAATAATGTTTTTTATTTATTTTCTAATTTTTTTTGTTAAATAATGATCTTAATTGTAATATTAATATTTTTTTTGTATTTCATCTCATTTGTAATAAATTTCTGTTTTTAGAGCAACTTTTTTAATTGCAGTTTCCATTGAAACTCTTTATTATCTATAAAATAAGTCCTATAATATAATCCCTTTCGCAATGTAAGTTCTCCAATATTAGAGTACCTATATGGAACAATCGCAAAAATCTTCTATAAAGAAAAATTTGTTTCCTTCTTTTGACACAATCGGAGTGTGAGAGAGAGAGCGCGTGAGAGCGGAAAGAGAATGTGAGTGTGGTATGTGTAAACCATAAAATAGGATAGATTGTGTTGTATTTTTCTTATTGTCTTTAGTGCCAACGTTGACAGCTGCAAACTATATAGCTATGATATCCAAAACAATTATCGCTCAGAATGCATAGTGTTGAGGAAGGAAGTTGAGTGAGACAGCTTAGGTATTGGTGAGTGAGAGAGCATGATAAGGGGGAGGGAGCGATGAGCTAAGTTCAGCGAACACATAAGACCAATGGTCTCATGTGATCATTGGCGCCAAAATATCTATATCAACTAAATAAACATCCGGCAATGCAAAAAATGCAATGTAGCCCCTGAGCCGCAGTGACAGACCGTTCGTAGCTTTGCTTTGCTAACTAGTCTATCAGTATTGGTTTTACGTTGTACCATTAATTCTGTTGTGATTCATCTGGAGCAAGAGCGACCTTCTCCAGCATTCTGCGTTTTTGCGAAAATTCTTCATTCTTCCTATCATGAATACACCACCAGATAATATGAGGTTAGTAAAATATATAAATTTATTTTTCAATTATTAATTTTTTATCTATTGTCACGGTGCGTATCTACTAGACTGTATTTCTATGAGAGCGTCTGTGACATTTTTCTTCTGATCCTGAGAAGGCTAAAAGTTAAAAAAATTACTGTATATGAAAATTTCAGATTTCAAAGAATTTTCTTGAACACTGACACTCCTTGAGAACTTGAGACAAAGTTGGATTTTTCTCACTATTTTTCCGTTAATCTGCTAATTTCATATTGGAATCGGCCTATGGAACTATTAATACTTAATTCAAAGTACATTGTTTATACATAATTTCTCAAAACTTTGAGACCAATTTGCAAACTGAGGACTCTCAGCTGGATTTCTTTTAATATTCTTCCATTAATCAGCACATCAATTCAACTTTTACTATAAAAAAACAATACTGAAAACGAAAATTATTGTCATGTGAATTTTTAAATTGTAATGTTTTTTCAAAAGATCTGAAAACATGAAGTAATTTTATTTTTTCGTCAATCAGTACATGAAGACATAACTTTTGAGACCTATTGGAACATTATACTCGTAAAAATCCTATTCTTTGCCCCACCCTAATAATGTACAATAAATTAGAAAAAAGATACAGACACTCGCGTCTAAACTTCCCTTCTTAACTTCCCTTCTTCTTCTTCTTAATAATAATAAAAAACTTCTCTTCTTCCTAATAATAATAAGTCTTCGTATACTTTCATGAGAGGTATTAGAATTATTGTCATCTATTAACAATCTTTAATCATTTTCTTGAATTACACACATAACTTCTTAAATTTACTTCTCAATTCACTTAATTCATACATCTTCTTAAATTTATGAAAATGAAAGTAATATCAAATAATTATATTTATTTCAATAAACTAATGCCATTCTGTCTTTACAGACGGATTACAAGAAGTCGAGCAGGAAAAATTCTACAAATGGCAACACGAGATCAAGAGATGTTGGATTCCTTGAACTATCCAAGTTATGAGAGTACTGGAGGAACTTCTAGAAACGATCAACAAACCGCAATAGAAAGTAAGTAGAACTATCTGTCAATATTCTCTCAATGCAGCTTCGAAACTGTTTTATCAGCACCCTTTCCCTTACAGAGAGTATAGTAATCTGCATCAACGATCCACATATTTTTTTGTGATAATTACAGATAATTATTTGATTACTTTGTGTTTTTTTTTATAATTATTATCAATCTGTACGATATGCCATGCATTGGCTATAGTCCTCGAGTTACAGAATAACATATTTTTTGAAGCCTAATTATATTTATTTTCAAGCCAATTACAACGTTCATGTCCCTTTGAAGTAGCTTTATTTATTCTTCATTGATAATTTATACACCGTTTTCAACATTTCAAACACTAATTTTATTTGCGATGGATTCACAAACTTGATATTCCATTCCTCGTATGAGTCCTAACAGCCTTCCCGTATAAAAATTCAGCAATTTTTAAAAACATTTATGCTATATCAATAATTAATGCTTTTATGGTGGACAAGTAATCAGTTACACTATAACAATTGGCAAATAGAATATTTTTCTCAGGGATGAATCGAGAGGGGGTTTTGATGTCAGAGCCGCCATTTCTACTACAGTTATTTGAAATATTGGTTACAAACTATTGTCAATTCTTGAGTGCTTTTGGAGAAAATCGGTTATCTTTTTTCATCTATGAGATTATAACTTTGTGTGGATTGATACCAATAATTTTTCATAATTAATATTTAGTATATTATATATTTAATATAATTAATATTAAATCATTCTGAAAGTTTCGAGAAAAACTGTAAAATTACAAAATATTCTGAATATTACAATCAATACTTCATTTTTCTAGTCTCAATAGTTTCATATTTATGAGCTGATTAACGGGAAAATAGTGAATAAAATTCAAATTGATGTATTAAGTTCCCAACGGGTGTAAATTTTCAAGAAAATTGTATAATAACTGAAATTTTTGTAAAAGTTTTGAATTTTAAACACGAATTTGGATTTTTCTCGCTATTTTCCCCGTTAGTTAGCACATTAATATGAAAGTATTGAGACCTAACACAACTCGTTACTGGAAATATGCAGTATTGATTTTTGCATTCTGAATATTTTATAATTTTACAGTTTTTCTCGAAACTCTGAGTGCAATTTGCACAATTTGTTAATCAGCACATGGTAAGTTTTTATAACTTACCTCGTTGTAACGGAGGGGGCCCCCTAACTCCGATCTCCAGGCTTAAATAAAGGCAGTCATCTTATCTTTTCCCCACCTATTTGTCCACCAACTGTCCTGCATTGTCCGTCATTTGTCCGCCACTGTCCTGCATTGTCCTGCATTGTCCGTCATTTGTCCGCCACTGTCCTGCACACTCCGCCTCCGCCTCCCTCTCAGCCTCCGTCTCCGTCATTTCCCCGCCTGCCTCTCCGTCTAGCTTAATTTTCTACAATAAAGCACACGTTTTCCAATGTCTACATTTAGAAATTGTCTGCGATAAATCTTCTTCCTCTTCTTCTTCTTCGCAATAGTTAGTCTTATTATATATACAAAATGCTGTATGTTTCAATTTTTCGTTGGAATCTTCCATAATAATTTTACAATAAACACATTGAATATAGCATTCTCGATGGGTTAGATGATTGATGGAATGTCAAAAATCGTTGATCATATTCGCGCAAAATATTAGCATCAAAATTTTCTTCTTCGATAGAAATATTATGTTTTTTCCGTGAACAAATGCAGTCTTTATGTAGCATGCTAGCATCTTCCATTGGATGGAATTTTTCAAAATATGTACAACAAAATACACATCTTACTGTATCGGGAGCATGTACAAATATAAATCCGTGTTTCGCCATGTTTTCTGCCAACAAAAGATGACAGAGTTTCCATCTTTTATCGAAAGTCAATAGCCTCAATCGCTCGTACATGAAAACTTGATCTTGTGATAGCATTTTTACACGTTATTCAATATACTTCTAATTTTTGTTTCAGGTGCAGAGATGAATAGGGCAACACACCGCAGACTTCGCGCAGTCAATTCAAGCGCTCTCCGTCATCGAATAAGTTATAACAATGATGAAGAATTGGATATTGAAATAGTTTTAGAATCCTCAAAGCCGCAGGTTTTCGACGTTATAAAAGAACATGCAGCGCGCTTTGATGGTAACGTCAAATGGTTCTTAGTTTTAAATGTTTTGCTATGTAAATTTGTTATGTTAGAGGCGGGGGAAGAGGAATCTGTTTCATCGCTCATCAATCTACATAGTTATTCGGCAATAGGTATTAATGTTTTGGAAAATTATGATGAATTTAATCGACATTTTATTTTGGCTGTTAGGAAAATTTTATCTTCATTCGATAACTTTGTGAGATTTGGTAGTGGATGGGTTTTGAAGAAGATTGATTCGCTGGATATCAACGTAATCCGTTATAATCCAATTTATACTAGCAGCTACATCGAAACCCCGGACTTCATTAAGTCTAAACGATGTGTTTTGAACATAAAAAACCGTGATTCTAAATGTTTTCTATACAGTGTTCTAGCCTATTTTCACCAACCCCCCAATAGATCACCCGTAACTGTTAAATATTTGAGCAAGTTTGCTCATACGTTGAACATGCGTGGGATTAAATTTCCGGTGACTATGCGTGACATAAAAAAATTTGAAGCATTGAATCCAGATATTGCAATACATGTAATCGCGTATGATAAGAAAAAATTTTTCCCCTATAGATCAAGTATTTACACCATGCGTAAACATCAAATTAACCTTTTAATGTTGAAGAATGATGAAGGAAAGACTCATTTTTGCTTGATTAATACCGCAAACGGGAAAAACGGATTATCGCGACTTCTCTCTCATCTTTCAAAACATAACGGTGAAGTACATGTATGCAATTTCTGTTTCCACCGATTTACATCAAACAAATCAAGCAAATGTGATGCTAAAGCGAATTTGATGAGACATCAAGAGCTTTGTTCAAAGTTCGAGTGTCAGAGAACGGTTTATCCAAAACAAGGCGAAACAATTGAATTCAAAAAACTCGGGGCGACATTAAAGAAAAAGTATACGATATACGCGGATCTAGAAACGTTTGTTGTAAATATGAATTCTGAGGAGGAGCAAGATGAAGTTCCCCTCACGGGTAGTTACACCAAGAAAACAGCTCGTCACATTCCTTGCGGGTATTGCTTTGTTGTTATTGATGTAAACGGTGATATCGCGTACGGTCCAAGACTCTATAGATCACGTGATATAAACGAAAAGATCATGGAGAAATTTCTTGACGAAATAACAGAATTGGGTGAAGTTTTGTATGATGATATGAAATGTGAAATTCCCATGGGAGATTTGAGTGAGCGCGAGCAAGCTGAATTTGAAAATGTTACACAGTGCGGGCTTTGCAATGAAGATTTCGCTGAAGGCGACATTAGAGTACGACATCATGCACATGAAACTGGAGAGTATTTGTGTGCAGCACATAATTCTTGTAATTTAAATGCCCGCACTGCAAACACCATTAGCTGTTATTTCCATAATTTTAGCGGATTTGACAGTCATTTTATTATAAAAGCATTGGGGAAGTGTAAGAAAGCCATAAGCTGTATTGCTTCCACTTCGGAACGATTTCTCTCATTGACTGTAGGCAAAATTAAATTTTTAGATTCTTTTAAATTCATGTCCGAGTCGTTGGAAGTACTTGTAAAGAACTTGGCTGAAAGTACAGATTTGGAAACGAAGTTCAAACGTTTGTTTTCGGTATTTAACAATAGTGAACACAAACATCTTCTATTGAAAAAGGGAATTTATCCATATACCTATATGGATTCACCTGAAAAATTTATGGAAACATCTCTTCCACCGATTGAACGCTTTTACAACGATCTTAATGATAGCCCACTCTCAATTGAAGATTATGAACATGCGCAAAAAGTGTATTCAAGCTTCAACTTGCAATCTCTTGGGGATTATCACGATTTTTACCTTTGTTTAGATACAATGCTATTGTCTGAAGTTTTCGAAGCAATGAGATCAACACTTTTCAACTCGTATGGTCTGGATGTAACTCATTTCCTTTCTCTTGCGCATTTCACTTGGAATTGCATGTTAAAGTACACCGGTGTACAACTTCAATTAATCTCAGACCCTGACCTTCATCTGATGATTGAGGGGGGAATGAGGGGTGGAGTTTCGTTTATTGGTAAACGTTATTGTGAAGCCAATAACAAACACATACCTGAAACTTTCAATCCTGAACTGCCAAGTAATTATCTTCTTTATATTGATGCTAATTCTCTTTATGCGCAGGCCATGAATCAAAACTTACCGTATGGTGATTTCAAATTCCTTTCAGAGGAAGAAATCCATGCGCTAGACTTTGCAAATTTGGAAGTTGATTCTCGAACCGGATACATTATCGAATGTGATTTAAAGTATCCTCGCGAGTTACACGATAGACATGCAAACTTTCCCCTTGCTCCGCATCACCAAATCCCACCTAGAGAATTATTGTCGGATTATCAAACAAATGAGAACGGTCAAACTATGACCAAAAAACTCACGAACACACTATATGATCGTCAGAACTATGTGTTACATTATCTCAATTTGAAATTGTACCTACAACTCGGATTGCAATTGATAAAGGTACATCGTGTGATTAGTTTTTCTCAAAATGCATGGTTGAAACCTTACATTGAACTGAACACAGAAAACAGAAAAAATGCGAAAAACAAATTCGAAATTTCATTTTATAAAGCCATGTCCAATTTATGTTACGGGAAAGCTATTCAATCTACACGTAGACATTTCAATGTTGAACTTATTACAGACGCAAAGCGTCTAGATAAGTTTATTTCCCGTCCGCTTTGCAAAAGATGGATAATAATAAATACCGATGTTATTGCTGTCTTCTCACGCAAACTCGAATTAAAAATGAATAAACCGATCTATTCAGGGTTCAGTATTTTGGAGTTAAGTAAATTTCACATGTATGATTTTTACTATAATAAATTGCAAAACATCATACCTTGGCAATCTATTGATCTTTGCATGTCAGATACAGATAGTTATTTATTGTCCATCAAAACAGAAGATGTGTACAAATTAATTAAAGAAAACATTCACCTCTTTGACACTTCAAACTATCCGAGCACGCATGAATGCTTTTCAATGGATCGATATAAAGAAGTTGGATTTTTTAAAGATGAAACAGGTTCCAAGCCCATCACCCACTTTGTAGGTTTAAGATCAAAAATGTATTCTTATTTAATAGCTGATGGAGAAAAATCCATTAATAAATGTACTGCAAAAGGTGTCAAAAGTCATGTTAAGGATAGAAAATTGAATTTCGATTTATATAAAAAATGTTTGTTTGAAAGAATGCGATATGTTGAAAAATTCAATATGCTACGTTCTCATACACATAATATGTACCAAATTGAGTGTAGGAAAGTGGCACTCTGTCCATTTGACGATAAGAGATACATTTGTGATAATGCTATAGACACTTTTCCATTTGGTCATTATAGTATACCACCAAGTGTTGAAGAAATCGAGAATCAGTAAGCAGCTTCACTGCTAAGACTCCCGCATCAATCGCATCAAAGAGCCAGACGTAGCAGGTGTGGTTTAAATTTTTTGTCATCTCCCCTACAGCGTGATGACAAGTATTAGGGGGAAAATAGCGTTAGAACTACATTCAGTTCCACGTGTGAATTATCCCACACGAAAATATGAATTAAAAACTGAAACGGACTTGTTACAGAGTGATCTTATTGAAATGGGCAGCTTATCCAAATATAATTCTAATTAT
Organism: Conomelus anceps; assembly: GCA_948455865.1. NCBI lineage: Eukaryota > Metazoa > Arthropoda > Insecta > Hemiptera > Delphacidae > Conomelus > Conomelus anceps. Next base: position 18,531,793 of record OX418226.1, on the reverse strand, counting down.
AAGTTTATCTTAGTTGTCATTAATTGTTTTTCGAAATTTGCATATTGCACTCCTTTAAAAGATAAATCCGGTTTAAATGTATGTAAAGCCCTAGAACCCATTATTCATGAGAATAAACGAGTAAGATTTTTTCAAACGGATCGTGGAGTTGAATTTTACAATAGACATGTAAAAAAATTGCTAGATAAATATAATATTAAGCATTATAGTGTTTTTAGTGATAAAAAAGCAGCAATATGTGAACGTTTTAATCGAACTCTTAAGGCTAGAATATTTAAATATCTCACTGAACACGGTACCAAAAACTGGGTAAATAATTTACAAAATATTGTTGACGACTATAATAATACAATACACAGCTCAATCAGAATGAAACCTAAAGATGTAACTAGAAAACATCGCAAATATATTATAGAATCTTTAAACACTGCATTTAATAGACGATTCAAATTGAAACAGTTAAAACCAAAATATAAGTTGGGCGATATCGTGCGAATTTCTAAGCACAAACAGATCTTTGATAAAAGTTATAATATTAACTGGAGTGCAGAATATTTCCAGATAATCTCTGTTCACCCCACAAGACCTGTGACATACACATTACGCGACCTCAACGGTGAGATAATTAGTGGAAGATTTTATGAGCAAGAAATTAAGAAAACAAATTTAAATGAGAATGAGCGACAGGTATATTTGATTGAGAAAATATTGAAACGTGAAAAAAATAGATTGCTCGTAAAATGGATTGGTTTTACAAACCCTAGTTATATTGATCGAAAAAACTTGTTAGATTAGATTCTACTACTACTACTACTACTACTACGCCTATACATTCCAATTGTATATAAATAATAATAAGAAATGTAAAAGTGTACATTACAATTGTATATAGATCATCTAAATGTACATTCCTGTTAATAAACTCAAGTTGAAATGAATTTCTCTATTGACTAATCACCCATCCTTTTATGAAATGTTGTTCTTGCTTGACGAGTGCAGTTTAGTGTTTGTTTTGAATGAGAGTGCAATCATTGGAGAGCTAAACAGGTTAGTACCTTATCAGATAAGACATGAGAGTGCTGACTCAAGTAGTCGTCTCAGATCCTTGTCAGATAACGTTCATATAGGTAAGAAATCACCTTACTTTACTTCAACGAAGGCTGTTTCAACGAAAAAGAGAGGGTAGAGAGAGTGAGAGAGAGAGAGAGATAGCTCCACTTCTACTCCTCCTCCTTCTCCTCCTCCTCCTTCTTCTTCTCCTCCTCCTCCTCCTCCTCCTCCTCCTCCTCCTCCTCCATTGTGTTTGTGGAAAAGGAGAGAAGGAGGAGGAGAAGGAGAAGGAGGAGGAGGAGGAGGAGGAGAAGAAGGAGGAGGAGGAGAAGGAGGAGGAGGAGGAGAAGGAGGAGGAGGAGGAGGAGAAGGAGGAGGAGGAGGAGAAGAAGGAGGAGGAGGAGAAGGAGGAGGAGGAGGAGGAGGAGGAGAAGGAGGAGGAGTAGAAGTGGAGCTATCTCTCTCTCTCTCACTCTCTCTACCCTCTCTTTTTCGTTGAAACAGCCTTCGTTGAAGTAAAGTAAGGTGATTTCTTACCTATATGAGGAATTGCGCTTTTTATAGTAGAACAAGCAAAAGAAATTATGCGAGACAAGGATTTTACTATGATGGAAAAAAGGTCGTATGCGTTTACTGTGGTTATGAGTTGGAATCACACAAAGTGAGAATTTGTAGCGTGGGCGTTGGTAGGAAACCTATCAATTTTTCGGTATTAATCCCGCTGTATAAATAATTAGTTGTAGATAATGGATCCCCAGAAGTGGATGTGTGCGGATAAAGAATTAGAGAACAAATTACGAGAATATCTGCAGTGGTTTGATTTGTGTGAGGATGCCATTAGAAATTCTACTCGTGAAAACATTGGACTTGCGAGACAGTTGAAACAAATTTTTTTAAACACTGTAAATTTGAGTGATATTAACCATTATTTATCCTATTATAGGCTTTGCGTGAAAAAATTATTACAAATTGAGGAAGAAGCTACAAACTGCGCTTGCGCAAACAGCGGTGGGGAGAATGCATAAAAGGAGTGAAATTGAGAAACTTGAATCATTAGGAAAGATGAGACGTTTCAACATGGGTGCATTCAACGCTTTGGCACGTGAGGTGTTGCCTCTAGAATCAGTACCTCTCGGTTCGTATCTGGTCGTTGAAAACGCCATAGTCTATGGTACAGGCAGAGTGTTACTAAATCTCTATGATCCCGACAGTGAGGGAGACTCTTATTTCGATTTATTACTATGTGATAAATTTAAAAGCGTATTAAATAATGAGAACTTGACAGATTTTAACAAGAGAAATTTTGTATTAATATGCGAACATGAGAACGGACAAGTAGAGTTGAAAGAAATGTAAATTTTTACAATGGGTTTTTCTCCATAGCACAGGTTTATGTGACCTAGCCCTGTGCGAACCTCTTTTTACCCAAATAAAAAAAGAGTGACCTCCAATAAGGCGGTGAGGTTGACGTTCCTTTGGAGGCTTTTTCTAACTAACAAACCGCCGGTCATTCAGTATGTGTTTAACTATCATAGAGGAAGGATGCGATGCTACAGCTATACAAAATTTAAAAAACTATCCCGTTTACTGATGGCTATTTCAGTAAGCGAGTTTGATATTATTGCAAAGCATATTAAATTTTCAACCGAGGCAGATGATGGAACTTTGTCTGCAACAAAAACTGAGAATTTTTGCTATCCTATTTTATCTGAAATATATGATCTCCTAGATATAGTTATAAGTGAGGAGGGACATTTGCACTATGGGTGTTCTAACGATTCCCCCATACAAATTATTTCAGATACAAACGAACTTTGGGATGCTCTATATGATTTAGCAGATAAAAAATGTAAAAAATTTTAATCATGAGGGGGAAACCAACAGAACGTGGCATGTGCATTGGGAGATGGGGAAAAGTTTTAAATAGAGTTGCCAGCACTTTCAAGGTGTCTCTCCCGCAAAGGTGTAAACAGTTACAGAAATAGAGAACGAAGAGAACGGCGAGGTGAAGCTATCTGTCGGCCTAGCCTAGCAGGATGAAGTGGAAACGAAAAAGGGTGATAACGCGGAGTGGGTTGCGGCGTGGGGGGAGTTGGGTAGAATACGGACAAGTGGAAAAGAAAAAGGCCGTTAACAAAGTTCGAGTCTTGTGTTGATGCAATGTGCAGTGAACCAAAGATAGAATTATTATTTTAATTGAATTGTTGTCTCTCTCTCTCTCTCACTCTCTAAAAATTCGCAAATATTTACTTAGAGGAATATTCATTTTGTATGAGGCCTTCCATACAAAAACTATGTAGGTGGTAAACGCTATATTTACAGTAGAGGGCCAATAACTTGGGCAATCGCCAAATTAGGGGGATTATTCTGTAAATAACTTGGACTTGGAGAGTGAGAGTAAAGCGAGAGTAGGGGGGCGGGGGGTTACGGATATGAGCAAATATAGATATAGTAATTGCATGCAAGTATATATAGGTATATAGATGCGTATGTTGTATATACAGATATAGGTTACAGATATGCCCAAACATAGATAGCCTATACTAATTGCAAGCATGTATATATAGATATAAAGCTGTATGTTCTATATTTATTGGGAACCTTCCGTGAGAGGTGGGGTCAGGGGGAAAGGTCCTCTCTCATTGGTGCTTGCGGGGGGTCCCCCTTTAATCTATTGGGAATACCATATATATTTTGGGAATTTCATAAAATAGGGAGGGGGGTTTGCGGTGCTAAATCTATTTTGGGAATTTTTTTTTTATAAAACTATTTTTAGAAATCTATTTTTTATGAAATCTATTTTTAGATTCCTATTTTTTATGAAATCTATTTTTAGATTTTTTCTATTTTGGGGGAGGGGGAGGGGAATCTATTTTTAGAATTTTGGGGCTGGGGGGAGGGAGGATCTATTTTGGGGTTGGGGGAGGGGTAGCGGTGGAGAGGGGGAGGGGGAGCTATTTTTGGAAAAACAACGTTAAACTCTCAACTACACCCTACTACAGAAATAGTTACAGAAATAGAGAACGAAGAGAACGGCGAGGTGAAGCTATCTGTCGGCCTAGCCTAGCAGGATGAAGTGGAAACGAAAAAGGGTGATAACGCGGAGTGGGTTGCGGCGTGGGGGGAGTTGGGTAGAATACGGACAAGTGGAAAAGAAAAAGGCCGTTAACAAAGTTCGAGTCTTGTGTTGATGCAATGTGCAGTGAACCAAAGATAGAATTATTATTTTAATTGAATTGTTGTCTCTCTCTCTCTCTCACTCTCTAAAAATTCGCAAATATTTACTTAGAGGAATATTCATTTTGTATGAGGCCTTCCATACAAAAACTATGTAGGTGGTAAACGCTATATTTACAGTAGAGGGCCAATAACTTGGGCAATCGCCAAATTAGGGGGATTATTCTGTAAATAACTTGGACTTGGAGAGTGAGAGTAAAGCGAGAGTAGGGGGGCGGGGGGTTACGGATATGAGCAAATATAGATATAGTAATTGCATGCAAGTATATATAGGTATATAGATGCGTATGTTGTATATACAGATATAGGTTACAGATATGCCCAAACATAGATAGCCTATACTAATTGCAAGCATGTATATATAGATATAAAGCTGTATGTTCTATATTTATTGGGAACCTTCCGTGAGAGGTGGGGTCAGGGGGAAAGGTCCTCTCTCATTGGTGCTTGCGGGGGGTCCCCCTTTAATCTATTGGGAATACCATATATATTTTGGGAATTTCATAAAATAGGGAGGGGGGTTTGCGGTGCTAAATCTATTTTGGGAATTTTTTTTTTATAAAACTATTTTTAGAAATCTATTTTTTATGAAATCTATTTTTAGATTCCTATTTTTTATGAAATCTATTTTTAGATTTTTTCTATTTTGGGGGAGGGGGAGGGGAATCTATTTTTAGAATTTTGGGGCTGGGGGGAGGGAGGATCTATTTTGGGGTTGGGGGAGGGGTAGCGGTGGTGAGGGGGAGGGGGAGGGGGAGCTATTTTTGGAAAAACAACGTTAAACTCTCAACTACACCCTACTACACACCTGGGGGAGGGGGAAGGGGGGTGGCCACGCCCCCCTGTCTTCTGATTGGTCGCGGCGGTATCGGCTAAGTAGCCCTACTAATATTATTAAGGCTTTGAAATGCTGTCTATTGCCAGGAGAAAAAGTTTTTTCATCAATAATTTTTTGAAATATAGATGTTCAAAGTTGAAATTTTTCGGTTTTTGGGGGCAGTTGATCTCACCAATGAGTGATTTTAAACTTTTGATAAATTTTCCATAACTCAAAGACACCTTGAGGAATAAAATGACTTGTTTTTTATTTCAATCTAACTAATGGTTTTTTCAAAACAATTTTTTAAAAATTGAATTTTTTACAGATTTAAAACAATTTCTTTCAAAAAAATTAATTGTTTTATTGGAGTTAAAAATATGACATTTTATTCCTCGAAAATATGTATTTTATTCCTCGTGGTATCTTTTAATTACAGGAAATTTATCAAAAGTTTAAAGTCACTCCTAGGTGAGATCAATAGCCCCCAAATACAGAAAAATTTCAATTTTGAAACCCCATATTTCATAAAATAATTGATGAAAAAACTTTTTCTTACAGCAATAGATTACATTTAAAAGTCCTAATAACATCGAATACAATAAACTTCGAAAAAAAATTATGACCAAAGACCCTGCTCACAGCCTTAAGGACCCGAGAGGGTCTTATTGAAATAGTTGCCGTTGCCCTAGCGTCTGTGCTCCTAGCGCTTGAAAGGAACATTCTAGACCAGTGATTGGCAAACTACGGCCCGCGGGCCAAGTGCGGCCCGCGAGCTGGTTTAATCCGGCCCGGAATATGCTTTTGAGCAGGCGCGGCTCCACCAGGGGGGCGCTCGGACACTGTCCTCCCTGTCAATATGTGATAAATTGCATAATTATTGAGAATACAATAATTCCACTATATTTTATATTTTCCTCTTTTATTTGTATTTGACAAGAGGAAAGAGAGTGTGGAAGTCTGGAAATAGACAGTAAGATAGTTGAAAATGATCAGCCGCATCGTGGTACGAGAAGAGGTTTTCAGCGAGCCTTTGTAACTATGTTGGAAATTGCTGGGACACTTCCTCTTGCGTCCGGCCAGTGCAGTGCTGCCATATCGAAAATGCTATTCAATGAAAAAGTCTCTACGAGAGAAATGGCAACATGAGCCCGGCTGTAAAATACGCTCTTCGGCCGGCGGCCGCAGCTTCATTACGCATGCGTCAATCATGTGGTGCCAATTATCCTCAAAGTTTTTAGTAGAATTGAGGTTAGAATTCATTGGTTGTTTATAAATTATTGTGGATGCAGTAGTGGTACGTGGAATTTGTATTATTTTCTCAATCATCAAGTTGTCCATTCAAATGTGATTAATGTGAGCTGTGATTAGTATTAGTTGACTGTATTTAAAATAAATTCCGTGGATTATTTGAAAAATAACGTTTGTGATTTCAAAACGCGGTTGGCAGTAAAAAGGCCGGGTCCTCTAAAAATGTCCTGCATAATACCATCGCACAAAATCACTATACTATCGCACAAGATAAAATTCCCTAGCAATGCTTTCAGTCGAGCAAAAATTAATTTCTTAATTTCTCAACTTCAATGAAGTTGTGATTGAACATTTTGCTTCTGCTAAAAACCGTAAAATTGAGCTAACTTTCAAATATTGCTGTTTAATCAAACTGATGAAAACTTTCTGATGATATAGGCCTTTAAGTAGTGTAAATACATAATTTATTGTCCGATTGACTCTATATTTAGTGTGCCTCATATTCAGTTTTTGGACTGAACCAATTAAAATAATGCCCCTTTTTAAAGTAAATGACAGAATTATAATGACGTTTATTTAGTAGGGAATTATTAATATCAATTGAATGAAACACTTTTGAAAGTAAGACTTAGTGAGAAGTAGGATAATCTTGTGATAAATCTGAGCATCTGCTTACAATCTGGATAATGTGCTGTATTCAGTGCTAGGTTTCAAGATGGAGCACTTATGCACTCTATTGATATGAATGGTGAGTGAGCCTACACATTAAATTTCCTATTTTTCACAATTACTGTATAATCGGTTTTTCAAAATAGCCTTTATTCAACAGTACATAGAGCCCATATTCAACTATATTTGCGGAGTTGTATGATGTGGGGGGGGGGTAGTATCCTCCTCAAATTTCTCTGTCAGAGCCGCCACTGCTTTTGAGTACACACTAAAATCTCGTATGTATATATTAAAGAATATATATACTGTAATATAATGCGAGATATACGTTTTGCGTTGCTGAATTGAAAAATATATTATCGCTTCTGAGTTTGCGTTGAGAGTTTAAAATGTGTTATTAATGAATTGGGGTAGGTACAGCTTACAATGGAACATCGACAGGGAGAAGGACTCAAATTCTATTTGAATTGAATTTTCACTGTTGAATTATGATGACGGAGTCATAATTGTCATAACAAGTTTCGCGCCTCTGTTCACTGTTGTCAGTGGATAAGTTGTCATATGTTGAAACCAATACATGCTTGAAATTGGTCAAAAATTACAAACATAAACTAGTTTCATTATTGATCATTCAATACGAAAAAGCCCTCACATTGAAAATTATTAGTATTATTATTTTAATAAAGAAATGATCAACTTGATTGTTTGGTCTGAATGGAATTGTGGAATTATTCTTACCCAGAACAAAAAGGAAGTAATTAAGCTTTTAAATTTTTTAGTAAAAAAAATACCAGATGTCAGTGAAAGTCAAAACAACGAAGATAATCTTATTGGTTTGTTTTCAAACTAAATATAAAAATGTATCTATTGAAATAACTATCATGATTATTAGTGAGACATTCAATATAATATGAGCAATTAATTAATTTCATCCACTTTGGGTGAGGTTTAAAATTCCAATCTGCGTCAAAATGAGTAAATTCATATAGTGTCAATTTTCCAAGCATTTCCCGGGGGAGTACCCCAAACCAACCCCCCTCCACTTTGATAAGAATGAGTTTAAGAATTAGATTGCTGAAAAACTGATCTCAGTTGGATCATTGCCTCTCTTCGTGAGCTAAACAAGAGTACCTACTATATTTTCAAGAATGAGGATAATCATCATTGAGGTAAAAAATGTAAATTGATGACTGAAATGTAAACAAAGGAGTTTAATGATAATTGATCAATTTTTTTTTGGCCCGCTCACATAATTTCTCATTTCAACTGACCCTCTCCTTGAAAAGTTTTCCCATCTCTGTTCTAGGCTCTTGAAACTTATCTTTATTTTTTTACAGTGCATCTTTGATGTTTCCATTTTTGATTGTGTTGAAACCTTTCTTAAATTATTAATTTTTAGATCGTTTAATTGAAAAATAAATAGAGAGAAAATATTGATGCATGATATATTATGAGATCTGTTGAACAAGAAGATGTAGAAGAAACAAAACTCTTTTTCAAGGACTACTTTTTTTGTGATTTTTTTGTGAATAGTGAAGCATTTATGATATTTATAGAAACCGTAGCAGTTGAATGGCAAGGCTAGTAAAAAGGTTAGTAGGTTTGCACCTAGTTTAATGGTGATATTTTGCATTTAGTTGAATTGTGCCTATGCCCACCAGCACAATTCATTATTGTTGCCGACCTCACAGCCTAATGGCTGGTATTAAGAGTACATACGTATGTACCCACTAAATATTGTAAGAGTAGTTTCCTGATATTGTTTCTCAAGCTGCTAAGGTGCTCATATACATTTAGTCACACAATTACTATACGGTTACATTTTTGTGTTTTCTGTGTTTACAGGTAAGTTAGTGTTATTATTATTATTATTTATTATTATTATTATTATTATTATTATTATTATTATTTATCATTATTATTATTATTATTATTATTATTTATCATTATTATTATTATTTAAGTCGTCGGGTCGTTGAATACACCGTTAATATTGGTATGTTTTCTTTCACAAAATATGACATTGAAGACAGCTGAAGCTAATAATTATTGTTTTCTTTTTGTTTCTTCCGCTTTTCGTCTCCTTTTGTGTTTGCTTCTTATTTTTCTTCTTCCTTCTTCATCATCCCTTCTTTCTGCTTCTCCATCATCATCATCATCATCATCATATTCGTCTTATTGATGCTGTTGATAAAAATTTTTTTCAATTAGAAGCAAAATAGCTTCCTTCTTGAATTAATTTTAATCAATTAATTAATTTTCCTTCTTCCTTCTTCTTTCTTTAATTAATTAATTGTTAAATTAATTCCTTCTTGAATTAAATAATTTTGTCAGTATGCATTGTATACAGTTTTCAATCACACACTGAGTTTAAAACACTGGTTACTTTATGAATGATATTTTTTTAACTTTGAAGATGAATCTCCATGACTCGAAAACGTTTGGCAAGAAGTGAGTAAAAATATCAATTCTTCTCAATTAAAATTGACTGCAAATCGTTGAATTTACCATAAAAAGTTGATATTAACAACGCAGATCTTTTTTCTTGCTGATGAATCCCACTTGCACTTGTGAGGGTAGTGAGGTGAAATGATGACAGAATGATGTTGTTTGTTGGACCTTCAGTTTCTAGGTGCGTTCCGTACCACCGGGTAAATGATAATAAAGCAGATAAAGTCCGGGCACCCTTCAAATCGCAGTCCTGAGCGCCCGAAACTGAACATATTCAACACACTGATACCGCGCTCAGAGAGCGATCAATCACTTATTTTTGTAACTAGTGGTTCACCAGTGCTTTGCAACAGAATGTTAATTAAACATGTGACATATGGATTTCAACTGCCAAAACAATTCCAAAAAGGGAATTAGGAGCTCCAATATTGAAATGGAACAAATTAATGAGTTGCTTTGACTTTTGACTAAATTTGCACTAAAGCTTTTTTGCACCATAGTGACGTATCATGTATCAGCTGCTTTATGAGCTACCTGCATCTAAACACTAAAACAGTATATTGCTCATAAGTGAAATTTGAACATTAATTTTGGTAAGTGTGAAAGGAAAAGTAAAAATCGAGCTTCGAGATGCACTGAATCAAGTTTAGAGGAAGCTTTGTGCCAAATTTAGTGTTCCAAATCGTTGCGGTGTTTGTGAAATCCGTAGGACACACACACACACACCCCTAATATCTCTTATTATATGGATGATTCAGGATTTAAAATTAAACAGTGATGAGATTTCATTATAGCTCTTGACCTTTCTCATTGCTTTGATAGAAGTCACTCATTTTCATTAACAAAATTTATTACAAAAATACAGATTTCTTTTTCATTTTTTATTGCTGATGATGCCCACATGAGTCCTAGACTTGTGCGTAGGTAATGAGGTGAATTATTACACATAAATGCTTTACGGTGGAGCGGGATTCGAACCCACGGCCACTCAAACGACAGCAAGTTGAAGTTGCGACGTTATTGCGAATTATTAATACTGTATTATTCGATGGAAATTATAGCCTGTTTATCGAGCCTACAAAGTGACCCAAACTAACTTTGCATGTGTGTGAGTGAGGAATTCCAAGAATTGTACTGGCATCGGTTGGTTGGCCTATTCACACTCATTGCCACCTACAGTTCGTTCTCAACAGCTGTTGTCGCACTTCCAGTTTGTGCTTCACTGTTTAACATATTATGTCTGTATTTGTACAGTAGCTTGCTGTATAAGTATAATTTGATTTCTCAAGTAGTTATTTTTTAAATAATTTCATTAGTAAGTTCTTCGTTCAATTACGGTAGTTGATATTTTATGGTAGTTTAGGCGTTTTCAATGAGTAGGCCTGTTGCCTGTTCGATGCGTTTAGAAAACCATCTGTGAATCGGGCTTCGTTGAGTCTCGGCTTGCACGCACGCACATGTTTGTTTACTCCACTCCGTAGGCTCGCTGAACATAGGTGCCTCACGAAAAACCTGAAGGTTTTTTTAATTTTTTTTGAGGATGAAGCCCACATAAGTCTGAGACCTGTGTGTGGGTAATGAGTTGGTGATTGATGAGTTGGACCCACAGTTTTAGGTGGGTTCCGAACTAACGGGAAGTACAGATTTTACAGCAGAGAATAGTGTCTTTTTTTTGGCCAATCCAATCGGTCACCGTTACAAACAGGACTTACGAGAACGCAGCTTAGCTCTATCTGAATAGGCTACGTACTCTTGTACGGTCAAGTGTTGATGAGTAGGGTATTCTTGAATATCCTCTTCCAAGAATGGACATTTATATGTTCAAACTTCGCCGTTTCATGTAGATACATCACAATCATATTATCGTTATCAAATTGCATCTTATATTCATATTGTTGATTAATTTTTTAGTTTAGATTTGTAAAATTCATAGAACAATAATTACAGTACTTATATATTTTTAACTATCATAATCTAGAATCTAAGACTGTGCATTTTGTAATCTACATGAATAAAGTAAATAATCTAATCTAATCTAATCTGATTGAACAGATACCTGCTACGGCTCGCGGCTATCACTCCCGGTGACACATCACTTGTAACAATTTCAAAACAGTACTGACTTTCAATCCCAAGCAAGAGGTTTCTCTTTTCTTATTATTTTCATGTGAAATAGGACAATATAGATGTGCCTCTAGTTTAAATCCAAGAACAATCTAGAATCGAAACGAAAGTCTCAAATGGTTGAAGGCTATGAAGGAGTGGAAAGAATATTCTGGTCTGAGATTAGATGGTACACGTTGGATGACTTGCTGTGCGCCCTGATTGGGAGCTGGCATGCAAAAAGATAGTTTATTCGGAAAGCGGGACAGCAGCAGCTATAGAAGAATATTGCCAATCGTAAACAAAATCCTCCATGCGCAAACAAGGCACTCAATGAATGAATCTAATATCTCTGCTACTGGCATTTGGGAGCAGAGTAGTGAGAAGGAGAAGAAAAGAAGGTGGTGCAGAAAAGAAGAAGAAGAAGAGGAAGAAGGAAAAATAATGAGAACAGAGGAGGAGGAGGAGAAGAAGAAGAAGAAACAGCAGCAGCATAATAAGAAGAAGAAAGACTGAGGAGGATAAGGAGAAGATTTAGAAGAAGAAGAAGAAAAGAAGAAAAGGAAGATTATAAGGATGAAATTTGAGAAGAATATTAAGAAGAAGAATGAAGAGAAGAAGGAAAAGAAGAAGGAGAATAATATCTTTGCAACTGCGTTGGCATTTGGGAGCAGAGTAATGAAGGAGAAGGTGGTGGTGGTGGTGCATAAGAAGGAGGCGATGAAGAAGAAGAAGAAGAAGAAGAGAAAGAAGGAAGAGGAGGAAGGAAAAAAATATATAGGAATGAATTATAAGGAGAAGATTTTGAGGAAGAAGAAAAGGAAGATAATAAGGATGAAATTTGAGAAGATTATCAAGAATAAGAAGGAGAAGAAGATTAAGAATGAAGAGAAGAAGGAAAGGAAGAAGGAAAAAATAATGACAACAGAGAAGAAGAAGAAGAAGCATAATAAAACGAAGAAGACTGAGGAGGATAAGGAGAAAATTTAGAGGAAGAAGAAGAAAATGAAAAAGAAGAAGAAAAGGAAGATTATAAGGATTAAATTTGAGAAGAGTATTAAGAACAAGAAGGAGGAGAAGAAGAAGAATGAAGAGAAGAAGGGGAATAAGAAGAGGAAGAAGAAGAAGAGGAAGAAGGAAAAAATAATGAGAACATGGAGGAAGAAGAAGAAGAAACATAATAAAAAGAAGAAGACTGAGGAGGATAAGGAGAAGATTTAGAGGAAGAAGAAAATGAAAAAGAAGAAGAAAAGGAAGAATATCAGGATAAAATTTGAGAAGAATAAGAAGGAGAAGAAGAAGAAGAAGGAGGATGATGAAAAGAAGGAGAATAAGAAGAGGAAGAATGAAAAGAAGAATAAGAGGAAGAGGAAGAAGAAAAAAATAATGGGAACAGGGAAGAAGAAGAAGCATAATAAAAAGAAGACTGAGGAGGAAAGAGGAGAATATTTAGAGGAAGAAGAAGAAGAAAAGAAAGATTATAAGGATGAAATGTAAGAAAAATATTAAGAAGAAGAAGAAGGGTGAAGAAGAAGAGGAAGGAAAAAATAATAAGAACAGAGAAGAAGAAGAAGAAGCATAATAAAAAGACGAAGACTGAGGAGGATAAGGAGAAGATTTAGAGGAAGAAGGAGAAGAAAATGAAGATTATAAAGATAAAATTTGAGAAGGTGAAGAAGAAGAAGAAGAATGAAGAGAAGGAGGAGAATAAGAAGAGGAAGAAGGAAAAGAAGAAGGTTAATAATACTAATAAGAGGAAGAAGAATGAGGAGTGAAAGAAGAAGAAAAAAGGAAGATGGAAAAAAGTAGAAATGGGAAAGAAAAATAAGATATAAGAATAAAAATTGAGAAGAATATCAAGAATAAAGTGGAGAAGAAGAAGAAGGAGAACAAGAAAAGGAAGAAGGAGAATAATAATAATAAGAGGAAGGAGAATGGGAGGAATAAAAGAACGTCGAATCTGGCGGAACAAGTAGGAGAAAAACAAGGAGGAGAGAAAAAGAAGAAAAATGCAAAGTCTGAGGAGGAAATCTGAGAAGAAGAAGAAGAAGAAGAAGGCAGGAGATTGGAATAAGGCTAGCAGAATCGGAAACTTTATTACAGGCCGTCCAGATTTGATGGTACCTCTGAGAATCGAATAGAGACGTATTTGTGAATAATAAACAATGTACTATACTGCAGCCAAACATTCAAACCGGCATCATCATGCAGCTGCTGACACACAAATTGTATGGCATTGTCAGTGCAGGGAATCAACTAATAATTTAGTGGGTCTAGTCATGTCTTGCGAAAAGGACAGCATTCCTATAAATATGTAAATAGTAAGCCTATTGATTTTAATGTATGGGTGTGAAACTTGGCCTTAAAAGCATTGGAAGTTGGGGATAAGATAAATAGATGTATGTGTATTGCCGTAAGAAAATAATATAAATAAAATCTGTTTATGATCAACAATAATTAAAATATGATTAACAAAAACAATAGATTGATCTTACAAGTAACATTAAAATTCTGGGAAAAAATAGCTATTTGTGTAACTAGAGTGCAAAATAGCGTTTTTCTGCATCGAGAGAAACAGTTTTTTTCACAAGCCAAGGGCGATTGAAAAAGGTTTCTCGAGTGCAGAAACAGTACTTTGCACTCGTATTACACATTAAATTTTTCCTACAGTAATGTATAAAGTAATTTAAACAGAACAAAACAGGACATACATAACCTGACAATTCCTCACATAACCTATCTTCGAATCAAATCGATTTCAACAACAACAACTACAACAACTATTTCACAGCTGAAGCAGAGTAGCCAACCTGTTTTTGAATGCAGAATAGGGAACCTGCGTATTACATGCTCACTATTTTGTGTTGTTAGGTTGCAAATCTGGAGTGCGGAAAAGTACTTTCCCGCACTGGAATTTACTTTCCCGCACTGGTGCAGGAATAGACTATTTTTCATGCTACAGTTAGTGCAAAAATAGGCATTTTTTGGGTCACTGTAGGAAAAAATAATTTTCGTCCGCGCCTAGGAGGTATAATTGGAAATCATTATAATGTACTTAGCTACAAGGAAAAAATCAGGAAAAAAAACATTCCAAAATGAGGAAAAGATTTGTTGGCTATATATTTTTTCTAACATACAAAAATGTAATATTTCAATAGTTGTGGGAAACTTTGAAAGGGTTGTTGAAAATGAAGAACTAGAAACTAAATAACAAAAATTTCTAAAAATAATATAGTAAGCAACCAAAAAATATAGGTGAAATTGAATTCTATACTGCCACAACTTTTGGTTGTGTAGCTCTTGAGAACACCAAAGTTCGCTAGAAAATAAAAGTGTTGAAAGTTAAGGGAAAAAATTTAACTTTTTTAATAAAATTGAAAATTCGCCAAAAAAAAATATTTTTCTGAACATTACAAAAATAGGACTCATAGGATGTACTAACATGGGCGGAATTGATATTAAAATAAAGGGGACAATGTGTAGGACAATTGGTTCTGCAATATTTTTCATCCAACTAATATTTTTCCCATTTTAGTAAATCCTATGAGTCAGATTATGCTCGGAAAACATACACATTTAGTGAATTTTCAATTGTATTGTAAAAGTTGAAATTTCTCTTATACCTTTAACCTTATTATTTTTGTCAGGTCAAAAAATGTCGGGAATACAATTTTATATACAGATTACTGATCGAATTACAGATTTGTTGATATAGAAATTTTACAGCATTTGGCAATGACGCTTTTTGGCTGGCGGGGAGCTCACCCTCTACTAATTTATTCATAACTTATTCCTTATTGTTTATTCTTACATTTTCTTCTTTACCAATATTTCTATTGTTTAGTTCCCTTGTATCTCCCCTTTAGCCCTATTATTCTTGTATAATAGGTCTCAATTTTAACATAGATAAACTAAACAATCCATCTACGAAATTTCCTTAACCTTTCTAGTCCCTCTGGTTAACTATTGTATCAGATATTGCAACTGCTTGAGAAATCACCAAGTATAGGTGTGTGTGTATGTGTTATATCCTTTAGAAGGAGATTGATAGAATAACATTAAGTGAATGAAAAAAGTAAGGTTGAGTTAGCACAAAGGTTCTAGAGCAAAATGAGCTCACTCGCGACCCTCTGCCATTTTGGATCGGTGTAAATCTCATGTGAATTACACATAAATCAGAGCATCACTCTAATTACGTAGGGATGTAATGACACAGATACATTTGTTATCAGAGCCGCTTGTCTATCTCACTCCAACCCCATGCAATGCAATAGCTTCTTCTTACTCTTGTCCACCCACAGTCACAACCTATACAAATTATCCCAGTCCTTCTTTACAGGTTAGCTGTTCCTTATTGAGCCAATGTTGTGAGGTTCCAGTGATTTTCGAAAATCCTTAAATCCCTCCAGACATTGATTAAGACTATCAATTCTTGTTTCACTATCTAAAACTTTCCATAAGAAACTTATCACACTTTAGGGACTGATTAAACAGCTCAAAATATGAATAAAAGTATGTTTGTGAAGATCAAAATAAGACTAAAGTGACTATGTGTTTTATAAAACATGTAAAACAGATGAGAATTAAGTAAAAAATAAGATAATAATGAAATAAATAAGAATTCGAAAGTAATAATACAGCTCAAAATAAGAATAAAAGTCCGTTTCTGAAAGTCAAAATAAGAATAAAGTGATTTAAGTATTATAAAACATGTAAACCAGATATATAAATTCTTGTTTCACTGTCTAGGGTGTTTCAGGAGACCGTATCACACTTCAGGAAATGATTATATAACTCAAAATAGAAAAAAAAGTAGGTTTTGTGTAGGTCAAAATAAATATAGTCATTTATGAATTATAAAACATGTAAAACAGATAAGTAGTGGTTCCTCTACAGAACCGAAGAAGGCGGATAAATTTAGATTTTTCAATATTCATACATTTTCTATAAACACTTCTATTCTGGAGACCTACTAGAGATTGATGATAATAATATAATAAACTAATATTTTATATTAAGTAACATAATTCTTAGAGTATAAGTCATTAAGTATAAGTCATTAGAGTAAGAGAATAATAAGGAATTCGAACTTCCTCATCCCTGATCTAATGGTTTTAAGAGTTTTTGTTTTGACGAATTTTGTCCAAACTACGCCGTTTAATGTAGATTCTCGTTGTTAAATATAATTTGATTATACGTAGTTTATACGTTCTATGCTAAATATCACCGTCTACAAACAGTCGATGTGATGTTAGTGATACGAGAAATTTGTAAATCTAAATTAAGTAGTCGTCTAATCGGTTGAGTGACTTCTTATACTTGCAATATTGTTGAGACCAAGCAACCTTTCCTCACGGAAATTGTAGGTAATCAGCAAAAAATTCAATTGGTGAAATTAATTCTTGAAACGTTTGATAGTATTAAACGATAATTTTAGTTATCTCTACATTTCAATTGTTAAAATAAAGTGTTGTTATGAATTATTTGTAAATTGTAAATTTTATTAACAACCTTTTCTCATGGAAATTGTAGGCCTATCATCAAAGAATTTAATTGGTGAAATTGATTTCCAAAATGTTTAATAGTCTTGAATGATACATTGAGCTATCTCTGCATTTCAATTATTAAATACAATTTATTATGAATTATAATAAATGAATAAAAATTTATCAGTTGAACCTATTAAAATGTCAAAATTGATTGGGAAAATTATAAGAAAAATGTAACGAATGATTCAGATGACAGCATCTGTATTATTCGTTATGGCTATATTTTTGTTGCGGCTACCACAATATCACCATCACCAATACTAAGTCGTTAAGTCATGTCAGAGGCCCTAAACCTGTTCAGGTGCGACCTGATAACTCTGACACTAGACCTGAGCCACACAGGTCACACATTATTATTATTATTATTAATAAAATGAGAACACAAATTTTGTCTTTTATACAGTTTTATTTTGGTACAAGGACCATGGTTTCATGACCACACAGGTCACATCTTCAGCTTGACTTCAGTCAAGATTCAGCTGAAGATGTGACCTGTGTGGTCATGAAACCATGGTCCTTGTACCAAAATAAAACTGTAGAAAAGACAAAATTTATGTTCTCATTTTATTTATCATGGTACAGTTCTACAATATCAATCGTGACTCTTTAGAATTATTATTATTATTACTACTACTACTACTACTATTATTATTATTGTTATTATTATTATTATTATTATTATTATTATTATTATTATTATTATAACTACCGTATTACTATTATTATTATTATTGTTATTTTTATTTATCGATACTAAGAGAAAAAATATGCCCACTTCCGGAAGGGACGCAAATAATGTAATGAAAAAATCCCCCACAGACAGAACGTAAACTCGTAACTTGTATCCCTAATATAACTGTAGAGTTCTTTCTTTAAAACATAGAGTCTTCAGGATGTAATATACATATGAAAAACAGCGTTTCCTTTGTGTTTTCACTATGAAAATTTATGTGATGACCCATATTATGTTGTATGCACGTAATGACATATATTTACTTCTCAACAGTACTGCATCACCTCACGCAACATGGGGAAATGAATGTTGAATCATATGAATAAAGCCTTGACATCATTTGTAAAGGTCTGTAAAATGTGTGCTCTTTCTGTTTGAGCATCTAAATAACATTACTGCAATTTCTCAACCCCCATCATTCATAATCAGTCCTAGAATTGAAAAGATTCCACCCAAATAATAATCCAGTCATAGACTGGTGTCTATGTTGCAATAAAATTCTTGCGAAACTGGTCTTTTATACATCGTATAAAAGACAAAATGATTAGGCTATATTTCTGACTTTTTAGTATTTTGTTTGGACACATATTTATGAGTAGTAAGGAACTAATTTTGCATCTTCAAATACTCTGTGCTAGCATACAAAATAAAAATATCTTATTTTTAAAGAAATAAATCTATTTTTTGAAATACTGATGTATCTCAGGTAATGTTTGAGTTCATGGGAGCCTTACCGTTGGAATTTTACCAACATCTAAGGCGTCTGAGTGGTCTATTGAAAGTTTTTAACGTCTATGCATTTTAATAAACAAATCAAGAGGCCTTTCTTTCCGGTAAAATTCCATTTAACGGTAAACGGCAAGGCCCTTATGAACTCAACCTATTTCTATCATTTTGAACCTGTTCTGGTGACAAATTATATTGGGTTTTTTCAAGTTGAAATAAGTAAACGATATGCTATTCCGTTTGATGGAATTAGAAATATTTATCAAAACCAAAAAAGTAATAAAATGTTGAGGTTTTACGAAAATTGTGAGGATAGCACAGGATTTTCGATGGTGTAAAATTAGTTCCAAACTATCCATATGTATCCATACTACATACAAAAATCATAATTACAGTAAGAATTTGGCAAGCAGACCCCCCCCCCCCCCCCCCCACTTTTTTCATGTCCAAATTGACTGGACTTTAAGTGCAATAATGCACTATCTTAATCTGCCGAAATGTTATCATCTGCTTTATTCTTACTTGTTTAGAAAATTAGTTAAACCTGTGATTCAAAATTGAAGGGTAGATTCAATTCCGGTTATCAAATAACTGTATGGATCATCCTATTTTATCATAAATGCGTTTTGATTTTTCATTTTGCCGCTTTTTGGGGCTTGGGGTCAGGCTGTTTAAGTGTAGCCTATATAATGAATATTATTATTTAAACTCACATTAAGGCTTTCAAGAAAGACTAGAAAATAACTTTTCCCCAAATTATTTTTTTCGCCCCATGGGTTGATAAATGTCAGTTACTACAATTGTTTGTTCCTCATTTATTTGTGTTATTGTTAGGTTAGGTGTAGGCCTATTTTGTATGTATTTCCATTTCATTCCTGTGAAAAGTCATTATATAAATATAAAAAAGGTCTACATGGTCATAAAAGCCCCCTCTAAATATAATTTATTTTATAATCAGAAATTTTATTTCAAACTTACCAGTCTACGTCCAATCCTCCATCTTGCTGTGCTGATTCTAAGACTGATGAGTTGTAACTATTTTGTTGACTAGTGACTGCAATGATGTCATATCCCTAAAAGTTTGTTTTCTCCCAACTAATTGCTCTAGAAGTCTTCATTGCCTTTCACACTACTTGCTGGAATCTGTAAATGAAAATAAAATGTTCAAAATATTATGTGGTATTTGTAAGAATATTCAGTATATTTTCGAAATTTGTAACAATATTCGGTTTATTTTCAAAAATGAATGTACACCGGGGGAATCTGTAAATGAAAATAGAATGTTCAAAATATGTGGTATTTTTGTAAGAATATTCAGTATATTTTCGAAATTTGTAACAATATTCGGTTTACAACTGAAATTGATTTCAAAATGTTCTGATATAACTATTTATTCCTTTCCTTCCTGCCACAAAAACTTTTCAAATAAAACATAATATTGATACAATCCTAGACATAGAGTATTGACACAATATAGATTATCTTCACATAACAAAATTTGGCACCAAACAGCAGAAGGATAAGCCCTGTTCGCTGGTGGGAGTATTTGATAATACTCATTATAATACTGATGAGAACAATTAATGCTGGATTCTTATTCGTTTAGAGTGCATGTTTTAAAGTTACTCAGATTGCTTCATTATACAGTTGTTTTGATCATGGGTAAATAAAGTCTGTTGCTAAGACATCAATTTCTAATCTCTAATAATTATTTTATAGAGTTATGCATAGATAAAACCAATAATAATACTGATTTTCTTCTGTGATGTTTTCCATGACGAAATACTTAATGAACAATCTAATATCAGTACTGACACTGCATTTCAATTTAGTATATTGTTTTTACTCACTTATATTGGAGATGATAGAAGGATGCATTTCACTTCTGAAAATATGTCTGACGAAGCTTCTTTTCAGAAGCGAAATGCATCCCTCTATCATCCCTAATATGAGTCAGTAAAAACCATATACTAAATTGAAATACAGGGTCAGTTCTGATGTTAGACTGATTTTCTTATTCAACAAATTTACCAGATTGATTTATTCAACGTTAGTTTTGCATAGCAAGAAAGCATCTAAAATAATTTATCAACAGTAGCGCAAATATGTTTTAGAATACATTCAGCTTTAGGATGACTTCAATCTTCAAAATAGATTCTCTAAATCTCTCAAAAAAATCTATCAGGATTAATGTGAAGGATTAGGGTAGGCCTATGTCATAGAATAAGACTAATTTTATTAATCAAATGAATAAATTATGTAGTATTCAATATTAGGTTGTAACAAATTACATTGATGGCATCACATTATGTAAATATGTACGCGATTTATTCGCTCAACATCAGTTTTTCTTAGCAAGAAAGCATCTAAATCTAAATAGTAGTGCAAATAGGTTTTAGAATAAATTCAGCTTTAGTATGACTTCAATCATTAAAATAGATTCTCTAAAAAAATCTATCAGGATTAATGTGACGGATTAGGATCTCTTAGAATAAGACTAATTTTATTAATTAAATCAATAAATTATGCAGCATTCAATGTTAGGTTGTAACAAATTACATTTATGGCATCACATTATGTAAGCGTCATGTTCCACATAGTAATATTGTAACTTGAATGTTTTGATTTTGCAACATGGTTTAGTATTCCACATTGTTGTTTACAGGCTTTTAGGAATAGAAATCCAGTGAAGCTGAATAGGTTGGATGACAACGCTGAATACTGGCGATATCTTATAGAATAATAATGTCAAGTCAAACTTTTTCTATTCCTGTTGGATGTCAAAAAAGGTGAATATTAGCCTATTTAATATCCTATATTCTATGAAATACAGTGCTCTGTTCCATAGCCCCCTGAAGACAAGGCCCCGGCGAGAAAATTGTCAACGCCGCTCCTACAGCAGGAAGGAGGCCGGCTCTGCCAGTAGCAGGCAGTGCTCGTGTAACCAACACCTCATGTTCTCAACTTGTTATTCATGGATTGAATTGCTATTAATTAACACAAATTTTCTTGCCATGCTATTTTAGTTTTCGTAATTTATTGTTATTTTGAATCAGCTGAAGATCGGAAATGGTTATTTCGAGCATAGACAGGGAAGGAGTGTTACCATCGTACAGTAAACCTAAATTAGTTCAAAACTAGAATTTCTGGATAAATTACAATCTGTGATGTTAAAATTGGGTAATTCATTTCATTATAACGACTTGCAGTCAATTTTAAAAATGACAAAATTAAAATCGACTGCAAGTCGTTATAATGATACCTAACTAAATTAGTTGTCTCCTGGACTAAAAGTAGACGTTTTTAGTAAAGTGGAATGACAATATTTTGTAATAGTGCTGTCATAAAGCTACCAGATACTGGTAATGAAATTTATTTTTGAACAAATAAACATAGTCTAGTATAATAAGCATAGGCCTATTTTAGTTTTGTTGTACTGTGTACACAATTTTACGATCAAACAACAACAATACTGTATTATAAAAAAACAACAAATGAAAAAATTACAATTATGACAAAATTTTAAGTTTTCTCTGACAGCTACGATTGATAACTTGCCTTCGAGTAATTGTTCATCACAATATTACTCATTATTAAAACTATCTTTCTAGCTAAGTCCAGATTACTAATACCACAATGCCTCTTTTCTTTTAAAATATAAATATGAATACTGTATACACAAAATTTGAAACAAGGGACAAACCCTTCTGTTTTAATTTCGGAATCGTAATTGCTTCTGCACCCAGGAACGACACATTTCTTAGGCATAGTTTCACAGAAAACTGTCACTCAACTGTCTGAAATCGCATTCAAAATAGCCCAAAAAAGTGAGCGCGTACTGTCAGTCCATTGTTTTGTATGGAACTGGAGGCTTGCAGCCAGCCTCCTTGCGACGTTGCCACTTCTACATTGCCGCGGCCTTGTCTTTAGGAAGCTATGTCTGTTCTGCTCCTGGTTCCAATGAAATATTCAGTTTTCTCCAAGTTGATGAATGACGCAAAAGCATTCACAATGGAATAGTTTCCCTCCTTGACTTTTTTCTGTGGGTTGAGTGGTAGACCAAGAGTCCTCATTCCGCCCTTAATAAAGGCATTTAATTGATCAATCAGTCTACTTCCCCTTCTTTAGTATAGCATAAACACATCTAGTATTATAAATTTTAATAAGCTTCTGTAATACATAATAACATTCTAGTGAATTAGGCTTGGAAATTTTCCTTGTTCTGAAATTATAATCCTGGTTTGTTATTACGTGAAACGCCTGATAACTTCTCAGATTTCTATAGTTTCGGTTCTGAGCCGAGGAGATTATCTCTTGGTGAGTCAGAATAGTACCTTAATCGACCAAAACCCTAAATATATTGGTAGGAAATTCTATAACAATCTACCACAGTTTTCACAGTCTTGAAAATATATAAATATTTGAAAAACAATTGCAAAAATATTTATTTGATAAAGCTTTTTATAATGTACAAGATCAAAATTAAGCCTCACTTCAACTAACTGAAATTGTAATAATTATGGTAACTATAGTGTATAAGACTGTATAATTGTTGATCTGACTTGTCGTATACTCCTTAACTGGAGTCTTCAATACGTAATACACGTAAGATGGAAGTAACAGTGGTTTGCAAATTAATCTCCATTCACTTTCTTCTCTGATCACCATTTTGAAGTTGTGCTATAGGAATTTGATATTTGATATTTTTTTTTTTTATTTATTTTTTTTTTTTTTGTAGATTACGTCTTGGAGACTCCAGTTAAGGAGTATAAGACAAGTCAGATCAACAATATTATACACTAGATACCATAATTACTTAAATTAGTTGAGGTGAGGCTTAATTTTGATGTGAAAGGAAATATTTCTTGACTTTGTTATTAAAACGCTGTTCGATATGTTACTTAGGTGTTTTTACATGTGTGAAATATGCCAACTTCACTGTAATTGGCCTTGTAAGTTGGGCATGTTTGTATTATCAACCAACAAACCACTCCAACTTTCACATAGGCCTACTTTAACATGTGCCACTCAACGTGTTACAAGTTTTATGAATAGAATATATAGGTAGTAGATATGTTTCATGAGGTTGAGTCTCGAATATGTTATTTGTTATAAGAAAACTATACTCTCAATGTTTTAGTGAATGTGCTTGTTATAATTGTATATATTGATTTTTTTTCATTATGGATGTCTTTCACATCACTATAGCCAATAAAATATAAATTTATTGAGATAGAAGTGTAATGAATGCGAAGGTGCAACAGACTCATGCCGGTATTTATTGTTCAGTGTCTCTTGAGGGGTTCTTGAATTGCCTTTTTAAATACGTTGCATTTCAAGAGTCCCTGGAGTTGAGACTGCAGGAACGTTCTTAAATACCATCTCTAGAGTCCAAAACTGCTCTGTTAGCAAATTTTGACTTTGGTTCATTTTCCAAAACTCATTATTGATTCTAATCATGTGAAAATATTACTACAATTTATACTCTCAACCTATAAATATTCTAATACTAATGAAATCATCACCAAATCACGACAATGCTTATTTCGTACCAACCTTAGCTTGCAGGCTACTGACCTTTCAACACTATATCGACATCTAATTGTAATGATTCCAAAGTACACATAGGTAATTTGTTTATATACATGGATATACATTACCTGTTGACGATGTTGGATGGTACACTATTGAAGCCGGTAAAAGATTGATTAGTTGTATTGACGCCTTATCAACAATATTGAACTGAACTCAGGTGAACTGATTAATTAGCAGATTGTCATCCTTGTTGTTGTTGTTATTGGTTATATAGATTCACTTATTGGAAAATGTAGAAATTAATGCACAAACTTGAATATGGGTTGTGAATATACAGTCATAAAGCCGGGAAGTTGTTTACAGTGAAATATTCTGTTACATACTCGAAAGTTTCTAGTTTTCCTATGTTTCGATTTAAGCTAGCTCTGAATACATGGACTGATATTACGTCGCGTTTCAGTCGGACTGAACTCACTCCACCCTATATCGCTCTATGTATATATGTATGTGTTTCCCCCACCACCGGCTTTGTTTAAGGGGTGGGAGGGTGGAGAAATCGATTTTCCGTTACCCCTCCCCTCCATTCGAGGACTCCTTTCTAGTAACGACCCACCCCCTTCAAAAAAGGAAGTAGTAACTGGTACCTACACTTTATCAACCTGTGATATTAACTGTTACTGTAACTGGAAAGAGTAATTGGTAGTTTTAAAATGTAAACTGTATAATTAAAGTGGTTTTAGCAAAAACAACCCCTTACTTTACTTTCCTCAATTAAGATAACAGTTAAAATCACGCTCTTTTCAGTATTAATCTTTTTTTAACAGTTTTAACAAAAACAACCAAATTACAAAATTTTTCACCCGGGCAAGTACCCTTTGAGTCCTTTTAAATGTCCTCGTCTCCTAATAAACTATATAAAATATTTTTTTAAATATTTGTTTAATGAATAATAAGATAAAGTTGTCACAACCACATTTATTGAAAGTAGTGAGATACTGGTTTCGGATGTTTCACAATTATCAATCTCAAACAAACTGAAACAGTTTTAGTTTGTTTTAGATTGATAGTGATGTAACAACCAAAACTAGTATCTTACTACTTCCAATAAAATAATGTGGCTGTGACAAATCTGCCTTATTATTCATTATGGATATCTTCCACAATATCACCTTCGCCACTACTAATAGAAATGGTTTTTTCTTTTATGGATATACAGTATTATATAGTTCATTAGTATACAAGGAAGGGCACAGAGGATCCTTGTCCAGGTGAATTTTTTTGGACTGTGGTTGTTTTTGCTGAAACCTCTTCAATTATATTCATGGAGAAAGATTGACACTGACAAGAATGTGATATTAACTGTCATCTAAGCTGGAGAAAATAAAAAGTAGTTGAATAAAAATGTAAACTGTAGGCCTATGTATTACTCATAAAAATATATCTGACAAGAATGTGAAGAAATAGTTGTGTAAATAAAATGATCTAAGAAGAAAGGAAGAATGGTAAACTAAAATAAATGGTTCATGAATAAACTAAAATGTTCATGAATAAAATAAAATCTTAACAAAGATTGATAGGAACATGGAGAAAGGAATGTGTGTAGGAATAAAAACGGTTGTGGGGAAGATAGGAAAATGGTGAAATGGATGATTCATGAAGAATATAAAAAACGGGTTTGAGATAGCATAAATTACATTAGAAAATGAATGAAGATAGAAAATAAAACTTGGAAAATGATAATGTATATTATGTCATTCACAAAAAATGGAAATATTGATGCTATCGAAAGCACAGTGTATGTGATGTGTGAAGGTATTGAAAGGATGCAGGGGAAATCATTGTCAAAATAATGATGGATTAGAAGTATAAAAATGTGTAAGCTTGTATAAAAAATGCTTAGCAGTTTGTATTTGTACTGCCTTATTTCAATGTTCCACCTTTATTAATTATTCTCAACATATTTTAGATATTTTTCTCTGTATATCACGGTATTAACAAGTAACTTGTTTATTTTGATACTTATCAACTGGAATTTTAATTTCATTATTCATTTAACAATATGATATAATCTGATTAACGACCATATTACGTTTTAAGGCAATGCCAGCATATTTGATGGTCATTCAACAAAGTCCAAAGCCAAAATTACAAAGCTCTATCATGTGAGAGTTTGGATCTTCATTTCCAAATTGCAAAAAGTATTCGAATAAAATATTATCTACCAAGCTGTATAAACAGCTGCATGTGTGAGTAGATTAATTCTTTACATTCATTTATCGGCAATTGTAACATCAGTACTTGAATAAATTAGAGTTTAGTGTTTTATGAACTCTCATTACAGTTTTAGCAAAACTTTTGCTATTTTACCGCTCATTCTCCTGGATAATTATTGACTACTCTGCACTATATTCTACTTAGACGTGCCATCTCGTTAGTCACGTACTGTATTTTATTCTGAAGAATTCAGAAAGAAAATTTGTTTATGATTTAGTTGCTTTTATTTTTTTTAAATGATAATTTTTTTGGAGGATGAAGCCCAAATAGGTCTGAGACCTGTGCGTGGGTAATGAATTGGATAATGGTGATTGATGAGCTGGACCTACCGTTTTAGGTGGGTTCCGAACCACCACCGGGAAGTGATTTTACAGCAGAGACCAGTGTCTTTTTTGCTGGCCAATCTAATCAGTTACCCTTACAAAGGCCGGCAATAGACGGACTGCTTCAAGCAGTCGTAAGTGACTGCAAAAGTGCAGTCGATTTGCAGTCGAGCCGACTGCAAACCGACTGCTTGAAGCAGTCCAAAAGCAGTCGGTTTGCAGTCGGCTCGACTGCTTTTGGACTGCTTCAAGCAGTCGGTGACTGCCTTGTTCAATAGGCGGAGTAGAGTTGAGACTGCGGAGAGCCTTCCATAAAGACAATAAATTATTAATAAAATTACTGTGAATAATTTTCTAGAAATGATTGGAGCACAAATTAATTGAAGAAAGACACTTTTAATCAAATTTCTGAATATGGTTTAAAACAAATTTAATAATAGTCTGAAAAATTGGTAAATGGATGGAATGATAAATGGATCCTCAAAAATAAATTATAATTAATTTAATATAAGAACGGAATACATTATTCTCGTCATACAAAGGTGGCCACTTGACATGAAAAAATACAAGAAATAGTAACATTACAGTATATAAAATCACAGGGTTATTAATTACACAGCGAATAATTATAAATCAATAAAAAAATTGATAGAACAAATTGATAGAAAAATTTCATAGAACAAATAGTAATAACCAGCCTAAGTACTAGAATTAAATTCTTGGATTTCTTGTTCCTTAACGATCTGCGTTGTTAATATTAACTTTGTATTGGAAATTTAATGACTTGCAATCAGTTTTTGTAGGTGAATAAATAATAATTGTACTCACACTTGGCCAAATGCTTTCGAGTTCTGGAAACTCATCTTCAAGGCATTCTAGATCGGCGATGTTGGTTAGAAGAATTGTGGTTTTTGTATCATGTGGTCAAAAAGTATGTGTGATTAAAATTTAATTCATTGAGCATCTAACCAACAAACCAATATCGCCGATCTAGGATGCCTTGAATATGAGTTTCCATAACTCGAAAACGTTCAGCTAAGTGTGAGTACAATTATTATTTAACCACCTATAAAAATTGACTGCAAGTCGTTAAATTTACAATAAAAAGTTATTACTAGAAATATTGAATAACGATATTTTTATGAAAAGATAGAGCCGGAACCTTAAGTACGGTACTGCATCCTTTTTTAATAATGATTTCCATGAAATCACTGGACGGACCCAAAAATATATTTTAGTCCTACACAGGATGATTCAATATCTTGAAGTATTTATTGTAAGTGACAGATTCACTTTAAATAACTCCTAGAGCTTAACATTACTCAAAATTAGGGGGTAAACTAAATCTTAAACGAGCAAAGTTCAATTAGGAGAAAATTATGCAAAAATAAAAAAATATAATAAAACAGGATCTTTGTCTTTGAAGAAGACTCTAGTGACAAAGTACTAGTTTTGAAAACAGCGTGCCATGTTCACAGAACACATAATAGCCTACTAAATACACACAATGAGTGAAATATGAGTGGTGGTGCGAGCAGTCGAGTGGACTGCTTGAAGCGGTTAGTGTATTGCCGACCGACTGCATTTTTGCAGTCGGCAGCACGGCGGAACCCGACTGCAAATGGACTGCTTGTTTTGTTACCGACCGCAACTCGACTGCTCAAGCAGTCCGTGTAGTGCGGTCTTGATTTTAACATTGAAAATGCGATCCGCCCAACTGCGACTGCTTCAAGCAGTCCGTCTATTGCCGGCCAAAGAGTGTCTAGGAGAATGCAGTTTATCTATCTGATTGAACAGATATCTGCTACGGCTCACGGCTATCACTTCCCGTGATAGTTCGTTATTTTAATCTGTGAGAGGTTATTATTGATCATTAATGTGATTGCTTTGTCACTAACGTAAGTAATAAAAAGGCATGCTTTCAGGGAATGAAAATAATAACTCGAATGAATAATAATTATTTTAAATTTCTGTTTATTGCTCAATCACGTGAACTGTATTTTTACACGTCCATTACTCAATAATTGTAAAATAAAAATTTTAATACAACTTCAAATTATTAGCATTAAAATCACAGAAAAATAAAAATTACAATAGTAACTAGTAATGATGATAAGGGAACAGTGGCGTAACGTTTTCCAATTGGGCCCCCCCGCAACCGATTTTCCGGGCCCCTCTCCTCAAAATCATATAAATATCCCCCTCTCCCTTGTCTCCCCTCCCATAAAAACTTGCATGATTTTTTTTTGGGCAGTTATAATTATGTAAGAGCAAAACACCTTTTTATCTATTATATTTAAAAATTCAATCATGTTTCAAGGAGGGCTAGTCTAATGATTTTGGCTGTAGCCTACGGGCTCCTGAAAGATGAAAATAGTTGAGGGTTGATTATGTTATAAATAATTATCTAATATTAAAACTGACACTGTATTTCACTTTTCTATATTGTTTTACTCACTTATATTGAAGATGCTTGAGGGATGCATTTCACTTCTGAAAAAAAGCTTCGTCAGCCTTCGTCACTTTTCAGAAGTGAAATGCATCCCTCAAGCATCTCCAATATAAGTGAGTAAAACAATACAGTATATAAAAGTGAAATACAGTGTCAGTTTTAATATTAGATTGTTCATTAAGTATTTCGTCATGGAAAACATCACAGATAAATAATTAATCTTGAAACCTAGAAACCTTGAAATTGATGTCTTCCATAGGATCCACATTCACATCCTCCTTGTTAGCACCTTCGCTCCTTTTCCCAGAAAATGTGTTCTCTCAGAATTCGCCTCGTTTGCAGACACGGACACAGGTTAAAATTTGAAAAAAGGGCATTTTATCTAAATTACCGCGAAATTACTAAGTCAGGAAAAGAGAAAAAATTTTAGAAAATTATTCTTAAGAGGCAGAAGAGAGAAAACGTAAACTTCTTATACAGTACTTGATCCTATTATAAGAAAAAAATCAACTGTGTTAGGAAAACTGAAACAATTGAACCAAAACTATTATTTATATACTTATTCTGTACAATAATCACGTAATTTATCCGATATTCAAGGGCATAAATATTCCTTCTGAACATTGTTTAAAAATGTACTAGTCGATAAAAAATAGAAATAACTGAAACATGACTGTACATCACAATACCGGTACCATAAACGCAGCATGTTGAAAAATAGAATAGCAATGAAAAAAAAATGGCACTCCAAATAATAAACTCACGATCACGAACTCAATCAATATACATACGGTTTACTCTAGGCCAATTTATCGGACACGTATAGGGCTACATGCATCTAACTGGACGATTTAAAAGTGACTGAATTCATAATACTGTATGAAGAAAAATATTGACTTTATTTCTACACAACCCCCCACTTTCCATTACATCACAATATATGCTAATATACATTGAGGAATTCGATGGGAAAATAATATTAATTTCCTCTAATATTTGCACTTTGGAGACATGATTTGTAACAGTCTAGATAAGTATGTTTGAAGAGTGTTTTGTCCTCGGTATGTCTCAATTTCCATTTCCTGAAGTCACAACATCCTGCTTCTGAATTCCTTCACTAAAACTATTTGCGAATTGATGAAGTAAACAATAAACATTGACCTGACAATAATTAGCCAATTCATTCTTCTTCCTTCAGTAATTCAGTTTTATTTCTTTTGAAAAAAAAATATATTTATCAGTCTGAGCACGGGCCATTTCTTGAAAAAATATATTTTCATTCCGGGCCCCCTTATAGCTCGGGCCCCCCGCGCCGCGGGGTCTGCGGGGGTGTACGTTACGCCACTGTAAAGGAATCTGCATAGTTGCAATGCTACTCATAAAATTCTCTTTCATTACTATACATGACTTGAAATTGATTTTTGAATGAAGCATAATATTAAGTGTAAAATATTGTCATCACTATTTCTTATGTTGTGCCAATTTCAAAAATATATTCACAAAGATAGTATTTCCATACGAAGTTTTATAAGAATATAATTGAAGAAAGACAATTTAATTAAATAATATTAATATCCTACTTAATTTTTTTGACAATCTTTGGTAACAAAAAATACTGTTCTAGAAGTTTCCCTTGAATACGAATTTAAAGTCTATGAATTTTGAGAAGATATTCTTGGATAAGAGAAAAAATACATCAATATTTTATGAAAAAATATAACTTTTCCCCACACTACATTGTGCTAAGGAGTAACAGCCTCCAGTTTATCTTATATTTTTGTCAACATCGTGAAAATCGTTTAAATTAGGGTCTTTTCTCAACTTTTTTACCTCAATCAATTACATAATGTAGCGGTAGTCAAATCGGCATTGCTACATTGCTCACTGTAGAATCCGGACATTCGTATTTTAAGTTATTTATTAAATTTACAAATTTACAGTAAATGTGAAGATGCAACAGACTCGAGTTCAAAACTGCTCTCTTTTAATTTCAACTTAATTTTATGAAGTAAAATTTGTATAATTTATTATGGTTTTTAGTTGAATGAGGAGAATTGATTCATTACATTGGGCAGAAATAATAGTCTATTGTCGATTGTAGAAAAATTCATGGTACTAATTATGATTAGCTTTTGAAATTATTCCTTACATGCCGCCATTATTACATAATAGGATTAACAGTTAATTACCTTTTTTATTTTGATAATCATTCCTAAAACTCATTAAGCTCAAAATTAGTGGAATAAAAATAATTATTGATAATACTGATAATAACTAATTAAGACATTAAATTAAATCACAAGCTTTGTAAACGAACACTTATATTTGGTAAACTTATAAACCACATTTATTAAAACTTCGAGAAACTAGTTTCGGTTGTTACACCATTATCAATCTCAATCAATGGGTTTGATTGAGATTGATAATGGTGTAACAACCGAAACTAGTTTCTCGAAGTTTTAATAAATGTGGTTGTGACAATTTCGTCTTATTTTTCATTATGGATACCTTCCACAATATCACCTTCGCCATTACTAAGAAACTTATACTTGGTATGAACTTACAATTTGAGCATCGCATTAATAAAAATTAGCATTCAAAAAAATAATTATTTTTATTTTTCAAAATTTTATCCTTGTTTTGCTAAGTGATTCAAAAATAAATTTGGAAGCCAAAATCGAATAATAGTCTTGGAAGCTATTTACAGTATAAGGCGATGTACGTGGAGACTACACATTATTAATAGTAAGAGTAATAAGAGAAGAGTTAGCTTTAATGAAAGTAAAGATTTTATTGAGCTTAATAATATTAAAACATATCAAACCTAATTACAAGCAATAGGAAACCATGCAATGACTAGATGGGTACGATACTTGATCGTGACATATTTGATTATCATAATATATACGTATATGCATCATAGTAATGATGTTTTTTTGTGTCCTCGAGTGCTTGCACAATGGAGTTTCAGTACTATACTGTCAAATTAGGCGGCTGAAACAAATTACGGTGGTCACCAAATTATGGTCACCAACCTCAACGCACGACTTGGCAACACTAGCCGTATCGTGTCGCCTAGACTACAAGTCTAACGCTAACACCGGCCGTATCGTGTTGCCTAGTCTACAAGTTTGACGCTAGCAGTCAGTTTGGTTTGCCACCGCAGTCAGTTGTTTTTTTTTTTTTTTTTTTTTGCAATTTGTTCCAGCCACCTAATTTGATGGCGTGATAGGCATGGCATGTTGGTCATCAACACGTAAAATCAACACACATTCTTCATTCACCATCTCAGATTTGGATGAAATCTGGTAAACTGATAGTGAGTGATGAGACTGGGACAAATACATTTTTTATTCTAATCTGTTTTCGTGTTACAGCACTTCAAATTTTCAAAAATATCGCCATAAATCGGAAATTTTAAAACTTACTTTGTGATCTATTTATCACATAAGCACAGGTAGACTGTATTAAATTCTGACCAAAACTATTTTGGTTGTATTGTATGCGTATGCTTTAATATCCATTACTTTCTGATATCTTATTACATTTCTAATTCAGGATAATAGGAAGTCTTTCTTATTCATTCACTAGCTCTTTGGGCTAGTTTGGTCAATTCGACCAGGAGACAAAATGCGTCCAGTAAGCAGAGGTGAGCTTCAAGTTGAGACTAGCTCAGAATCAGCTCAAATACCAGAATAACATAACCTTTAATCCACATTAACACAGAATATCACTTTAGTACATTACACTGACGATTTTACTTTTAAAACAGATTATTTGTTTATAAAAACTATAAATTATAAATTTATCACTGTTGAGAATTCCCGAAAAAGAGCGAAAATATTACATTTTGATTAATGTAACTTTCATATTGTAAAATGATAAATTATTACGTAAGATGATAAATTAGGTATTGAAAAAATACCAACCGACTAGGTTCTATTAAAGTAGTGCAAAATTGAATTAATCACTTATAGAACTACTAGCCTCGTAACTGCACATTATTCTAGCTTCAAATAGGGTTACTGCACTCTCAGACAGATATCAAGAGAAACAGATGACCCACATCTACATAATCATAAGAAAAACCTCATTAAAGAGTACTCTATCAATAATTTAAAAATCTGAACTAAAGTTGGAATATTTTTTCAGTTAATTGTATTTTTTTGACTGTATTGTACCCTTATCCATTGTACCCTTATCCATTGACACAGCCATAGATATATTTTATTATTAATCTATCTAAGGGCAAAGATTATTGTACGCTATAAGGGAACCCGGTCGCTGAAGGCTGTGCTGAGTTGTGCTGTGCTAGGACAGCTTTCCACAGCAAACCGATGCTTTCCAATGAACGCCCAGTTACCAAGAGCTAAACGTTGCTGCGCTGTGCCAGTTGCTGGGCGTTTTGAAATCTGTCCCAGCATAACACAGCTTTCAGTGCCCTTAAGCTATCAATTTATTATTTTATCATAAAATACTCCGATAAAACTACTAAAACTATAACTCCACAAAGCAATAAAATCTTGAAACTATAACATACTTAAAGTTATTATTGTGAACATATTTTACAGAGACATTGAAAGGACATTCTTTGGTGAATTCAATACGCACTTAATACTATATAGAGGCCACTATTTAACAAGCTTAACCTAACCTAACCTAACCTATGGAGTTTCAACAACTCGAAAACGTTCGGTCGAGTGTGAGTACATTTATTATATATTCACAATCTAAAACTGACTGAAAGTCGTTAAATTTACAACTAAAAGTTAATATTAACAACGCAGATCGTTATGGAAGAAGAAATTCAAGAACTTAACCTAACCTCACTAGATCGTGAATTCCTAAATATCGAATTCAGTAATGTAATGCTTTAACTTAAGCAATCTTGAGAACATTCCAATTAACAGTACATAACGACCTAGCATGGTTAGGTTAACCTTGTTAAATAGTGGGCTCCATATCATACATGTGTACAATTCAATGAAACACAAAAACCAATGAGATTTGTGCAAAATTATAACACATTCGCACCCGCAAAACAAAGCGTAAAAGTCTTTGGTTATTGACTGTTCAATAGTCGTCAATTAACAGTTTTTTGGCAATATTTCTTTCCACCAATTGTCAGGATAGTGGTATTTCTGTATTTCGATGCCTTCGCGTGGTACCGGCATCACAAATCCCCCAAATTCCCTCATTGGAAGCGGCGGCTTCACAAGTCTTGGGGGGAAACAATTGAGGGAGGGTAACGACTCACAGTCAGGCGGAAGCACTCTTCTTTTCCAGCCGACCCTTCTCAGCATGTCCACCTAAAAAAATGATAATAAAATGGAAATTTACAACAAATATCTGAATTGAAAACGAGCAATAATGAATATTAATAAAATAGCAAATATTAATAGCCTCCTTCTTTGAATAAAATGGAAATTTATAACATGAAATGGAATTTAAAATTTAAAAAAAATCAGGCTGACAACTGTGTAAATGAATGAATGAATAAAATGTTATTAGTCACAAACATTACACAGTATATGCACATATTTTAAAAATTCTTAAGACTAATAAAAGTTCGCATCCCGAGGTTAAAGAGAACCTGTGTGGGATGGTACACATGAAATATAAACATTATAAATGTAAAGCTCTAGAAGGGCTAAATGCTGGTCCGTTCAACAGAAAGACAATATTTTGACAAGAGATAGATAAAAATAAATTCTACATTATAATAATTGAACATAATAATCAAAGACTCATAACCATTGTACAATAATTTCACTGCTAGATAAACTAGTACAAGTAAACTGCTTAATAAACTAAACATACCTACTTCGCATCAACAAAAGAATAAAACTACACAAGACAGTCATAAAAAATACTAAGGTTTTCATGCGCAATGAGGTGTGCTTTCAACATTAAAAAAAAAATAGTTTTGTTCTGGATGGCTCTCAAGTTAATTGGTAGGCTATTATAGAATTTCGGTGCGAGATATGTGTAGAATTTTTTGTATAGAGTAACCTTTGGTCTCGGAATATAAGCGTTCAAATCATTTCTCAGATTCATGGCAATATTTCTGATATCATTACGCTGTTTGTTGCTACTGTTGAAATACACCTTCAAGACTTTATACACATATAAATTCTTTAGAGGCAATATGTTAAGTTTTCTAAAAATAGGTAAGGCATGCTCAGTCCTTCGACTGTTGTTTATTATTCGCACAAAATGTTTTTGCTGAATGATTACTGTATTCAACGTAGAATTATATGTTCCACCCCATAAAGTTGGAGCATATTCTAGCTTGGAATTTATAAAAGCAAAATACAAATTTCTGAGTAAATCAGCACCACAAAAAGGTTTGATTAGGTAGAAAATCCTAGTATATCTCAAAATTTTGTTCTTTATATAGTTCACATGGATCTTCCAACTCAATCTGTTATCTACAAATAATCCCAAGTACTTAATATTATCTACTATATTTATATCAGGGCAACTACAATTATTTTGCATCAAACAAGTTGTTTTGTGATACTTGAGTGTCAAGTCTATCCTATTTCTGACAACTAAATTAAACACTAAAGCTTGGGTTTTTGGACTCATTATTAAGCAATTATTGGTGAACCAATTTCTGAGTAGATTAATATCATTTTGCATGATATCTTGCAATTCCAGGACTGATTTTGCTCTGTAAAATAGGGAAGTGTCATCAGCAAAAGCTGTCAGCATTCCTTTGAACTCTCTTTCACATAAGCTATTCACGTAAATGAGGAATAGGAGTCCAGATAACACAGATCCCTGTGGAATACCATAACCCATCTCAATTTCATCACTAAGAACATCTCCGACTCTTACTCGTGCTTTCGCTTTGTGAGATAAGAGCGAAACCACTTATGAGCAACTCCTCTTATTCCAGCTCTATACATTTTTTCTAAGAGAATTGAATGATCGACGGTGTCAAAAGCTTTCATAACATCAACAAACAATCCAGCGCAGTATTCACCTTCATTCATTCCTTCAAAAACCTTGCCAAAGAAATCCAACAGCGCATGTTCTGTGTTTAATTTTTTTTGAAAGCCATATTGATTTTTGCTGAAAAATTCTTCCTTTTCCAGAAATATCACTAGCCGGATCTTTAAAACTTTTTCGAAAATTTTTGAAAATATAGACAATAATGCTATAGGCCGGAAATTACTTGGGTTTTGTCTGTCCAGTTTTTTATGAAGAGGTATAACAATGGCATTTTTCAAGTCATCTGGAAACTCGCCTGATGACAAGCTATAATTAACTAAATAAACCAATTGTTCTATGATGTTATCTGCTATATTTTTGACTAGAGATGGTGTAATGCAATCATAACCTGGTGCTTTATGGGTACTGAGGCCATTAATAATAGATTTTATCTCCATTTTTGAAGTAGGATATAAGAATATGGAATTAGTTATATACTTTTCTCTTGCAAATTCTGGTTGATGAGTGATAAAAATAGATGATAAAATAACGTTAAACATTGTCCCTAGTCATCCAATAAGAAAAACATCTTCAATGAATATCAGTTAATATAATTAATTATTATATTTGTAATATTATTACTATTATTATTTATTTATAATAATAATAATAATATTTATAATTTATTAATATTCCAATGAAATAAATCTATTAAGAATGCTTGCTCAGTGAAGCATCCAATACTCGAGGATAATCACCTTCGCAAAATCTAGTACATGCTAAGAATTTGTGAATGATAGATTGGTTCCACCAATCCAAAGCGTGAATTCCACCATTCCAAAGCTTGTGTTATATTTCGCGATATGGCAAGTATTTATCATCATAAATGGAATAGATAACCTTCGTTTCCTAGTTATTTAAAAAGTTGATAATTTCTGTGATGTTTTCCATGATGAAACACTTAATGAACAATCTAATATCAAAACTGACACTGTATTGCACTTTTATATATTGTTTTTACTCACTTATATTAGAGATGCTAGAGGTATGCATTTCACTTCTGAACAGAAGCTGACGAAGCTCCTTCGAAGGCCCTTCGTCAGCTTCTGTTCAGAAGTGAAATGCATACCTCTAGCATCTCCAATATAAGTGAGTAAAAACAATATATAAAAGTGAAATACAGTGTTAGTTTTGATATTAGATTGATAATTTCAACAGACATTCTTTTGGAGGATAAAGCCCACATAGGTCTGAGACCTTTTCGATGGTAATGAGTTGTATAATGGTTCTTTATGAGACCTACAGTTTTAGGTGGGTTCCAAACCACCAAAAACAAACACATTGAAACACATGAACCTGTTAAAACGCAAACACGAACAAAAGACTCACGTTCGCATTCATTATATTAGTGGTAGAGAAGACCTGATAGTGTTAACTCCGCCTAATAAAGAATGCTTTCTATTTATGTTCAACTTTGATAATAATTGGATTTATTAATTTTTCCAGATGCTTCCTACATGACCCTGAGGCTTGAGCAAGGTTAATGAAATGGGATGGCGACAAAAATGTTTGACCTAACCAGGAATCGAACCAAAGATCAAATGTATTCCTTGATAGTTAAGGCTAGCCTCTATATCATGATGCTTCTCAGCTTGGTGATTCATAGTAAGTAATAAATCTTACTTTGTTATTAACTTCCGTAACAAATTTTGTTCAGAAATATATTACAAAAACACTATGTTCAAATATTTATTACAAAAACACAATGTTCAGATGTTTATTGTAGAGACACAATGCTCAGATATCCATCTATTTGATTATTATAGGAATAAAACCAAGCAAAGATTCAACAGGTAATTTCCCGCAACTGCGTTCTTTACAAATTTTCAACTGAAAAATCCAAATTGTAGATTATGCCCTAGTTTGACGAGAAATTTCACTTCTGAGTACCATTACCATTAATTAGAATATTATTTTAGAAATTTACTTTGAAAGTTTACTAAATAAATTTCACTTTATTTTGAAGTTCAGGTTCATTAAAAGCGAATTTCTGTTTGCCCAAGAATAATATACATACTTGAAGGAAGGCGTATTATTCAGTAGACGAATTCGGATGGAATGTGATTGAAATAATTATAATTATGTTTTTGTGTGATACCATATTTTATAATTTTTTATTCTATGATTTTCATTAAGTACTATTAAATTGTGTAGTATTAAGTCATTTTTAATATTAGTTACAATCTTCTTGATGATATTCATTTGCCTGTGCTTTTTTCTGTACTGTGCTGTGATAGATAAATATATTATTATTATATTATATTAACATTAAGACTATTAACAACAGAGTGACGTCATGGTTTTTTCTAATTTGAGCTAGTTATGGAACATTCTTTTTTCTATCAACTTTGCTATCTACCTACCATGGGATCATGCTCGAATACTACAAGATGAACTGTGGCCCCAGGCAGAGATTGATCAGTAATTGAGTATTTTCCTTCTGTAGAATCGTAATCAATCTGCATTGAGTGCTTCTTGAATGCTCGAGAAAGGAAAACCTATAAAGAGATGTGGTGATTAGATGTTTATAAAAATCTATATCAATTATCAGATGACATGTTAATCATCTACTGACAAATTATCAAAGATTGATACAATTTATCTATTTGACGATTGTTGTTTCCAGACTAAAACTTTATGAAGCATTATGATAATACTCAAGAAATTGAATATA
The DNA here is from genome assembly GCA_948455865.1 of Conomelus anceps. Classification (NCBI taxonomy): domain Eukaryota; kingdom Metazoa; phylum Arthropoda; class Insecta; order Hemiptera; family Delphacidae; genus Conomelus; species Conomelus anceps. The sequence goes on along the minus strand of OX418226.1, from coordinate 18,492,950 downwards.
TTACAGCAATTTCAGTAAAGTAGAAAGATAAAAGAAAAAAAATCAAGAAAAACAAACATAATATCAAATTCAATTGTTTATTTAGACAAAATAACAGTGAATGCAACGAGTTGTTAGACAAATTGAATTTTAATTTTTTGTCTAATTTGATTGCTTTTTTCTGCTAAATTATGATGAAACATCTGCTACTGGAGACAAAAACGTGAACGTTGAGATAAAATAATAACCCAACTATTATAATTCAAACAGTAATTAACTTTTTGTTGTAAATTTAACGACTTGCAGTCAGTTTTATATTGTGAATATATAATAAATGTACTCACATTAGCCCGAACATTTTCGAGATATTGAATCTCATCTTCAAGGCATCCTAGATCGGCGATGTTGGTTTGTTGATTAGAAGAATTGTGGTTTTTGTATAATGTGGTCAAAAAGTTTGTGTGATTTAAAATTTAGTTGCTCATTGTAATTGTGTGTGGTGTGTTTGTAAATTTGAAACTGTTCCAAGGTGTTGAGTTCGTGTTCTTTAGATTTTATATGCAGAATGTGTAGATTGTTAGTGATGTCAATAAAAGCGTGTCCAGTTTGAATGATATGGTCTGCAAGAGTCGATTCGGTTTTTGTATGTAAGGCTTGTAAATGTTCTTTGTAACGTTGTTTGAATGCACGACCTGTTTTTCCTTTACAAAACATTCTCAATGAACAATTAAATTTTAAATTACACAACATTTTTGACCACATTATACAAAAACCACAATTCTTCTAACCAACAAACCAACATCGCCGATCTAGGATGCCTTGAAGATGAGATTCAATACCTCGAAAACGATCGGCCGAATGTGAGTACATTTATTATATATTCACAAAATGAAACTGACTGCAAGTCGTTGAATTTACAACAAAAAAATGATATTATCAACGCAGATCGTTACAAAACAAGAAATCCAAGAATTCAAACAGTAAATCTTCAACTCTGAATAAGAAAAATAACATGAAATAAAAGACCTAGAATATCAACATGAGCTGATAAGTTCTTGAAAGACGAGATTTGAATGAATGAGTATACTACATGAACAATACATGGCAAGATTATTATCTAATTGTGCGATGCTGATGATTATGATCATATTTATTATCATATTATTATCACTAATAATTACCTCGTCTCTTAGCGATACTTCCTCATTGAGTATACAAAGCTCCACGTCTGGTTCCCAGGGTAATGACCTAGAAAGCCTGAGTTGTCCCCATAGTGAGCCGTAGCATAGAAAATGAGAAAGTCCAAGTGAACTTAGCACAAGATGAGCTCTGAAAAATTAAGAAATATATTTAAAGGCCAATAGAAGATTTGAATGATGAAAACCTAACCGATATTTATGATTGTGGTTGGCAAGAATTTCATGCGTATAATTGTCATCAAATTTCATACTTCAAGTTTTATTCTTTAGTTTTTTAATCTGAATCTCTCCTGTTATTAAAATGGTATGACAAATTTTGCCGTTATAAGCAAACCTAAATCATTGGTATTATATTTTCTCAAATTTCACAGATAATAGTGATGTTTTTAAAGATTTTCATATTATTCTATTGTAAAAGCGCCGTTTTAACATTTCATTATTTTGCAAGTTAGTTTGAAGTAACTGACAATTCAACAAACAGGCAAATATGCAGAAACAGAATTTATTAATTTCGAATTCCTTTCGATTTCCATCAGCTAATCGCTGTCGTCAATATCCGCCATTGCGGAAGTCTTCAGTATAAATTAATAGCACTTGAAGGAATTCGAAATTAATAAATTCTGTTTCTTTATTTTGCCCAAACTTATACAGTTATGACCTGAAAACTCTGACACCAGACCTGAACCAGCCAGGTCACACGATATCATTATTTTTACATTTTCCCAGACAGTGAAATGTTCTAGGGCCTATGAATACCGTACTTTATTGACATAGGTGCATTAATCAAAATGTAATTTAAACTACTTCAATAAAAAAATATGATTATAAGCATTTTGCATGGTACTGAGCAAATTATTTATAATCATTTCTTACAAAAAAAAAATGCTTTCAAGCATTCACCTCCAAAACCTTCACCTCCTATCCTTTTTTATGTTGAAATTTCTATTAGTTAAAAATGAGGAATATTTCCTATTTCACGTATTTTATTCGTTTATACATTATGAATTACATTTCACTTCTGGTTTGAAGGCAGTCATAATGCAATCATAGCATCAACTACTATTTTCATTCATTATGTATTATGATAATGTTGAGGTCTAAAGAGTCACCTACAGTCGGTATCTAAATACATGCATAATGAAACCTTGTTTCATATCAAGTTATAGGATATTACAAGTTCCATAATATCAGCACGGAAACAACTGCCAATAAATTTACTATATATATATTTGTTTTTTGTAGATTACGTCTTGGAGACTCCAATTAAGGAGTATAAGATAAGTCAGATCAAATAATATATGTGGTCATATCAGGTCATATATAATATATGTGTGTGTGTGTGTAAATCTACTATGTCTACTACTGAATAAACTACGTATTTGATTAATTTACAGATCAGCAGTGAATTATTTTATACTTATGAATAAAGCAAAATGATTTTATATGACTTCAATATGTGGTTTTTATTTTTTAGGTAAACCTCATCATGAATTAATTAAGAGTGCAATGGTAAAAACATACAACCAAAATGAACACTATTGTAGGAAAATAAAGACTCGAGAGGGAAATATTAGAAGATTGACGAATACAGAAAGCCGCTTATATTATTTGGCATGCGTTCAAACGCGTCAATAGCCTGAGATATGGGAAGTGCTGTTTGAAATTGGCCTGGCAGCTCATACTTCATACTTCTAACAACAGTTCACAGTTTCAAACCACCCATCAAATAGTTCACGGAACAGAGAAGATATTGTTAATAGGTGAGTAACCAATGATAAATAACTCACTGCCATGCATTATTCAATTCTAAGAAATTTAATTTTAGCTGAATTCTGGACTGTTAATTCAACTGTTTGTTAAAAAAAATTGTTTTAAAAATATAATTACAGTACAAATGTTGGAATTTACGATATAAAAAAATGGTAATGTAGCAAGTTTTGGCACTTTTATACAACGCGTCGAACGTCGGCGTCATTACGGCGCCAAATAACGCGTTTTAGACAAAGCATGTCTAGCTGTCTCAAACACATTGTTAGGCTCCCGAGGCATTGTATGAAAGGGCCCTTTATACTTGGGTCACAGTGTTTTCACTAGGTATGAGATTAGATTACTTTATTAATGTTAAGTTTTAAAAAATTCAAACAGGTGCTTACATACAATATTCTCAACAAGTCATAGAAAGCAGACCTGGTTGAAACTTTTTGAATTGCGTTCGAAATAGTAGACCTAATGAAATGAGATTCTAAGCTACCACAAATGATTTTATCAAGAATGGGATCGGTAACAGCCAAACTATGATGCCTCATTATCAGATTGGCCAGCAAAAAATATACTGTTCTCTGCTGTAAAAACACTTCCCGGTGGTTCGGAACCCACCTAAAACTGTAGGTCCAGCTCATCAATCACAATCATCCAACTCATTACCCACGCACAGGTCTCAGACCTAAGTGGGCTTCATCCTCAAAAAAAAATCTAGAAGCCTTATCTGGATGTATAGGAGCATTTATTCGTGTTTGTTTAAAAATCAAGTATGAGTAAAAATATTTAAACATTTTGAATTGAATTTTTCATAGGTGAATACAAAATAAATTAACGTACAGTTTACGTGTGTGGAGATTTATTTAAAATAACAATTTTAAGCGGATTTATTTATAAACATTATAAGTGTTCCCTTTGCAGCCCATATCCCTACTCAACGTTGGTACTGATTCAAAAAGACGAAACTTTAGCTAATGTCTGGGAAAGAAAGGCCTTTCATGAAATTTATTTGAATTCCGGTTAAAAGTATTTTTTGGTGATAATACCCACATGAGTATTTTATTTCTTCTTTTCGTGTTGATGATGCACATATGAGTCAGAGACTTGTGTGTGTATAAACAGTGGATGATAATGATGTTATAAATGGACCTACAGTTTTAGGTGGCTTTCGAACAACCTGTCAAGTTATAATAAATCAGGAAACGTCATCCTATTTTTTGAAGGTCATCCTTCCAAGCGCAGTCCCGAGCGCTCGTGGCTGAACATGATGATCGCTTGGTACCACGCTCAGAGAGCAGCCATCACTCTCTGTCTTGAGACACATGAGACTCTTGCATAGGAAATCAAATCAAAATTTATTATTCAATCAATAACATAATAATTACAAAATCCTTTTAGTTTAACTACTTAAATACAGAATATGTTATATCAGTAATTCACCTTTAGAAACCCCACTATAAAAAGCTATGTGTATATGGGTATATGAGTCTGTTAATATTAAATGAAGTGAATATTTAATGAAATAAAGTGAATGTTTTAAAAAATATGTCAGGCTGAACGGGAATCATGCCCGTGACAGCAGGGAGTAGCAGTCAGTTAGAGATAAGCGCCCTGATTACACCGCTGCGGCTGCCTGTATCTATAATTTACTATACACTCACCTGTTTGCTAAATAATGAAGACCTTCTTGAAACTGCTCCGAATGGTGGCAAGTTTGAGTGAAATTTTTTTTGGTACTGTACTTGAGCAGTGTCCACATTAGGACAACAGTTGTTATGAGACAGAGAGCTGATACCAATCTATAAGAAAGGCAAATCAGCCTTGGAACACTGAAGCGCATCTTTTAGACCTGTAAAAATAGATAGTATTCGAAGATTAAAACATAACTTGTTTGCTCAGTACATAGAGATAGAGACTACTAAGGTGAGCATACCAGTCATCGATCGGCCGGTTGTGAACAAACGTGACTGTATCTTCCGGTATTTAAATATTAGGTATGATGTTGTTCCATATTATTCTATCACTTGATATTTTAACATTATTGGAATAAACTTCACTAGTGAATTCAACACTTATTTGTGTGATGACTATTATGCACTGTTGGAATACTTCCTCAGACACGGCTAGATACCTAGGCTACTCTGATTTGTTTTGATTAAATTTTGGTTACGTTGAAAACATGATCTGAGGTTATTTAGATGAATGTAAAAGTTTTTTCAACTGATCCTCACCTTTTGCACAGGACATAAGTTTCAGAAATGTTTACCAATACTTATTTTCATTAACTTTTCATGTGAAATTTAACGACTTGCAGTCAAATATTTGTTAAGAATAAGTATAACTCACTTAATCTGTAGGCCGAGCGCTTTCAAATCTTTGAGTTTGGCCTCTGAAGATGGATCTCAAAGATTTGAAAGCGCTCGGCCTACAGATTAAGTGAGTTATACTTATTCTTAACAAATATTTGACTGCAAGTCGTTAAATTTCACATGAAAAGTTAATATTAACAACGCAGTTCGTCATGGAACAAGAAATCCAGGAACTTATTTTCAACTCATGCCCATAATACTGAACTTCCTAGTATCGGCCCACAATGTCCTTGTAACGAGCAATAGTTACAAAGGAATCTTCAAGAAAACTGTAAGATTTCATATACGCCGGGAGATCGCAGTCTACTATATCTGTAATTTTTCATCGATCTTCAAAATATGCTATTTTAAATACAAAGAACCAGTGAATCATTACTTGAGTTCATGGGATCATTGCCGTTTACCGGTAGATGCCATTTTAACAAGAACTGAGGCGTTTTATTGATTATTCAAATGCTTGAACGTCTTGAATCATACACCTTAGTTTCTGGTAAAATTCCATTTACCGGTGAACGGTAATACTCCCATGAACTCAACAATTTGGTGTAAATCAGTTGTTGAAAACTTGAAGCAAATGTATTTTTGGTTACAAGTGTAAGTGGGAAAATGTTTGGAACATGGCCGATAATTGGTATGTTTACCTTAGATGTGTTAGGTTATGTGTATTGGATAGAACTCAAGTCTCAATAATTTACCTGTGATTGTGTTCTAGATAATTGAAAACCTGTATATCTAGATAATTTTAAGTTAATGGAAAACCGGTGTATTTCAAGAATGTTTTACCAACTTCATCTAAAGCTTTTCAAATTATAATTTTAACAGTTTTAAAACACTAAACAGGTTATATTCTGTGAATGAGCTTAGGCCGGTATAGGTTAGTGCAGTGATATCAGCATTAATTCTAGATTTGAATTAGTAAATTGTAGCAAAAAAGTATGACTTTTTCAAAAGTAAGAAGTGCATGAATAAGTTACCTGATTATAAAGTGTAGGTAATTAAACAAGTATTATTGGTACTTATCATACAGATACAATACGGTCGTAACGATCTCAGATGACTACACAAGCTTTTCTTTGTTTATTCATATGATTGACGTGTCTGTGGGCACATACAACATCATAATTTGTTTACTCACTGTATAGGCTTAATGAAGTAATAATAATAATAACCAAACTGTATCATTCTGTAATGAATAATACATTTAAAACTCACCTTGTTTACGTATTCCAGTAGGATAAAATATTTTATTTTCATTATTGATCGGAATGTAGCCCAAGTATACAGACTTGTTGAATGATGGATTTAAAATTTCAGAATTATTGTTTGTAATCTACAACATAACCTCATTTTTAGTGGCACTTGTGCATTTTAGATCAAGTTTAGTTATTTTAATTAAATGGAATGTACTGATTTGACAAGAGCTATGAATCATTTAGAAAAATGATCAGAGTAGTAAAATAATTAACAAATATGCTGTGATTTCCTACTGTTAATGCTGATTTACTGATAATATAGATAATTCAATAAAGGAGTCACTACAACTGTCATGCCTAGTGATGGGTAGTTCGTAAACGAGCTAGAAAAGTGAACTAGTTCCTCTAATAGTTCATTTGGAATTCTGCACGAATGGTAGTTTTTTTGACAAGTTCTTTGCAGAAATTACAATCAATCTAGTAATGTTTAAGACCAAATAGAAACTAGAATCGCCGGTTTTGTGACGTGATGCATGATGGCTTGCTGTGAAACGTAGTAATGAATTAAGCTGATAAAAAAAAAACATTGAAGCTAGGGCAATAAGGTCTAATCCATTTTTGAAATTCTACATGAATGGTAGTTTTTACAGTAATTACATGATTATCCATTTTTAATGAAATCATTTTATTCATTTTCTACATAATCTAGTAAAGTAATGACCAAATTAATGTATTGTAATGATAAAAATTGAAACAAGAAACGACGGCTTGATATCCGACGCATGATGGCTTGTTGTGAAACTTAGTAATGAATTGAGCTGTCTACTCTTAGAAGCTAGGGTAAGGTCTATTCTTTTTTGTGTTTTACAAAAATCATCCTGCGTAACATAACCAATTTTTTCTTTGAGCTAGGAATATTTATTTTTCATCCCAAACCAAGTATATTATGGATGCCCAAAATACTTCGGCATGGCGCAAATAGGACGCAATTTGACGAGCTACGCAACATCTGTGTTACTTATTCTAAAGGATAAAATTAAATTAAAATCCGCAAATAGAAGCAAAAGTGATATCCAGCTCATTGAATTAATCAATAGAAACAAATTAAACCATACCCTCGCTTCTGTTTGGGAAGTCTCATTCATTTCTGTGCTCTAGAAAAAGTAAGCGTGCTTCCTATTTGCGCTAGGCCTTACTGTCTTTGCAAATAGTAGTTTCTGGATTCACCGCTAGATGGTGGGATATGTCTCTTGTGTAATATGGAGTGGTTTGATAGAGAAGATATTGTATTTCCTTGTGTCTCTATATTTATATTGAGGCAGGTATAGGGTTCCTGGATACTTTTAGCCGGAACGCTGACTGCCGTCCCTATTGATAAGAATTTCATTCTATAAGTTATTATATCTCATATGTATTACCACAAGAACAAGATTCAACAATGATAATCGCAAACAAGGTTTTAATTTCGTTTGAAGGATATGAAGCACATATAAGTCTGAGACCTGTGCGTGGGTAATGAGTTAGAATTAGATGATGGTGATTGATGAGTTGGACCTACAGTGGGTTTCAAACCACTGGGAAGTGATTCTATAGCAGAGAATATCTTGTGGAAAATATCTTGATTACTGTATATTTATTTTAGAAAATGATTGTCTTCACGAATATTGTGTGATTTTCCTAATAGGATAAAATAGGCTGGGGATACTTCAAAGTTCACTATACCGTACCGATAAAAAAATCCTGTCAATAGATATCTAATGTTTTAATATTTAATTTCATGATAGAGGTCTCATATTAAATTAATTTTTCAATTGAAAATTTTTTAATTCAAGTCAAATTTAAGATTCTATTTCTAAATTCACAAGGAAAAAAATTGTGAGAAGGGGAAGAGAGAAGAAAGAACAGTAAAAACCTTCTAACTTATTTGAAACCATATTTTCTACCAAAAAAGTTTAAGCTGCGTGGTCGAGAAAGTTGGTTTCATGTGCTTCTGAATATAGGCTATTAAAAAGGGGGTTTTCCTAGTAGGCCTATAGTAAGTACTTCACTAGTACCATAGACCAACCATCAACCTTACTATCCCTGATCAATGCTAGTACCTACTCTACAGTAGGCTACTGTACCTGTTGTTGATATTAGAAATGAATTGAGCCAATTTTAACAATATAGTACCGTGTAATATACAGTACTTTGTACTTATTGAATTGGCCGATTCATGCATTGTTTTGATGGGTTAATAAATTGATTTGATTTGATTAGATATTCTCATTACATCGTTGCACAGATAGCCTATATTTACTGAATATACCGTGATCGAAATAAAATAAATTTATTAATTTGATAAATAAAATATTTTGTGATGTTGAAGATCCATCTTGTTTCCACTAATATGTATTATAAACAGTACACAGTGTACTGTGGGTCGTCTGATGATGCTCTAGACAACAGAGCGAAACGGCCGTCACGCCATAACGTGAGTCAATTTCCATTTAAAAGTGTTTTTTAAGTTTATAGTAAAATATTTATAAAAATAAGTATCTTGGGGCTGGAAATCACGGCGATGCATTAGTCAGTAATTGATATTTGGCTTTCATAACAAAATAAATGGATAATGGACTTGAGAAATAAGTCTTTGCTGAAATGGCAATCTAGACTTTGATAATTGTGAATCATAAGGTTCATTCACAAAATTCATGAGAAGAAAATGCCCTGAAAAATTTATAAATTAGCCTAAGTTGTAATCACAATCCAGGCTTTGATAATTACGAATCAAGAGGTTCATCCACAAAATTTATGAGAAGATCTTTATAACGCCCTGGGAAATTGAGAAATAAGACTAAGTATGTTGTAATCACAACCTAGACTTTGCTAATTCTTGCGAATCATGAGGTTCATTCACAAAAATCACGAGAAAAAAATCTTATAACGTCTTGAAAAATTCATGCAATCCTGTCTTGAATCAGTCCATAAAATATTCACGTTTGTAAATTTTCATTGATGCTCAGCAAATTGTGTATGCTTTTAGGCCAGCGACGCTCAACAAGTAGTTTGTCGGCCTTCGGGCATCTCTAAATTAAAGACGAGTTCAAGTCGGTGACGTAGTCTCCACCTTTTTGTTTGGAAATACGTCTTTCGGTGCTATTTTTAACCGCGAATCATCAATTTGAATGTAAAAAACGAGGGTTTTAAGGTGTCGGCAGTTCACCTACCCTTTCCAATCAAGTATCGATATAATCCTATCGATTGTGTCGATGCTAACCGATGACATCATACGACGCCTACGTCAAGGAAAACGCCCCAATCAATATGTAGCTCAGCGTTTTGCCGCACAGCGCTAGTGTCGCCTCTTCCGAAGTTTCCCGAATATTGCCGATGTATGGGAAATTGGTAGATAGTGATTTTTCCTCGGTGGAGGAATCGTTCTCAGAAACAAGATCGGGTGAATTTTGGTGACGAAATTGTGTATTTGACGGAATTGTGATTGTCGGAGAATCTTTTCGGGAGTTGAATTGTTGGATAATTTTAGTTTTCGTATCTTCCATTGCCTCAACTGTCCCCAATGAACGAAGAATGCTTCTATTGTCACTGTTACAGATGAGCCCCAAAATGTAAGTGTCACAATGAATTTTCGTAATTTTTACAATTCTTATGAAATTAAAGACCTCCCCAAAATACTATTTTTTTATAATGAAAGAAACCTATCATCTAGAAGTGGAAAAGTGTTTAAGGTCTGCATTGAATGAAGCTGAAATTTGACGGATTGATTTCAGTCATTCGAAGTGTGTTCTAGAACTTGCACTTCATTAGGTAGGTCGTGCCTTTTGGGATCTCCTTCAGACGAGTCAAGGTGGTTTCTGAGAATTCTGGTTCTTTAAAGCTTAATCATTTATAAATCCTGAATTTTTCTCAAGATGACGAAAATGAGGTGTAGAAAAATGTGGTTCGTTACTCCATTACTAATATATGGATGGGAAGTTGGTGTCTACAAGGATATAACTTTAGAATTCGAATTTTTAAATTTTCAAATAATGTATTGTTCATTTAAGGGCTTTTTCGGGGTATTGAGAATTTAGAAGGCTGATATTAGGAATTTATATATCTACAATAATAGACTTCTTAATTTGATGCGATTTTTTTATTTTCAAATAATTTAGTGTCCATGATTCAGGGATTTTTTTCGTTTTATTTGGAATCTAGAAGGCTGATATTAGAAATTTCTATAATCAATGAGAATTTTTCGGATTAAAATTGAATGTAGAATTGATTGGATTGAATTGAATCTGAAAATTGAAAATTCTATTGATTGATATAATAGGAGTAGTCAAGATTGGAAATGTACAGAATAAAGTAATTTTCATGAACAGGTATGATATTGATATCTTGATAAGTGTTGTAATAATTTTCAATACTGGAAATGACACCTAAAGTCTTTGAAATTAGACATTTGAAAAGTCCCATTCCAGTGGAGAATTTTTCATAATACTGTAAATATTATATTGATCTAAAGAGGTGAATATTAGAAATTTCTATAGCTAATACGCATTTTTTGGGTTGCAATCGAATTGTGAGAATTGATTCTCTGTAAATTGAAAATTCTATTGGCTGATATAATAGGGGTAGTAAAGATTGAATAGGTATCCATATTACATGAATGGGTATGATATTGATTGATATTTCGATAAGTTTTGAAATAATTTTCAATAATGAAAGTAATTTAGGCTACCTTAATTCTTTGAAATTTTAGAAATTATTAACATTAATTTGATAAATTTTATTCACTGGAGTATTTTCATGATACTGTAAATATTATATTGATTCGAGGAGGTTAGGTAGCTCTTTTTTACCTGTCCAGTAGTATTTTAAAAAAAATCAAGAGGAAAGTGATAGCCATGATCCATGGCAGGTATCTGTTCAGTCAAATAAGATAAGCTACGAACTCCTGGGCCTTCTTTGTCAGTGCGACCGATTGGATTGACCAGCAAAATAGACTGGTCTGTAATGTAAAATTAAAACCCAAACTGGTGTAACAACCGAAACTAGTATATCATGGTTTTCAATGAATGTGGTTGTGACAACTTCAAGTCTCATTATTCATAAACAGAATTTATTAATTTCGAATTCCCTCAAGTGCTATTAGTTTATACTGAAGACTTCCGCAAAGGCGGATATTGACAACAGTATTGAATAGCTGATGGAAATCGATGAATGCTACTGTACAAAAATATCAGTCACCACCGGGAATCGAACCACGGACCTCCCAATTTCCGGTCGGGCGCCTTAACCACTAGACCATGGAGACCCTTCTGCACAGCAGCAGCATTCATTTTTAACTTGGCCATATCGGCTCGTATCTCACAAGAGAATGTGAAGTTTGAAGAGAATGACAATACGAGAGTTTGATACGAGCCGATATGGCCAAGTTTAAAATGAATGCTGCTGTGCAGAAGGGTCTCCATGGTCTAGTGGTTAAGGCGCCCGACCGGCAATTGGGAGGTCCGTGGTTCGATTCCCGGTGGTGACTGATATTTTTGTACAGTAGCATTCATCGATTTCCATCAGCTATTCAATACTGTTGTCAATATCCGCCTTTGCGGAAGTCTTCAGTATAAACTAATAGCACTTGAGGGAATTCGAAATTAATAAATTCTGTTTATGTATAGTTGTCAGTTTGTTCAATTGTCATTCTCTTCAAACTAAATTGTCTCTTTATTCATTAAGGATACCTTCCATAATATCACCTTCGCCACGACAAAGAAAGCTGTAAAATTACTTCCCAGTAGTTTGAAACCCACCTTAATCAATTAGTCAAACTCAGCAATCACCATCATCCATATCATCACCCACGCACAGGTCTCAGACCTATGTGGCCTTTATCTTCCTTAACACATAAAATCCAAAGATTCAATAGCGTTTCTGGGCTCTGACTACTAACTAATGTTTGATGTGTGAAGCATAGTTATAATTTATTTCGCCACTTTACGAAATTTACCCATTTTATCAATTTTATAATTAATATATTTTAATAATTTATCATCTTTATAATTGATTATAAATTTGCAATGCACTTCTCATGTTGCTTTAATCTCAAGTCTCTGAATTTCATTAATCCTCAATTTCCCTTTAAAACTAATAGAGGAAGGCATTAACATCTATTCCCAAGTATCAAGTAATCTTCCCAAATTCTAGGCAAAGTATAGGCAGATATTGTAATCTATTCTTAAGTATTTCTTGATTTCTTCAAAGTATGGCTGATTTACTCAAATATAAAAACAGTCGTTAAGTCACGTCAGAGGCCCTGAACTTATTCAGGTGCGACCTGATAACTCTGACACCAGACCTGAGCCAGCCAGGTCACACGATATTATTATTATTACTCAAATATAAAAATAAAACTATCAAGTGTTTGTTACAACATCAATGCTGAGAACAAAATATTAATAAAACATTATATAAACAATAATATCTTGATGGAACATTATTTTCTAGCATAATACTATTCGGAGTAGTTGTTAGAGTTCTTGGTTTGAATTAGCTGTTAGCTCTGATAATTTTCTTTTAATATGTCTAGTTTATAGTTCATATGTGATTAAATAGTATATCTTTCTAGAAGCATGTGCTAATAATTAATAATAAAGCAATTAAAAAGCTTTCGATACTGTTTCTCACAAGTTCTTGTTGGATAAACTCTCATTCTATGGGTTTCAGGACAGATCCATAAGGATGATTGAGTCATATCTTGGTGATCGTTTTCAAAAGGTAGCTTTTGATGGATCAGAATCCCAGTACCTGCCTGTCTCTCATGGGGTTCCTCAGGGATCTATATTGGGACCTATATTATTCATCATCTACACAAATGATCTCCCAACTATAGTTGGTCCTCCAGCTAAGAGTTATTTGTTTGCTGATGACCTTTGTGTATTTCTGAGTATGCCCACAGAGGTTTCCCTGAATATTGCTTCATGGGATGTGACTCAGTCAATTGAGAGGTGGTGTAACTCAAATTTGTTGTGCATGAATTCCAACAAGGTTCAGGACTTGAGGTTATCTTATAATAGGAGACTTCTAACGGTAGATGAGAAAAAAGAAGCAAAGTTTCTGGGCTTTACTCTAGATAATAGTTTGAATTGGTCCAGGCACATTGATATAACTGCCGGCAAGCTCAATAGAGGAATATTTATAATAAGAAAGTTGAGGACATGCGTCAGTGTTGATGTTTTGAAAGTAGTCTACTTTGCGCACATTCAGTCGCACCTGTCTTATGGTACAATACTCTGGGGATCAAAAGCATATACCTTCAGTGGCGGATCCAGGGGGGGGGGCACAGGGGGCACGTGCCCCTCCCAAGGGTCTCCAGGCTTATAAAAAAATTTCAAGTAAATTAGCTGATTGCTGTGTTTTTCCTTTTTTCTATATACAACGGGACTGTGGGACAGAATTAACAAGTTTCCATAAAAGAAATCTAAAAGTCATTGTAAAGATTGAATGAAATGATATTAAAAGCATCAATTCAATGGTATGTAGTTCGAAAGCCAGAAAGCCTTCATTTTCCCACTAGCAAAGAAGCGGCATACTATACTGGATTGGGAAGCATGGCCACAAGAACAGAACAGAACAGAAAGTTGGCAACGTGCAGTTCACTTGTTTCTATGACAACTGCACCTTTTTGATTGCTAATTGGTCTATGACATACGGCGATTATCTCCCACTATAATATGTCGGACAAGCTACGTTGCCATTTCATTCATTATCGCTAGAGCTGCTTGAGCAGTTTCAAACTAACTAAACTAGAAGCATCGAAGCATCTACTGTTTATTTCCTCTTCTTGTTTAGTTTGCTTATGTTTGAAGTGACATATTTAAGAAGAAAACAACTTTACATTCTTTTGAAAGGAGCTAAGCCAGAAGACACAGGCTAAGATGAAGCGGCAAGTTGGAATAGATTCCTTCTTTGCTAAAAAGACAAAGGTAAGTTTCTTCCGAATGCTTTCATATTTCATAGGCCTAAAAACTAAAAATAGATACAAATTTACAAAAATTACACTAATTCATACATGTTACGCACAGTAAAAAAGGTAAAAATGCTGTGTCCTGTGTTATATTTTATATGGAAATTGGTCTACTCCACTATGGCAAGCCATGTGTAGTAGGTTTAATTGTTGAATTGGTTATTACAGTTTTTTTAGAAAACTATTATTCAATTGAATTGACCAAATCAACAATTTTTCATATCTAGTTTAGGCCATTTCAGCACTCTTTTCTCTGGGATGTGGGACTTTTGGGAAAATACTAAAGCTATGCTTTCCAATGGCGATTTTCCATACATAAAAATTGAGTTTTCTGGCCAACTTTCCATTCCCGGAACAAAATATTAAATTTCAAAATTCAAAAGAAAAAAATTCCCGGTCAAATATTAAAATTCATCAGCTGCTTCATTCATGACCTAGGACATATGAGATATGATTGAAATAGTTCCAGGAATGGAAAGTTGGATGGAAAACTTAATTTGTACTCATGGAAAATTGCCATTCGAAAGCATAGCTTTAGGGAACAAGTTATTCAATGTGTGCATAAATTATTAAACTATCATCATTTAGTTTTTATCTCATCATCTCATTCGCTTCTCTTTTCTTTTTCTCCATTTTGATCTACTTAAGATTTTTCTTATTTTCATTATCATATTTTTTGTATTTTTTACTTCTAGCAATAAGATTCTTGCAACGATTTCTATTCCTTATGTTATAATTAGTTTGTTTGAATAGAATTAAGCCTAGAAATAATTGACAATGTAAATGAATAGATATAAATGGCATGAAGAGCCAATAATCACCAATTTATTGAGTTTATTTATTACCTGACCTAAGCTAACTCGACATAATTCAAGTTCAGATACCTACAGGGTAAGTTCACTTGAAGACTTTCTTTACTTACTTCAAAAATTCTACAATCCATAACCATAATACCTATTTTTTATCAACACTTGAGCTCATTAGGCTGTTTATTTATAATGGAACAACTTTTATTATATTTATTAGAAACTCAGTATCACAGTATGACTAACAACCCATGATTGATAATATTGATAAGAGGGAACAGGGAAGAAATTTTTTATGGGCTATATATTGAAAAAGAAATAAAATTATTATTTATTTATTTTAGACTAATAAAATGTTAAGTTGTTAAACTAGTTTCATTTTGGGGACTTTACATTTTTTGGAAAGCAATACTTTCTTTACCTATGGTAGTAGGGCAAGGAAAGTATAAAGATTGGAGGATCAGATTTCAAATTTTTCTAAGGCTATTGTTTTGTTTCTTCTTAGATTGCTGACAAACAGCCAAACGAAGAACTGGTGTCTTCAAGCACAACAGAGCCTTCTCCAATGCCGCTGTTGTCCTCAACCTCGACTTCAGCCTCAGCCTCAGGAGAAGAATGTGAGCCATCTCCAAGTACCAGTAGCTCTAAACGTGAGCCAGATGGAGACCAATTACAGATTCCAGCTCATGATATTGGTGTTTTACTTGATAGAGCTTTCTCTAGAACTAGAATGACAGATTATGAATGATTTGACTGGTTCACAAACCATTGGACACCTTCAACCAAATTCAAGTAAATGAAGAGGGGAGTAAAAATCGATCATTTCAAGGTAGTTGGCTTGGACAGTATCCATGGTTAGTGTATAGTCGTCAATTAGATGGTGGACTGTGCAAAGCTTGTATCCTTTTTGGACGTGGTGAAGGTGGCAAAAGTGATGGTAAGCTTGGGAGTTTGGTACTTCAACCTATGAAAACATTCAAAAAAGCTACAGAACTGTTGAACAAGATCCAGTACATGATGGGAACTTTAGAGCCCTTTTAAGGTTCAGAATTGATGCAGGTGATAAGGCACTTGAGTCTCACATTCAATCATGTGGGAAAAACTCATCATACATCAGCAAAACTATTCAAAATGACTTGATTCAATGTTGTGGGGATGTCATTACAAATAAGATTGTTTCAAAAATAAAACTTTCTAAATATTTTACAATCATGGCCGATGAGACAACTGATATGTCCACACAAGAGCAGTTGTCCATTTGCATAAGATATTTTGATAAATCAGTGTTTGAAGTCAAAGAAGATTTTCTCATGTTTCTTAATGTAGTAGACCTTACAGGAGAAGGCATTTCAAACAAGATTCTTGAAACTCTAGGCAGCCTTGGGATTGACATTAATGACTGCAGAGGTCAAGCCTATGATGGATGTTCAAACATGAGTGGAAAGTTTTCAGGTGTACAGGCAAGAATTAAAAACATCCAACCTCTGGCAGTATATTGTCATTGTGCTAGTCACAAACTTAACTTGGTGATCAGTAAAGCATGTTCAGTTCCACCAATAAGAAATGCTGTTGGGGTTGCATCTTCAGTATCAAACTTTTTTAGAGACTCTGCCAAGCGACTACACTCACTTGAAGCAGAAATGGATGAGGGTCTAAAAAAAGGAAAGCATGCAGTGAAGAAGATGTGTGAAACCAGGTGGATTGAAAGGCATGATGCTGTGTTGACCTTTCTTGCTTCTTTCCCTACTTTATACAATGTGTTAGAGACTATGGCACATTCAAATGATGAAGCTGGAAACAAAGCATTTTCCCTATTACATGCAATTGCCTCATCTGAGTTTATCATTGGTCTAGTCGATTTAGAACATTTTATGAATCTTACACTTCCTTTAGCTAGGCAACTCCAAGCAGATTACATGGATGTTATTTGTGCATTAGCTTTGGTAGATGCAACACTCAAATCTCTTAAGGAACAGAGGACCGACACTGCAAAATCTTTTAAAATGCTCTATGAGAAAGCTGAAGAAATAGCAACTATAATTGGATCTGACATAAAAAAGCCTCGAGTTGTTGGTTTGCAAAGACACAGATCTAATATACAATGCAGCACACCTGAGGAATACTTCAGAGTAACTGTTTTTATTCCTTTTTTGGATTTTCTAATTGGAGAGCTAGAAACTCGTTTTCCTAAGACAGAATTGGCTGACATCGGCAAACTTCAGATGCTTCTACCTGAGGAAGGAAAGCTTCAAGAAAATTATGAACAATTCGTTTTGGATGGTGCTAAAATTTATGAAAATGATTTGCCATGCTACAATGCTCTAAAGGGAGAATTGATTATTTGGAAGAACTTGTGGGTTTCGAGGTCAGAAGATTTCCCAAAACGACCAACTCATGCTTTAAAGCACACACAAAGTCTTCCTAATATAAGTGCAAATGATATGTACCATTCCGGTGACAACAACTACAGCTGAGAGATCCTTTTCAACTCTACGTAGGCTGAAAACATATCTCAGAGCAACAATGAGTGAAGATAGGCTCAATGGACTAGCTCATTTAAATATTAATAAAGAAATAGCTTCGAAGATTGACTCAGATGAAGTTTTGAATGAGTTCGCTAAAAAGCATAAGAGGAAATTATCTCTTACAATAAACTAGACTTTAGGATGTAAGAGAAACATATATAGTCTGTGAGTCTCAATTGTATATAAACCATCATTCTATTTATTTCAGTCATCCTGAAACTCTTATAAATCAATTTTTTTCAATTTTGAGTTGGTTCAACAACATTTTACAAGTTGAATTTATTGAAATTACAACGATAGTTTTTGTTTTATTATTCATACAATGGAAATAAGAAAACCTAATAGACCTTTTTGTAAGAACTAATGTAAGCCTCCTTTAAATACTTCTTGTCGAATTAAAAAAAATATTTTAGCTGAAAAATAAATGAAAAATGCGTTATTGAGATCCCAATGAAATTTAATAAAGTAGCCTATAACTACAACTTGATAAATTTGCGTCCACTTTTCAAAAAAAATTCTGGGGGAAGGAACCCCCTTTTTCGAGGGGGGGGGTGTTCCATACCCCCACAACCCAACCACCGGTGGTGCCCCCCCCCCAAACAAAATTCCTGGATCCGCCCCTGTATACCTTTAAATTATTTCGAATTCAAAGGAAGGCAATCAGGCTCATTTGTGGACTGCCAAAGCGTGCTCAATGTAGAGAGAGCTTCAAAGAATTAGAAATAATGACATTGCCCTCTATTTTTGTGTTTCAATGCTTGAATTATGTGAAGGAGAACTTGGATAAGTTTGTGGAGCAGGGAGTATCCCATGAACATCAAACTAGAAGTAGGAACAATCTGATCACCAACCGCCACGCTTATGCTAGCACACAAAAAACTTTTCTATTTATAGGTGTAAAGCTGTTCAATTCACTCTCCGAGCAATTTAGAAGTTTACAACATCAAATTTTCAAGCAGAAGCTGAAACGACTCCTAATTATTAACCCTCTTTACACTTTTCAAGAGTTCTATGATCTAGCTAGGACTTTGTAATGCTTAATATCAATGTACCTTTCCATGTTACATTTGGGGTGGGCCTAAAGTTCTTTGTTTGTAATGACAACCATCAATTGTATACATTGTGGGTAAAGTCCTGCTATCAACTATTATTGCTTTTGTTTTGAATTTTGATTCGAGTAGTTAGATTGTATCCCAAGACCAGGATAGCCTATAATTATATAAATTTTATCTATTTGATTTCTATATCTTGACATTTTGTACTATGTGACTGTCAATACTTTATAATATTGTAGTGTTTTTAGAAAATAATCTTTTCAAATTATTGTATATTGTATGACATTTATTGTATTGTGACGAAGGTAATGCTTCTGATGACCTCAGAAGCGGTTACAATAAAAAAATATTCTATTCTATTCTACAGTCAAAGAGTGTTTTTTAGTTCACAGTAATTTATTTTAATAAATAATTTATGTAATAAGAAAGTTTTATCCATCCTTCACAGGCATGCTCCGTACTAATGCGTTTTTAATATCCAACGAGCTTTTTTTTTAGTTAATTAGTTGATCATAGCTAATTACATGAATAAGCTAAGCTTAGCTTTGTTAGTTGGCTAATTTATTGTGAGTATTTTATTACGTTATATTTATTGATTTCTTATTGCTAGAGAATGTTCAATTCCAAGTCATTAATTCACAATATTTATATTCTATTCAACCTACAATATTACATAAATAGTTGAAACTTTATAAGTCTTTATCATCAAAATACTATATCAAATTCAAATTTGATATTCTTATTCAAAAAGCTGTGATAGCTTTCAATAATGACTACTACTACTACTACTACTACTACTAGGCCTACTACTACTCATGATAATAATAATAATGATAATAAAAATTTTCAAAGATATTTAGAATTGGCCAAAAATAACCAAAGAACATATTTACTCGAGGAACCAATTTAGTATGAAAGTTGAAAAATGGGAGGTCGAACCATACTTAAATAAAGCTCTTCCGGAGAATTAAAAACTGGTTGTCAAACAAAACGGACAAATCAATAAACTAAACAGGAGTTACTTAGCGTCTTCCATCTTGGAAGCTTTACGATGATATTAATAATAATAATAATAATAATAATTATTATTATTATTATTATTATTATTATTATTATTATTATAATGCAAATCCTCACATCCAGATTCCAAAACCCTTTCGGTCGACCACTCAGTGTACAGCTATGAAATTACTAGTTTTCTTGTAATAGCTTAAATGAATTAAACCCCACATATGAGGTTCATCCAAAGTACTTTTTACTGTACCGAAATGCAATAAACTATAACAAAAAATTAGAATCAAAATTTTAGTTATGCACAGAGTGGGAACGATATGTCATGTGTTGTATGACAACATGCATTGTGGTCATGATACAGTCGGAGGTATCGGTAGAAGGCCGGTTTCAAAATTTGTTTTCATCGTGCTATCATGAATAATAATTAAGATGGCGTAATTGTCATCTCCCGTTGTCTATTAATATTGGTAGCTTGACAATATTATTCTCTAGTGTATGGAGTTCGTAATTAACTGCGCTATTGATTCACTGCTACCACAGCCTACTCAACCAGTGGTGTAGTGGGTAGTGCTCCCGCCGTAGGGGAAGGAAAGTACGAAACCAATTAGCAAACTTTTGGATCCCAGGACCCTTTTTCCCTGGGTCATTTTTATAATATGAGAAGGGGTTTTCAGGTCAGGAAGGGATCTGATAATAAAAATTGCAATGCTGAAATAATATAATAATTATTCACAGTTTCATTACAACAGCTCTATTTCAATATTTATTATATAATTTTACAGTATATAGTTAGATACGGTAATTATTAAACACTAAAATTTTAGGTAGGTAATTCTTTACTTAGAAAACGTGCATATTTACAATCTCTACAAAAATAATAATACTACAAGATATCAAATCAAAAGTAGCAAAAAAAATCTTTATAACTTCCCTTCTTAGTAGGCTAAGTTTCTGTTTTTGTAGGGCATTATTCCCCAGTCCTTTATCATAATGAGTTAGCCTCATGTTTTGATATGGTATACTTACGTAATTTTATCCCCCTAATAGAATTACAAGACTGCTTAAAAGACTGCTGTTCTTCCGAGTACAGTATTTTTGACCTAAATTCGATAAATTCTACATAAGAATCGTTGAATTATAAAAAATTATAGCCTATAGTTATATTTTATATTTATGTGTCTAGTTGAATTGAAACACTAAAACAAATGCATAATTATTTTCCTGGATTTCTTGTTCCATGACGAACTGCGTTGTTAATATTAACTTTTCATGTGAAATTTAACGACTTGCAGTCAAATATTTGTTAAGAATAAGTATAATAACTCACTTAATCTGGCCGAGTACTTTCGAGTTATTATACTTATTCTTAACAAATATTTGACTGCAAGTCGTTAAATTTCACATGAAAAGTTAAGCATATAATTATTCTTAGACGAATGCTATTATGGTTTATGGAGTGGGAGCCCCTCATAGGTTGAATGCCATATGTTGGAAGACACGCCCATTAGTTTTAAGAAATAGTAACCAATACGAAACAACAAATGATAAAGAAGTAGAGAATAGGGAACTGATTCTTCTGATAATTTAAATGATTAAATATATTTTAACCACTTAATATTTTAACCTAACCTAACCTAACACCACCAACCTTGTTCTATCGTGAAGTAGGTCAATGTCAATCTTTTAATTTTAGGATTCTTGTAGATTAGTTGATTTTTATTTTTAATAGTATATTATGTTGTCTGTCACTTATTTATTAAACTTGATTGAATTATTGACCATCGATATTTTTCGAGTTTATTATAGGCTATACAGTATATCGTTTGGTCATATTTTCTACTTGTTTATCATTGTTGTTTTATATTGGTGGGCTATTTCTTGTTACTAATGGACGTGTCTAGTATCAGCCAATGACAGGCCTCCAACGTGGAGTTCGACCTATGAGAGACTCCCTGTCTATAAACAAATGGTATTCGCAAAAGAAGGGTAGTTCTCTGCATTTAGTTTTAGTTTAATTGAGATTGAGAATGACGTGACGGTCGAAACTATAGTATCTAGTGTGTTAATTATAATAGTAGAGTCGTTGGAACGTACATTCTTGACTTTTACAGTAAATAACTTGACTTAATTGAGCAAAATGAGATATGAAGTTATCACAACCACATTTATTATGTGGTTACTAATATTTATGTGGTATAAATATTTATTATTTAATAAATGTTGTTGTGACAACTTCATGTCTTATTATTCATTATGGATATCTTACACAATAACACCTTCGCCACTACAAAGAAACTTAATTGAGCGGTAACTGATTGGTAACATTGAACAAAATTGATAACGTCTGACAAAATAAATACAGTATTTAGCTATTTGAACGGGAGAGCGGTCACAGACATTTATAAATCGATAAAACCTTCTATAATTTTTAAACGTAGTGCCATTTCTGCAATGTACCCGAAATTTCATCAAGCTGAAATTTTACAAATCAAACTAATCTTTCTCAGGTTGTGTGAAATATAATAGTGGGATCATGAAATTATTATGTGATGGCTCTTCCGCTCTCACGCTCATACTCTCACACTCTTTCTTTCTCCTACACTCTCACATACACTCTACTCTCCCTTTATCATTCTCTCTCTGTCTCTCTCCCACTTCCTCTCGATTACTATCACTCTCTCTCTCTCACACACACACACAATCACTTGCTCTCCCATTCAAACTCTCTTTCTTGTGATCTCTTTCACATTCACTCTCTCTTCCTTGCGATCACTTTATCACTCTCACTCTATCATACTCTCACATACACACACACTCACTCAATCATTCTCTCTCTCACACACAAACACTCACTCAATCATTCTTTCTCCCCCACTTATTCATTCACACTCTTTCCCTCATCCCTTAGCGGAACATTTCACACACACCTCACATCTGTTTATCATGCTTTCACGAAACTAGGCCGCATCAGTTCACGTGTCAAACCTCTCATCAGCACCCACTGTAGGCTACTCCAATGCTCAATTCATCATCGCTTCACTCGCCTCGGATTGCTGACACAGCACTTTCATCCACTCACAATTTATATGTCTCCCTAGCTGTATAAAAGGGATAACATGGTCATCCATTGTGTTTGATGTTCAATTCTATGTTGGCTTTCTGTTTCCAGTTCATTTTCTCCAAATATGATGAAATGGACTCTATTTATTTTTACTCTTGTGATCGATCATCCAACATATAATAAATAACTAGCACAGGCCATTAAAAATAAAAAACATCTAACATACGATCAACCCATCCTACCTAAAATAGAATAAATTGGAATTTTCATTTCAAATTGAAAATACATAACCATCCATTCCCCTATGCGCAATTCTTTGGCTCTCTGTTTCCAGATCATTCTCACCTAATAGAGATGAAATGCTACTCAATTTATCTTTATTTTTCTGCTGATCCATCCTCATATAGCATAGATAAATAGAAAATTTCAAATTTGATAATAGACTTGGTCATCCATTGCTCAACTCTCTCTTGCCTTTTTATTTTCAGTGCATTATTATACAAAATCTGATGAAATGGTACGAAATTTATTTTTATTTCTCTGCTGATCCATCCTCATCTAACCTAGAACAAATGAGAAGTTCCATTTTTGTTGAAACTAGCATGAAATATATTATGTCTGAAAAATTCACGAGTAGGAAGACATTTTTAGGGCTCATATATTACAAACTTCCAAGGGTAACAAAATCCGCTATGTAACGAATTTTTATGGTGTCCCTCGACATTGTAATTTTGGCGAGACGACTTTTCATTAGCGAATACCTCCCTAGAACTAATTTTCGACTGGATAATCAATTTTCTTGTAGGGTAGATTCACTATAAAAACTGCATGGCTTGTTCCCAATTCTATTTTAACAGAAAATGTTGTCAAGTTTCGTTATTGAAGTTTTTTTGTCAGATACCAATCGTTGATTTAAATTGTGCTTAAATTCCTAAGAGATTTTCCATGGAGGAGACTTGCCGATATTGTCTGCTGAATGGTGTAATGGTTATGTGTCATGCAGTAATAAGAGTTACATGGATTAGAAAACAGAATTAAATAATATCTATCTTTTCTTCAAATGTACTAATAATGTTACAACAAATTGTTTAGTAATATAACAAAATACATAATAAATTTTAAATAATATTTCCTTCCGAAAATATTTCATGGATGGATTTCTTTTATGAGAGTGTTCGAGTGAAAGAATAAATGTCCGGATCTCTCAAGATTTAACAGTGAAATACTCCTTCAACTCAATTGATCCACCAAGGTCAATCATATTGAATATTTAATCAAATTGGATTGAATAATGATCCAATAAAAAAGGGATAGCACTTTTGAAAATTAGAGCTTACATATGCTAAACATCTTTAATGACTTTCTATCTTGCATAACTTAAACATATAACTTGAAATTTCTTACAACCAATCGGTAAGATTCAAAATTTTACTAGAAATCTGCTTTCAATTTCAGATTCAATTCCAACCAAAACGTTTGTGAGTACTGGTTTGAAATTTTTATTTCCTATTCAAATATTCTCAATGGTTTTGAGTTGGCTATCATCACTGACTATCATCAAAAGTCACTTAATCCAAATTCAAATCATTATTGCTTGTTCAAACTTTTGAAGCTTTCAAGTTGATTGAAAAGTATCTTTGCTGTTGACTTGCGCCTGTTGTATAACAATTTACAATTTAATTTTATAAGTTTTTGAATCTTATGGAAAATTCTCTAACTCTTTTTTTGGAAGATTTACAAACTAATTTTATTAGTACTTGAATCTGATGAAAGATTATGTTATTAAATTTGTAAATTGTTATCCAAAAGGACCCTGAACCTCACCTTTGCTCAATTTTGTCACTGGTTTAACCTGAATCCGTTTTTGAAAGCTTGCTCTCATCATATCTATGTATTATTTTAACACTTCATTATTTATTCGAATTTTAAATTTATAATTTTATTTTTTTAATTCTTCATTATTCGGGATTGATTAGTAAAAGAGGCTTTCGCATAATATTGAAGTTTTTGTGGCTCTTCAATATTTGCTTGTGTGTTTGCTTTTTGTGTTTTCTATTTTTTATACTATATCCTAAGCAAGTAGATATACTTAGGACAAAGCCATAGTTAGATCTTATTAAAGACCCCAACCCCCCCCCCCCCCCAGACATTTTACGAGCTGTAAATCGTGACCCATCCGAACTTCCGAAGGGTTTTGTCCATAAATCTGTTCCAAGAATTTATAGAAGTAGATCTACTTTCATTATCGTAAATAACCTAATTTTCCCTCTTCAGGCAATTTTTTAATCAATAAAAATCATTTTAATATTTTCACAGATAATTTTAATGTGATTGTCAATACCAAAAACGCTCGATTTCTCATAAAAATGATGATAATAATAATAATATCATAGTGTGGCCCGGCTGGCACAGGTGTGGGATCAGAATTATCAGATCGCACCTGAACAAGTTCAGGGCCAACGGGCTGTTTTTAGGCAGCCGGGACCGACAGGCTTAACGTGTCCTCCGAAACACGGAACTAATCACATAACTAATATATATATCACACAAAACTATAGATATAATAGTTTTACAAAATTTAAGATTTGTCATGAGTTGTACAACATGACAATGTAAATTCTATGGGTTGTACGTATTGTAATATGGAAATTCAGTAAATTGATGGATTACTTGTATTCCAAAGAATGAATGAAACTCAGAAAATCTACATTGCAGGATTCTACAATAAATAGAAATTTATTAAAAGAAAGATATTATAAAAAAAACAAAAGAAATTGATTTCTAACCTGTCGTTACTAATAAAGCGACTACAATAAATACAGTAGCCTACATCTATAATAGTAGTCTCTGATGTTTTCCATGACCGAGATGGCAGCAATATAGTTCAATCTTAAGTTGAAATTTAGGCTGTTGTATTTTTCCCCAATTTATTCAACCTGTGGATATTTTCCTCTCCCTCTCTCTTCTTTTATTTCCTTTTTCTTTCTCATCCCAAACTTCACCTTTACTCTTATATAATCTTGAAAATGCCAAAGTATGACATGTCTCAATATTTCTTATAAATAACCTGGTTCTATTTCAACTGTTGTTACATTATCACTCAATCTGGTATCATATTTTTTCTTTTCTTTTTCTTACTAAGACAAGACGAATTTCAAATGATACAGTCCATCAAAAAATAACATAAAAAAATTGAGAATGAACTCAACTCTTTCAACAGATGATTTTTTAAAATAAAATTTTCCAAGATTATGTCTATTAATGTCTCTAAAATTAAGGATTTGTCCAATGGTGATGAAAATTATAGTTTCCAAAAGTCAGTAATTTCTAATAAAAATATAATTGAACATCTGTATAACTAACTTAATTATCCAGGCAAAACATTCGTTGTAGAGAGGTATTCTTATGTGAGAAGTTGTCTTGCCAAGGGACACCATAAGAGTTATTTACATAGAGGGTCTCGTTATTTGGAAGTTAGAATGTATATTATTCATGTGATGTTGAAATATATTGAAGATGTACAAATTATTATAAAAAAATTTTCATGAAACATTTAAAGAATTATAACGTTTTTAATATTAGTTTTTTTTTTTGTTGCAGATGTACACCTGAATTAGTAGTAGAATATGCTGAAGATCACAAAAGGATTGAAAAAGAAGAAGAAGGGCAAAAAAGGAAAGCACAAAGAGGAGGAACGTTTTGAAGCAGAACTAGAAGAATATAGAAAAGAAAAGGAGAGAAAGAAGAAACAGCAGGAGGAGGACGGAGAGGGTACATCTACACAAGAGGGAGAAGAAACTGCAAAGCAAGAGAAAGGAGAAGAGTGGGAAAAGTTTAAAGCACTTACTTCGGGTGTAGATGATATTCTAAAGAAGACTCAGGACGATCTTGATCGTATCAAATCGCAGAGTTATTTCCAGAAAAAACCAACAGCTGTTGAACTTGAAGCAGCTGAAAAAGCTGAGCGTGAAGCTGCTGCTGCTGCCGCTTCTGCAGCTGCAAAAGATAAAAGTTGGGAAGAATTTGGAAGCAAAACAGTTGACCTTGGAGACGGAAATCAAGGTCAGCCTTCAGAGGAAACTTTAGACCATATTGTAAAAGAATACATCTCTGAAAGTGAAGAAGAAGATGATGAAGATGAAGATATTTTTGACACATCATATGTAGATGTTGTTGCAAGTGGAGAGGTCAAACTTGCTTACATCCCTGAAAGTCCCACACTAGAAGATGATGGGTTTGATCCATTTGACACATCAATTGTAGATCAAGTAATCAAAGAGACACCAGAAGAGAAGAAGAAAAAGAAACTTGTCAGTTTGGGTTGTGCAGTTGATGTGCTCACAGGGAAAGTAGAGAAACCAACTACTCTTCCCATTGATTTGAAACAAAAAAGAAGTACTAGGCGACCCAGACAACAGGATCTATTGTTGGGAAGTTTTGATGAAGGAGGTGGTGACCCCAATGTCACTGCAGTTGAGATTGTAGTTGAGGAGCCCCAAAAGACATTACTTGATGATGATCCTGAATTGGGTGAAGATATTGAAGTTGATCTATCAATAAATCTAGCACCAATTGTTGCTTCAGTTACACCATCACCTCTCAAGGAACTACCAACAACTGAAATAGTTATTCCTCCAGAACTAAAATCTCTTGTGAGTGAGTTTGATGAAATAACTAAAAACACTGAGAAACATTGTGATAAAGAAAAATTAGAACCAGAAGACGATTTAGATGATGAATTTGCACAACTAGCTGCTGAATCTCTAACAAAAGAAGTTCATCCCATTGAATTACCAGAAGCTTTGTCTCCCACTCCTCAAAACGAAAGTGATAGGACTGTAACACTAAAACCTCAAAGACCACCACCACCAGGATCAGTAGTTGTGCCTGCTAAACCAGGGGAAGATCTTGATGAAAGTTATGAAGGGGATGATCCTTTTGATACAACATTTGCAGCTGAAGTAGTACCAGGGAAATATGAGTTGAAATTGATTGAAGAAGAAATATTGAATCATAAAGAAGAGGTAAGAAGTTTACCTACAGTAAGTATACAGCTGCCAAAAACTGGCAGTCCATTGAGGAATCCTTTAGAGTTTGATGAACACAATTTTCTGGAAGCAGATCAGACACCTTTGAGCTTCAAACATCGAGATTTACTTGGTGGAAGTACAACTGATTTGTCAAAAATTGGGCACAGTCCCATAGAGCCAGCCATAAAGGGTAATGAAGGTATAAAAGGTATAAACAGTGAGGAGTTGTCATATTGTGATCCTTTTGATACATCTGTTGTCAACGATCTTGTAGCTCCAGGGAAAGCTGAACTTAAATTTTTGGAGAAGGAACTTCTAGCTGAGGAAGTGATTTCTGTTGAAGTAGATGACGATTTTGACCCCCGTGCTGAAGAATCTCCCCCACGAAAAAAATCTATACCACGTCCTGAACAGTTGTTCATTGGTGATAATAAAAGACAGTCAATACCAAAAGTTGTAGCCTTCAAAGTAACATCTGAAGAACCAGTTGTAGATTTATTGTCAATTGGTCAAAACGAGACAACCAAAGCTTCTAAACCTTTGACACCTTATTATCCTGAGGCAAAACTTCTTGAAGATAAACCCAGCTGTGAAAGTGAGTCATCCACTGTTTGTGAAGATCCTTTTGACACATCTTTTGTTTCAAGTGCGCCAGGGAAATTGGAGTTGAAGTTGATTGAGGACGAGCTTGTTGGTGATATCAGTCAAGCACTACCTGCACCAGCTCCTCAAACATCTGTGGCTCCTGTGACAACAGTTCCCATCGCCCAAACCACCCTGAAACACAGTGTATCAGATCCTGATTTTGATCCAAGAGCCTTTGAGTCACAGCGAAATAGTGTCAGTCAGGACTTTCTTTCCGAAGACGTTGATTCTGAGACAAAACTTCACACTCCTGTGCTTCCCAGGAGAATAGAGGACGACCTTGACGTATCTGCTTATTCAGATCCATTTGACACATCAATTGCTGAACACATACTTCCTGGCAAAGCTGAGCTAAAACTTTTGGAAAGTGAACTTATTAAGTAGTGTGTTGAAAGTGTAGGACCGCTTCAAATTTAAAAAGATTCCAATTTGACTACAATCTACGTGTCATAAGCACAACGTAAGTAAAATATTTACAACTATTTTTCATTCATTTTTTTGTATTTTTCTTATTTCACATCATTCAAATTAATGTTCGAGAAATGCTAATTCTTTCAAGCTGAATGAGATGAATGTTAATTCATCAATAAGTTGATTAAAAATCTGTCATGATTTCCAATAACAATCTAAGAACCTTTAGCCCTCCCCCCCCCCCCCCCCCGGAAATTTTGTGGGATATTTTGTTATTCCATACTCCCTGAAACCCCACACCACCACCAGTGTAGGACTAACCCAAAGCCAATAAGAAACACAGAGTCAGTTTTATAGTTAGATTGTGAGTAAAATATTTACAATATTTAGCATACATTCTTGTTTTTATTTTTCAAATCACATTTCATTATGTGAATCAGGAAAAAATTATTATTAGCGTATTGACTCTGTGAATATTGGTAGCATCAAAACTCACTCTTATTAAACTGGAAATTCATATTAAAATGAGCCCTAGATTAAAGGAAAATGTTTATTTGTTTATTTATTTACATGCAGAAGCTCACAGGTGAACCAATTAAAGAGCCTTAATAAAAAAATGAAGAACATTTTAAAAACTGTCAAATAATTAATAAGGACGAAGAAAAGAAATAATCGAAGATATAAGGAAAAGTAGAAAATATATAAATAGTTTTTTAGAGGGAAAGAAGTGACCTTAATTAGGTCAAAGTTTGTAGCGTCACAGAGTTACTTATTGAATAATTATTAAAACAATTTTCAAATATAAGATTTACTTTAATTCTCGGGCTCATTAACATTTCTCCTCAAACCTAGATGAAGAACTAAACTGTTTGTAAGAAAGCTCGACAAACCAGAAATATTACTTTTTTCTTCTTAAATTAATAATTATCATTATTGTACATTAAATTTGGTTCAGCTTTCCGATCAGATATATCTGGTACATCTAATCAGATGAGTTATTATTTTATTTAACTCACCTGATTGACCAAAATAGGACATTACAACTTAAACTACGTTCACAACATAATCAATTTCTTATTTTATTTTTAATAATATAAAATATTCTGAACTCCTCAGCTTCTGCGGAAATTGACAACTGCATTGAATGGCGCATGGAAATTAATAAATGCAATACACAAAATGCGCCGGGAATCGAACCACGGATGTCCTTACTACCGGCCAGGTGTCCTTTGTTAATTAGGAGATCAGTGGTTCTATTCCTGGAGCTGACTGAATTTATTTGTGTAGTAGCATTGATTGATTTCCGTGAGATATTTTATACAGTTGTCATGTTTGCATTAGCGTAGGTCTTCAGCATAATTTATTAATATAACTGAAAAGAGATTCTAATGAAATTTATAGTTGTGATCATTATTTAGTTATTTATTAAATTGTAACATCTTTCGAAGAACTTCCAACGTGAGGGAAAATGTGTTCAATATACCTGTATCTCTTTTAGAAAAGAATCATTTTCCACTCTAGGTAGAATAGCTTGAAATTCATCAGCTCAGAAATCTATAGAATTGAAGAACTATATTGTGACCCATTTAAGTCCTCTTATTGAGTTTTTTTTATGAAAAAAACTTTAGTGAACTACTTTGTGTGGATATTCCTCAGACCGAACCCTATCTGTGTACCAAATATCAACCAAATCTGAGAGAATTTTATTTTTTGCCAAAAAAGTGCCTGATTTATAGTCTTGTAGCCTAGTTGATGTACTGTTTTTTTTTTAGAAATCTGGTGTCCAATCGTTGATCTCTTTCTTAAATTCAAACTTATTTCTTTAATGTATAGCAAAATATGTACATAATAATAGGCCTAATAGACATATTGCATTTATTATTAACAAAAATTATAAAGAATAAAATTAAATTGAAATTTTTCATTAACTGAGAAAATAGCATTAAAAATCACTGCTGTCCAGGCATATTCAGAGAGTCAGCAGAAAGTTCTTAATATAAAAATTACAATAATTTTAGAGTTTGTTCAATTCTTGTACTTTCCTTCCATGAATGCAATTCTACAAATACACAAATGAGTGATTTAATTATAATGATAAAAATTAAAACAAAGGCGTATGATAATGAGCTATTAATATTCATATGTATAAACTTGCTGTGCAGAACTGACCATTTTGAGTCGCGGCGGACGCGTTTCGAACTATGTAGTTCTTCTTCGGCGCTTGGTTGCAGACTGACTGAGCTATTAATGGTAGAATGATAATGAGCGTATGAATTTCATTGTCGATGAGACCCTTAAAGTTAGTTCCACCTCGCCATTTGAGCCATATTATGGGGAACATTGTTAACCTACAATTTTAGGTGAGCTCTGAACTGAGTATTCGTAAATCGGAAGCATTCAGGGCAATTAATAGAATAATTAAAATGAGAACTCGAAATTTATTACAATCAGAACTTGATCTCTTTATATAAGCTAAGAGACTTTGTAAACAACAAGCTTCCACATCCTGTAGACTAAAACAAACACTTATTTACTTTGCACACTCTGAATTATTATTTTATAAGCAATACACGTAACATTTTTCTATTTATCTATCAATGGCAATGGTTTACTATTAGTTTATATGTCACAGAAAGAAAATCTATACCCAGTGTTTTTCTATCTGCTTCACGTGGTCACCTACGCTCAAGCGTTGTCATTAGGCCTACTCATTAAAGAACTTATACTCACATGCACTTATACTAATTTATGATCGAATCATCCGCCATAATTATTGTATAACTTTCTCATTCCTACTTCCTTTTAATTAAATAGCCCAAAACAAGCAGCTGAGTTATTATTTTTATGGAGGATAAAGGCCACATAGGTCTGATACCTGTGCGTGTGTAATGAATTGGATGATATATGGTGATTGATGAGTTGGACCTACAGTTTTAGGAGTGTTCTGAACCGGGAAGTGATTTTACATCAGAGAAGTCTTCTTTGCTGGCCTATCCAATCGGTCACCCTTAGCATAAAGGCCTAGGAGTTCTCAGTTTAACGTAGTATAATCTGACTGAACAGATACCTGCTACGGCTCACGGCTATCACTTTCCTAGCTGACAGGTTTAGAATTAGCGCCATTGTTAGCGTAATTTTACTCAAATAATCATTGCTATGTTCATGGAATGTTCTCATTCATCAAAATCTCGCCTATATACTCTTTAAGTCTTGATTCTATACTATCAACTTTTTATTGTAAATTCCACAACATGCAGTCAATTTTAATTGTGATTAAATAATATTTCTACTCCCTTTTGGCCGAACGTTTTCGAGTCATGGAGACTCATCTTCAAAGACATTTGTCCAAAGGCCTCCGTGATTCGAAAACGTTTGGCCAAAAGTGAGTAGAAATATTATTTATTCACAATTAAAATTGACCGCAAGTCTTTGAATTTACAATATAAAGTTGATATTGACAACGCAGATCGTTATGGAACAAGAAATCGAAGAATTCTGTACTATCCTTGATAAATAAGACAACCGAATTGAATATGAAAAAGAGATACTACAGTTTCGGCAGTCATGCCATTCTCATTCTCAATCAAAGTTATATACAGAGCAAGTTCATTTATATAATCTAATATTAAAACTGACACTGTATTTCAATTTTAAATAATGTTTTACTCACATATATTGGAGATGCTTGAAGAATGCATTTCACTTCTGAAAAGGAGCTTCGTCATTTATATAACCTGCATAATACTTCTACTACCTACTAATAATACTTCAGCTCTTCATGGCTGATTATATAGAAGTCGAGGTAGGAGACCTGTAATTAATTGGGCTTTGATACTGATATATAATCATATGTTTACTCTGTAAAGCTGGGCATTCACGTTCCAACTTGTAGTAAGACTTGCAGTACTGCTAGATGGATAGTCGACTCCACTCACGCTCCTACTACTTGCAATCCAACTTTATTCCTAGTCATATTCATATGTATACACTTGCTGTGCAGATCTGACTTTTTTTGAGTCGTGGTGGACGCATTTCGAACTATGTCGTTCTTCTTCGGCGCATGGTTGCAGACTATTCCTAGTCAGCTGTGAGCATCGCTCTCGAGCCGAAAAATGTAACCGATGTTGCCCGAACTTGCCGAAGGTCAAGCACTGACTGAGATAAGTTGGACGACTTTGATCCGACTCCCCCACACACGCTCCAACACCGTCGACAGTCTGAAGTCGTCCATCTGCGATTCCAACTACCCAACAAGCCCGTTCACGTTCCGTTTTCGGATCCAACCTTGGAGGTTGAACTGCAAGTCGTACTGCAAATCGGAACGTGAATGCCCAGCTTAAGGATTTGAGATGCACTGCATGAATTGTAGCATTTCCCCATATTTATTGTATGTAATAGGCTGCACTTTTATTTGAACCATAAGTAGACCCTGTTTAAAAGTTATTTCTATTTTTTTCCAGAAAGATGGCGAATCCATTTTTAATGAGCGACATGGAGGCTGTCAAACAGCCGGCTGGCTTCAATCCATTTTTATCTGGAGGAGATTTTGGTGGAGGTGGGACTACTGAGCCCTCAGTTCCCGATAACCCCTTCATGACAGCTGTTGACGATTCAGCATCTAGTGGCTACCAATCTTCATCGGCCACTAATCCTTTTGCGTTCTCCTCATCTGCTCAGGAGACAAACAACTTTTTCACATCTACCACAACTGCAAGTCAGCCAGTCGATTTCACGAATATATTCGCGTCACAGGCGCCTAGTGTAACCCAGCCTCAGGCGGCACCAACCAATGATTTTTCTAATATTTTCTCATCGCCTGCACCCGCTGCCACGAACGCATTCGCTACTCAAGAAGCTCAACAGCCAAATGATTTCACGAACATATTTGCGTCACAGGCGCCTAGTGTAACCCAGCCGCAGCCACCAGCCCCGAGCAATATTCCTGATCTGTTCGATAGTTTTTCCGAACCGTCGTCTGGTGTTCCACCATTGATTGCAGGTTAGTAGTACTTAATTTTTTAAAGTAAATGAATCGCACTTTTTCATTCTCATACTAAAACTACTGTGAACAGTAGACCTCACGTCCAAGAATAAGGGTGCTTGTAAAGTAATTTACTCTACAATGAAAAGTAATTTCGCAATTTATTTGTTTATTCAATGTTTCCAGGGATACCGGACATCTTCTATTATACCCCCTTTTTTTTTGGTTATTGTACTTTTGATGTTTTTTCTTGGTTCAATGGTTCTATATATAGTTTTCAATAATTTTGTAAGTAGTAAATTAAAAGTAGTAAGTAGTATGTGTGAACTATTAACATAACATAATAAATTATTCAAATATTTGGCTGTTTATCACCAAACTTTTCAAAAATCGTCGATTTTGGGCCCATTTTGGGGCTAATTTTGAAACTTTTTTCCAAGGTACATCTAAGGCCGATACTTAACATGAATACCAAATTTTATCTGATTTGACCTTAAGGTTCTCTAGAAATTGTTGTCACCTTAATTTTCAAAAATCTTCAATTTTGGGGTAAATTTTGAAACCCTTTCTTAGCACGCGTCTAGTCCCCCTACTGAATACGTGTACCAAATTTTATCGTTTTTGGTCAAGTGGTTCCTGAGAAACTGTGATGAATGAGTGAGTGAGTCAGTCAGTGGTATTTCGATTATATAGATATAGATTAATGTAGGTTCCAGGTGATGTTTTACTGATATACTTATTGTAGGTCGAATATTATCACAAGTTAGTTTGAAGTGACTGACAATATTTTTGATATTTTTGTACAGTAGCATTCATCGATTTCCATCAGCTATTCAATACTGTTGTCAATATCCGCCATTGCGGAAGTCTTCAGTATAAACTAATAGCAATTAAAGGAATTCGAAATTAATAAATTCTGTTTCGAATATTATCACTTTTAATGAATTAAATATGGCCAAAACTCATAATTTAAATCTAAGAATGAGAAAATTCCTGTAATAAATGAATTTCGAGTTATTTTATGAAAACAGGTACAATATAGTGATGATAGTTCATGTTTATATCTGTGTAGAAAGCTAATGCCTAAATCAAATACGTTCTTGAATTGATAGATTTTTTTGAAGGTATTGCCCATTGTTAACTACTAGTAGTTAACATATTATATGTTCATGTATAATTCTTGGTCAGTAATATTATTTCAACAATCAACTATTTTTATACTACATGTTTATCATCTCAACCATTGTTCATTTTTGCCTATTGTATTTTTCTTCTTTCTCTGTCTTGTGGATACTTTGTATGCCACAATATTTTGGCTCTGTTGCATGGGTGTATGTGAAATGCTGTCAAAAAAATGAATAAATTTGGGGTTTATGCAGCGTTTTACTAGAATATTAACACAATCAATAAATGACATTTTTAAAAACTCTATAACTCTCTCAAAACTATTACTTTCTCTTTAAGAAATCTCTGAAGCAGATTTACTTGATTTATTTGATCAGATACAATGGTACCAACCCCGGCTCCATCAGCAATGATTACAGCCAACCTCTTGGATGAGGAGACAGAATTCTTTCCACCAGACGAGTCTCAACAAAGGAACGAAGCAGCACCCCCCAGGCGACCTCCTCCCCCTCGTCCTCCCCCCTCCAAGGAGACAAAAGATCTGATCCTGAGTGTGACTGGAGCCATGGAGGCTACTTCGTCGCACCTACTTGACAGACTGCAAGCTAACCGAACTCCCAGTCCCACACCAATCAGAGAGTTGCATTCGCCTAGTCCAACTCCTGATATGATGCAGGTGAGAAAAAGTTGTTTCAACTCTTATTCAAATGTCATCTTACTATAAGCATCACTCTGTTTACTCATTGGTATAAAAATTAGTCATAATCTTTAATTTCATAAATATCAAATAATATCAATACCTGAAGGTGATTTATTCAATTAGAAAAAGTACTCAATCTCAAAAAAGTGTAGAATCTTGAATTTCATTCACACGTCCTTGCTTGAACCTACATATTCAACTTGTTAATAATTACTTTGAATGAATAATGGATAAAAAATGAAACAATTGAAATTAAAAATTTCAAATAATGGATCATTCTTGAAACATTATTATTCTTCTACTTCAATCATCAATGTGATTTTGGTATGATACTGCAAGATCAATTGGGTGGTGTGAATAGAGTTCAGTACAATGAGTAAGTTGAGTGATTAAACTGTTTGGTGATGGGAGTCTACTATCAATCTATTGAGTTGACAGGAGTCCTAAGGCATGAGAAACAGTTGTGATTGACTGAATTTTTATTGACATCAAATTACAAGAATCATTAGCACAAGTCAAAAATATAAGATATTCAGCTGGCTAAACTTCATTCACACCACCCAATATCTCATAATTGTAAATTTTATAGAGTTGAGTTTAATGGAGAACAGAAAAGTTAGTGAATTTGTTTTGAACTTCTTCCCCCAGGTAACAGATCTCCTTGGAGATGGATTTGGATCCATGGATGGAACACATGATGAGACTGAAGTCATGGACCTGCTAGGCTCTGGTGATGCTTTCTCACAGTCATCAAAACCATTCCAACAGCCAGTGGAACCATTCCAGCAGTCAGAACCGTTTCAACAAGCTGGAGAACCTTTCCAGCTGTCAGAGCCTTTCCAGCAAGTGGAACCTTTCCAGCAGTCAGAACTTTTCCAGCAAGTGGAACCTTTCCAGCAGTCTAAACCATTAGAGCAAGCAGAACTCTTTCAACAGCCTTCACAGCCTAGTGTACCATTTCAACAACCAGTAATACCCACTCAACTACCTGTTGAGCAGATGCCTCCTAGCAGTAGCATATCTATGCTGTCCATGACACCAAGTCCTGAGCCCATTGTGTCCATGGCACCATCTCCAACTCCAGCTGCTGCACCTCCACCAAGACCTGCTCCTCCAGCTGTTCCTGAAAGACCAAAACTGCCTCCACAGCCAGTGTCAGCTGGGCCACCTCCTAAACCACCCCCACCCACTGTACCATCAAGACCTGAGCATCCACCATTTGCCACTCAGAAACCCTTTGGACAAACTGATCAAGTTCAGGAGCTGGCAGATTCCAAACCTCCTGAGTCAGAAGCATCAAAAACTGTAGAAACTGACTTCTTTGGAGCACCTGCTGCCCAGAGGACATCAGTACCATTTGAGGAGCCATCAATAACTGGTACTAGTTTCCTACCTACAGCAACAAGTGGGAATGATTTATTCTTCTCAAATGATGCAACCTCAGAAGTAGTGAAGCCTGAAGATAGCTTCACCTCTCCTCAGCAGAATATCTTTACTCAACCATCTCAACCTGCAGCAATTTTCTCTCCACCCAAGCCTCAACCAGAGGATCTCTTTGCTGCACCATCTCAACCACCTCAAGAAGATATTTTTGCTGCTGCTCCACAACCATCCCAAGATATATTTGCGGCTCCCACTCAAGCAGCACAAGATTTGTTTTCTCCTCCTAAACCATCTGCAGATGCTAACATTTTTGGTACAGCACCATCTGCTGCACAGGATATCTTCTCAGCAGCTCCAGCTGTTCAGGAACCAGTCACCCAACAAAGTTATAATATGTTTGATGCTCAACCAGCTGTACCTGCTGCTGCACCAATGGATGATGCATTTGATGCATTCACTGCAAAGTTTGAAAGTGCTGCTCAGGATAAAGTCAGTGCTGATCCTTTTGATGCATTTGGTGCAAATACATTTGGAGCAAATGCATTTGGAGCACCAGCAGATGCTGCAAAAGGTATGTTTTACTATGGAGTATGGTGTCTTTTTTGTTAGAATATAAATTTTTAAGTAATGTTTTGTTGGAATTAATTATAATAGAAATATGCCACTCACAGATGTATTGAGAGTTGAGGCCCATACTTATAAGCCTACCTTGAGTCTTCCTTAACTCATGGGAATGTAGAAAATACTTTTGAATGAATGCTTCACATGTCTCCCTTGAGATAAGAGCACCTCAAGACTGGTTCCTAAATATGGCCCACAGCCTACTCATAGTCTGCTTACATAGTCTAAGTAAATAGAACCAATGAGCAATTCTACTAAGGTGTCGTCTATTAAGTATTTGTCAGTTTGAAATTATCAAACTAGTAGACAAGGAGGATTTTAAAAACACTTGATTACAACCTAGAATTTATATTGTAATACTGTTCTTCTCAATGAATGAAAACACTTTATAATGTGTTTATATCATCTCAAGAGATAATAAAATGCGTTTTATTTCATTAAATAATATCAATATTGATAATGATCATTTCGAACTGTTGTGGTGCTTCTTCAGATTACAAAATTACATCTTCAATGTAATGTCCAATGATTTTTTTTAAATTCACACATCTCTCAAAGTTATGTGCGAATTTTTCTGGAGGGACGTTGTTTAAATCTTCGTTTAAAACAGTAATATACAGTACTGTTCTAATACAGTAATATTATTGTTAATATAAGTTTTTTTTATAGGTGAGCAAGTGACTGGTTTCGGAGCAGATGACAACTTTGATGCATTCCTAGCGCTGCAGGAGCCGCCTCCCGTTCCGCAGAGCACCCCGGCCAGGGTGAGTCGTGGTGACTCAAAGGACTCCGATGATAACGACAATGACTTCAACATTTTCATCAAGTGAGTCAACCAACAACTTACATCATTACTTGTGCAAATCTATCATGATAGAAAATAAGTTGAATGACATTTTTCAGGCTCATTTTCGGTTTGGCTTCATCATTCAAGTTCATCATCTATATGATAAGAGAGAGTAGGTGTGTGTGTGAGTGTGTGTGAGTGTGTGTGTGTGTGTGTGTGTGTGTGTGTGTGTGTGTATATATGTGTGTGTATATATGTGTGTGTCAGTCGTGCGAATTTCACAAAAACGGCAATGATTTGTAACATCAAATTTATCACAAGGCTTCCTCAAAGCCCGGTTTCTTGTTTTCTTTATTCATTTTTCAAAATTAATGTGCAAAATTCACTTATGGACACTATAACTGTTTCAAAATGGGTTTAGATGCAGGAAGCTCACAGAACAGCTGATAAATGATGTATCACCATGATGCAAATAAGCTTCACGTCACAAGTCAAAGCAACACAATTGTCCCGTATCAATATTGGAGCTTCTAATTCCTTTTTTGGGGATTTTATTGGTATTGGCGGTTGAAAACCATATATCACGTTTATTTTGAACTTGCCGTTGCAAAGCATGGGTAAACAATTAGTTTCCAATAATAGGGAAATATTTCAATATCGCATAGTTCAATATTCCATGGAATTATTTCTCAGTGCAATGGATATTACTCGAATTTGCCAAATCAATAAAAATGATATGAAGTCAAAAATTCATTATTTTGATCAAATGAGTCTTGAAATGTTCTTTTGTTGTAATTTATTTATTTGAGATTAAACTATCATCTATCTATTTGTCACAAGTCGATGCATTATGTTCATTGTAATGAGAAACAAATAATCCTCATACATATAGGAATCATCATTAATAAAAGCAAAAAATATTTCTCCAACGTCTGTGGGATCAATAGAAGCATAAAACAAAGGCTACGTTACTGTTAACCAGACCGATGTGCTCTAGCAAGCTTAGTTTTTGGCATTAACTTTATCAATATTCGACTCAATACTTTCACACCGCGTCAAAATTAAAAACTCAGTATTGTACAAAATTATTTTTTACATGAACATTATTAGAAAATACTATTATTAGGAAAATATTATTATTAGAAAAATAATTAGACTATTAGAGACATCTGTTTTACATGTGTTGCAATGATAACAATAGATTTTCTCCTGTATCATGGCTGACTCTAGAGTCGGCCATGCCTGTATCCATTTTATAGTCACCAAACTAAAAAAATGTTGGAAATATTATGATTAAAATTCAATTAAACAGGGCCTATGATTGATATTCAAAACTCTAAATTAATTGTCAGGTATTTAAGTACTTCAATATAATTTATCCTTTAAGGACCCAACAGGGCCTGATTGAAATCGTGCCATTGTCCGTCCGTCCGTCTGTGCCCTGTGCGTCTGCGCTTGAAAGGAAGATTCAAGACTCTTGAAACTTGCTGTATAGCTGCTTCATAATCCAAGTGAGATCACTATTGATTTTGGAGTTTGGCGGTCGAGTATAAAAATAATTAAAATGTAAAACAGATTTCCACTAAGGGCTTTAGGTTAGTTTGGCTACTGAAAATCAAAACATTGGACAGCTACTTGAATGGCGCATATGCCTATCAGCACGACTGATAATAATAATTATTTTTTATGTAAGTGTGTCTGGTCCTTGATTCTCCGTTGTGTTTATTTATTTAATACATACATGAAAAAGCTCACAGACATAAACAGAATGTCCATGAGCCTTATTGACATTTTACTTTAACACTATTCAAACAAAAGAAAAAGATAAAACAATCTGTAAATTAATTATAAGTGCTTCAGGCTATCGTATTATAGAATTGATTGATTTCCCTGACAAAAAAAAAACATATGAAACAACTCTAATGCCCGGTTTCTGAGTTGTTCATTAACTTAATGGACCATTAACTCAATGCTGGAGCAATGGGTTAATGATCCATTAAACTGAATGAACAACTCAGAAACCGGGCATAAATCATTTGCCATAT
This sequence comes from Conomelus anceps, assembly GCA_948455865.1. Lineage (NCBI taxonomy): Eukaryota > Metazoa > Arthropoda > Insecta > Hemiptera > Delphacidae > Conomelus > Conomelus anceps. The sequence continues at coordinate 18,452,258 of OX418226.1, read as the reverse complement.
GTATCCAAGTACCTAAATATAATCTTATTTTATGACAATTCTTGAACTGTAATGTAGCATACGTACCTTTAATCTATTTCCCAGGCCGAAAGCCGCACAAGGTGCCGAACAGCCAGGCGCCGTTACGCCAGTTCTCGCACCTCCACCAAGGTCCCCTGTTCAGAATGCGTTTCAAGACTCCAGTCCGCGCTTCAATCCGTTCGATGCTACCGGGCAAGATGTGTCGGCTGCTGCGCCCGATAATTTCTTTGCTCAAGGTATTTAATTTAGTAATAAAATAATGTTATTTTATTTTCGAACGAACATTAATCCCATAGGATGTACCTTAGGATACGACTGACTTTTCTATCTAAAACTATTCAGTGTTTGTTATAAAATCATTGTGCCTATTATTTTTGTCATTTATATATTTATTTATTCATTTTCTGAAACTTGTCATGAGTCGTCTCTACTGCGATACTACATTGACAACTGTCATACAGTATTAAAAAGATAGCTACATAGATGTTCATTGTGTTTCGATCTCTAATAATCCGTAATAATACAGAGTATATGATGCTTCACAGATATGCAAATATTCTTGAGTTTTTGTGAGTTATTAAAAAATTCTACGAGATTGAAGTTGAGATTAAGTGAGTTGTGAGTCTGTATTTTTATTTTCAACTTAGAAAGCTTTGAGAACCTATTATTTCAAAATGTAAATGTGTTACAATTGTTATAATTTCCTACTAGGTTTAATTGAATACCGTACGAAATGTGAACTTGCGGTAAGATTGATTGCTAACTTGTGAGTAAAGGGTCGATGACATTGGGCGAGTTAGTAGCTAAGCGAGTAGCGAGTAGAAACGTTACAGGCCGACTGTGTTTCAGCAGCTCGGCATGCCAAGCCGAATTATAGATAAAATGAAACTTCCAGAATTACCCCCATACTATGGAATTTCAAAGACAATAAATAATATTGCAGCACAAATTAAAATATGAAGTTTACCAACAATTATTCAATAAAATTTCATCGAAACAGTTGATTAGTGTTATCACAGAAAATTCAATATGTCTCATCTGAAGTATTATGTTGGCAGCCTGGTTAAATGTCGGCTTTGGCCACAATAACATTGTATTTTGGGGTTGCCTACAGCGAACAAAAGTGGAGAGCCTGTCTACTTTTGTTTGCTACTAGCTGTGTTCAGTACTTTTTTACCCTACTACTACTCCTCCTCCTCCTCCTCCTCCTACCCCTCTTTCTCCTCCTCCTCCTTCTTCTTCTTTTTCTTCTTCTCGTCCTCCTTCTTATTTTCCACCCACTCCTACTCCTTCTACTTCTTTCTCCTCCTTTTCTTTTTATTCTTTTTCTCTTCCTCTTAGTCCTCCTTTTCTCCTTCCTCTTCTTATACTTCTTATTCGTCTTCATCTTGCTCTTCATCTTTATTTTCTTCTTGTCTTCTCTTTTTTTGATCATCGTTTGCTTGTCTTTTAATTTCAGCTCAAGCACAATTTGAAAAAACAGAAGAAGGTCAACAGAAAATGGAAAGGACGGATTCACAAGAAACTCCCCCCACTCCCCTTTTCGATGAGGACGTTTCTCAGCCACTGGAAGAGTTTCCAAGAATTAATTATGATGGACCCGGATGGGAAATGTTCCTCAGGCAGCCCAATAAGAAGAAAATCACTGGGCAGAGGTGAGTCTTACTCATTTCTTGGAGATTTCGAATTAAATCACAATATTTTAATTGATTTTATTAGCTCTTGTATACTTTCAATAAAAACAAAATATTTAAATTGATTTGAAAACTTGCATTTTTATAGTATTACATTACATAAAACTTGCATTACACAATGTACCACAACAGTAACAACTGTTACACAAATCTGGAGAAGGAAGTTTTGATGCAAGTTTGATAAACACTTGTGCAAGCAGAACATTGTTAGACCATCCAAACGAGTCTTCTTAATGATAGGAAAAATATTTCAGTCCCATCAGTTTACAAGATGGCGGCTCTAACCAGACCTAACCTAACAAATTAGATCTAGATTATGTATGTTGGAAACGTCCACCATCTTTTGTACACCAATGGGATTGACATATTTTCCTGTATTTAGTTAAACTCCAAACAAACACCAAAGTAGCTGCCATGAATTAGGCTAGTGCCTAGAATTTCAATGTTGTCAACTCCACAAATAGAAGTTGCAAAACACATCAGCAGTGCTCACAAATTGATAAAACTCTGTGATCGATTTTTTCTATAGCTTCATAAATTAACCTATATAATATTTAAACAAATATATCATGCACTTCTACTAGGGAATATTATTTGGGGCTCAATAGCAATAGAGATCTATTTATTTGGGTAACATTTGTATTGAATTATGAAAGCTATTAAGTTATAATCATAGTTTGCACTCAAAGATACAAGAATAATTTTTCAATAATTTTAATATAGAATGGTTAATCTAATTAGCTTATCCATAATGAGTCATGTAATATAACAACAATTATGGTTTTTGGGTCTTCATGGTTCCTGCTACCTTTACTTTAAAATTAGCTATGTAGTCATTATCTTCATTATATTTATCTGTACTATATGGACCACCGTGTTTAAAGCTAATCAGTAGGGTAATTTATTATGTGCAAGGATAATATAAAATCTAGAATGTTATTTCAACTTTTTGATGAGTTTTAGAAATTTCCAGATCATTTTAGAATATTTACAAATTGTTGACTCTTCATAAAATTTAAAAAGCATTTAATGCTTTGAGTTTATTTATAGAGACAGCTTCTTTTTAAATCTAATAGACAGATGAATAATAATCTAATAAAAAGAAATATATAACCACATTTGAAATTTAATTCATATTTTTACAATCGAATTCAGTGAATAGCAAAACAAACCATTGTGTTGGAAACATTTGTTGAGTTCATAAGATTCTAAATACTTACTGGTAAATGGATTTTCTTTAAAAATCAAGGCTTCTGATTGGTTTATTTAAATTCATAAGATTCTAAACATTTACCGGTAAATGGAATTTTCCCAAAACTTAAGGCGTCTGATTGGTTTATTCAAATTCATTACCTTCAAAAATTTGAATGAACCAGTCAGACGCCTTAGATTTTTGTAAATTTTTATTCGCTGGTAAAGGATTAGGCTCCCATGAACTGAACAATTTATTTGTGCTAACTTTTAGGTTAAGATTTTTCTTGAATCACTGTTGAATTTTTTCCAGGTTTTGGAAGAAAATATTCGTCAAACTAGTTTATCAAGGAGAAAATCCAGTTATACATTTATTTAACAATAAGGATGACAAGGACCCCTTCCAAGAGTTGCCACTGCAACCTTGTTACTCTGTCTCAGAAATCGGTGAGATATTCACTTCTATCATATATTTAAATACTGTGTATGATATTGAAAGAATGATGAGTATCCATTATTGAAAAATAGGATGCGGTCGAACTGAGCACGGTCGTTCTCAGAATTCAAGAACCACCCTAATTAGGTGGTCGAGGTTAGGTTAGGGCCAGGGGCCCAGAAATAATCCGCTTAGTAATTCCTTGACCACATACGCAATTCAACCCTATCCGAAAAATAACATATATCTATGAACTTTCCTTAAGTCAAGGGAGATTCAAGGTTTTTGTTCCTGTCCTTGTTCTTCTTCTTCTCCTCCTCCTCTTTTTCCTTCTCCTTCGCCGCCTCCTCCTCGTCATTCTCCAAATCCTTCTACTTCTTCTACACCACCACTACCACCTCCTCCTCCATCACCTCTTGTCTTCTTCTACTTTTCCTTCTCCGCCGTCTCCTTCTCCTCCTCCCCGTCCTCTCTTGTTCTTCGCCTTCTCTCTCTCCTCCATGTCCCTCTGCTTCATTACATTTAAAATAGTAATGGACCTATAGTTTTCCACTTTTTCTCGATCATCACTTTTGAAGATTGGCAAAATCTTCCCCTCTTTCAAATTATCTGGAAAAACACCTTGTTCTAATGAATGATCGATCACGTGAATCAAAGGGTCTAACAATTGATCTTTTCATACTTTTAGAATTTTACTGGATATCCCATCCATTCCTTCAGTTTTTTTATTATTCAAACTATCAATGATATTTGACAACTTGTCTTGGGATACTGGATCAAATTTTAATTCATTCTGGATTGACTCAGCACTCGACATGTTTAAATTACTTATATCTGTATTAAGAGATTGCTGAAGATTCTTAGCAACTAGTTGGTAATCTTTGTTCAAGAAATTACAAATACCCACACTATCATCAATATATTTGGTATTTTCGTTAATATTATTCTGGGGACACTAGTATAAGCATCTTTATGAGCTACATGCCTAATTTTGTTTATTGCATCCCACAATGCTGTGTTGAAGTTCACACTGTTATTCAAAATTTCAGCTGTTTTCTTGCATTTGGCTCTTTTCACTTCTTTCGTATAGTTTTTCTTTAGAGCTTTGTATTTATCTTCACTTAACATAATTATTTCTAGATAATTTAAATTCGTTTTATGCATCTTTAACCATATTTTTTCTGCAAGGATATCATCAGTTATCAGTTATCATCAGTTATCCACTCTTCAATTTTGTCCAATTTGTTTTTTACAGGGACTTTTTCAACTGGACAACACACATTAATATGAGACCTTAAAATATTAATGAAACTATCATATTTGCTCCTTTCAACTTTTACTGTTGTAAACCCAGATTCTGCTTTAAACAATTGATATTTCACTGGTCACATTGTTGAATTTCTTTAATTACTTTACCCTTTTAATCGAATTATGGCCTTGCAACCTTACCTCTAAGATTTGGTAGTCATGATCAGATAGTTCCAAGCCGCCTAATCTCGTTTCACAGTCATCTATATTTGTAAGGATGTTATCAATCATTGTTCGTGATGTTCTTGTGACTCTTGTATATTCATGATCTTTTATTCCCAAGTTATTCATGTGTATAATATCATTCAAACCTTCTGTCATTTTATTTTCTATTGGAAAGTCTGTATTAAAATCTCCCAATACAATAACGTTTGTAAAACGAGTAGTAGTAATATCTAAAAGCCTATTAATTAATTATACTGATGAATAATAATCTAATAATGATAAAAATAAATTGATAACCGCATTCAAAATTTAATTCATATTTTTACAATCAAATTCAGTGAATAGCATCAATATAATAAATTTATATAGTGAATTTATATAATTAAATGATTCGCTTCTTTTTCTCTGTTGTCTTCATCTTCTACTTCTTGTCTTTCTCTTCCCTCTCCTGTCATCATCTTCTTCTATTTAGAGCCTAATTATCCTCAATAAAAACGGACACTGCATTTCTTCAAATTGGTTGAAATAATGGTCACCTAATAATGTGCCTGGTATTTTGTTTCAGGTGCCCAGCAATACGACCAGTACGGTAAAATATTTACAGTGAAATTGCAGTTTATTTTCTACAAGGAGAGGCCGGGCGTTAGGCCTGGACAAGTGACCAAAGCTGAAAGACTGACTAATAAGTTGAGCCAATTCGCCGCTTACGCTATACAGGGTGACTATCAGGGTTGCAAAGAATTCGGCAGCGACCTCAAGAAACTAGGATTACCTGTGGAACATGCACCTCAGGTAAGAATACGGCTAATTTCCTTTGTAGTGGCGAAGGTGATATTGTGGAAGTTATCCATAATGAATAAAAAGACGAAATTGTCACAACCAAATTTATTAAAAATATTGAGAAACTAGTTTCGGTTGTTTTACCGATTGATAATGGTATAGCAACCGAAACTAGTTTCTCAATATTTTTAATAAATGTGGTTGTGTCAATTTCGTCTTATTATTCAATACGGTTAATTCTAGAAAAAAAGTATTCCAGTAACTTAATTGAATAATTGAGTGAAATAAAACGATACAACGAAGTATCCAAGGACCCGAGGAATTTACGTAAAATAATAATAATTATTATCAGTTGTGACAATAGGCCAATTCATCACTTAACTTCATAATAAGAGTGAGAGGGTGTGTTTGTGTGTGCGGGTGTGTTTTTGCCTTACGCATTTCACAAAAACGGCACCGATTTGGAACACTAAATTTGGCACATACCTTCTTCTAAACTCGATTCAGTGAACCTCGAAGCCCGATTTTGATTTTCGTTTGTCTTTTCAGAATTAATTTTCAAATTTCACTTATAGACGCTATTACTGTTTCAAAATGTGTTTAGATGCAGGAAGCACATAGCACAGCTGATAACATGATACGGCACTATGGTGATAATATAGATGATACGCCAATATGTCTTAAGCCAAAGCAACTGGTTAGCTCTGTATAAATATTACAGCTGTTAAATAGCGTCATGCGAGCTCACATACTGTATTGTGGGTATTGGGCTTTCCCTGTAATACATTATTCTAAAGTACTAAACACAAAACTATGTAGGTGGGTAGAGCTGCAAAGTTGCTAAAAAGGTAGTTTACTTATAAAAAACACTAAAAATACACATCATCAGTAAAACAAAGAAAATATCCTTTTGTGAACTTCTTTTTTCAAACAGATGAACTGTATGGTATTTCACTCACCCTTCCCAATTTCGTAATTTCGTGATCACTACCGGTACCATAAGTTATCTAACTGGATTCCCGGGCAAGACCGGGCAAAATGCTAGTATATGTAGTCGAATTAAAGATTTTTCAATCTTATTGGTGATGGTGATATTGTGGTAGTTATCCTAAGAAAATGCTGTGTATTAGGCTACTATGTATTCTAGTTTTAGTTTGATAGAGATTGAAATTGACGTGACTGTCGAAACTATAGTATCTCAAATGCTATTTAATTTAGTTGTGACAAAATTTTATTATTTGTTTAAAGTTTTTTACTAATTCACAGTTATGTAAAATTTTATATGTAATGTAAATTAATTTACAGATTTAAAATAATTGAAAAATACACAAAAACAGAAACATAAAACACAAACATAACAAAGCTCAAACAGAAAAAATAATTCAAAAAAGATTGATTGAAAGTGAAAGTTAACCTCTATTTTGTTTTACTATGTTCTTTCAACAGATTTCGCAATTGTACAAAATAGGATCTTTCACCTACGAAGACATGAAGCAGATGAGTGTAACAGTGGAGGAGGCCCTGTTCAGGTTATCAGCTCATAGAGACCGGGCGCTAAATTACAAAATGGAGGAGGTTCAGATTACTGCCGTCGATGAACTGTATGTGGAACAAAATAAAAATGGAGGAGTTGATAAACAAATAGCTAGGGTGCGACTTTTCTTCCTGGGATTCCTTTCCGGTAAGTTTATCTCAGTTCAATTTATTGTATTTTATACTTTATGCCAATTATTTTACTTTTGAATCGTTTTTTCTTTGTATTTTTGAAGCGTGTATGTTTCATACAAATTTCTTTGTTGTTTAAATTTTGCGAGCGGAAGTACACAATCTAGGTTAATTTATTTTCTATTATAAATCTTGGTTCATTTATTTTGGTTTATACAATATTCTATAACTCTATCTATCTATCTATACCTATATCTAATATTGATCAACTCCTTCCATGAATATTGAGATCATAGCTTCGTGGAACCTTGCATTTAAATTTATTTCTTGTCTGTAAAATTTTTGTCATAGTTTTTTTGTAGAATTTCCACAACATTGTTTTGTAGCGTAATGATATTTTATCTATTTAATTCATATTTTCACAAATGCTCGACTAAATTTCTGATGAAAAATCATTCAATCTCTGCGTTGAGATGTTTCAAATTTATTTGCAAGCCATGGCAGCTATCTGTCTAGTAAGCTACGAACTCCTGACCTATCTTCGTAACGGAGACCTATAGGATTGGTAAGCAAAAAATACTCTGTTCTCTGCTTTAAAATCACACTATGGTTTGGAATCTACCTAAAACTGTAGGTCTAACTAATCAATCATCATCATCCGACTCATTACCCAAGCACAGGTCTCATACCTATGTAGGCTTCATCCTCTGAAAAAAATATTTTTATTTGCAACTATGTTTATATTTAAACATCTAATTAACTCTTCTGTAAAGCTAGTTTATAACTAGATTTCATATCGAATGATACTCACAAAACATACATGATACACAATGCATACATGTTTTCCAATAATAGCTATTGATAGAAATAAATACATTGTAACACTTCTATCAATTAATATTGTATTATCAACTACTACAGTCGAACCTCTGTGTAACGAAATCGATTATTTAGGCGAAAATTCGTTGTAGAGAAGTATTTGTTAATGAGAAGGGTTGTCAAGGGACACCATAATAACGAAATTTTCCAAGATTAGGCCTCTCAATCTCTAAAATTACGAATTCGTCCATTGATGATGAAGCTTATAGTTCACAAAAGTTAATAACTTTCTAAAAATATGGTTGAACTACTGTATAACGAAGTCGATCACCCAGGTAAAACATTTGTTTTAGAGAGATATTCATTAATGAGAGGTCGTCTTGCCATAATTGCAGTGTCAAGGGACATCATAATAATTCTTCACGTAGTGGACTTTGCTATTTGAAATTTCGTTTAGCAGGTTTGATGATTGTATTCATTATTTATTAACCATCAATTCAATAGCATCACTTACCCGGTGGTTCGAAACCCATCTAAAATAGTAGGTCCCCATAACATGGCTCGAACAGCAAGGTGGAAGGAAATATCCGTAAGGGTCTTTCCACCAATAAAAGTCATACGCTTATTATTTTTGTAATAGTAATCTACGAATGAGAATATGTTTGATGTTATAGGAATGCCTGACATAGAGCTTGGCGTGAATGATCTGGTGAGACAAGGTAAAGAGGTTGTGGGAAGGCACGACATCATTCCAGTGGTGACTGAAGAATGGATAAGACTGGAAAATGTAGAATTCCACAGTTGTGTTCAGCTAGACGAGTATGAGCGAACTAGAACTATCAAGTAAGTAATTGAACTACTACTACTACTACTACTACTACTACTTCTAAGTGCCTATGCGTAATATGCTGTGTTCAATTTTGCATCATAATTAATTAATCATAATGACTTTTGAAGCTTCTAGGATATGAATATTCCAATCATTCTTAAATCTGATTTGTAATAGAATTATCTCGAATTTCTTGGTATAAATAATTAAAAATACCCTAGAATTTTATAAAATCAGCACTTTTTAATACAGTTGAACTCCTGAATATATCGACTTTCCAGGAAAAAACGTTCCAGAGAGTTATTCGTTAACAAGAGGTCACATTGCCAAGATTTCAATTTGAAGGGACACAATAAAAATTATTCATGCACAGGATTTCGTTATATAGAGGTTTAACTGGAATAGCCTACTGTTATGCCGATTCTGAACTGTTGACTTACTGTGATTGTTTATTTTAGTTAGGTATACATTTTGACTGCTGGGAATTTCACATTTTCCATCAAAATAGTATTCACTATCAGGATTGTTTTACTAAGGTTTCAGAAATGAATTCAATAAGTTAAATTTTTCTCAAATCTAAAAGCATTTTTCAAATCGATTTTTCTCATATATTTTTGAATATTTTGAAAGCGACTGTGTTACACAAACTTTTAACTGTTTCCAATCGATTACAAGCCAATATTTTTTAAAATCTATTTGCTTGCTCAAACCAAGACATCTTATTGATGTAAAGTGCTATCGTAGAGCATTGTAGTCTCTTCCCCATTATGTTAGTCTAGTCTAGCTCTACTCTAGCATGTGTCCACTCTCGTCTTGCAAGAGTCTGGATTGTTCTACGTGAGCGCTACATGTGGCTTCGTTTGATCGCGTCTTTAACTCATCAAATTCAGATCATTTTGTTTATAATTTCATGTGTCATACTTTTTTCTTCAAAATGTACAATTTTCTTCAACATTTTTGTTTTGAATTTTTCTAGGTTCAAACCACCTGATGCTTCCTACATAGAACTAATGCGATTTAGAGTAAGACCGCCGAAGAACAGGGAACTTCCTCTGCAACTAAAAACCACAATGTGTATCACTGGCAATAAGGTACATATTTTCTGTATCTATTATAATTTTTGTCTGAATCAATTTGACTCAACAATCTGAATACTCTTAATTCCGTTATTAACCTAATTTATGATACTTGAAATCTGCTTTATTTACTTATATTATATTTTTACTTCTATCTTTGAATAAAAATTTCATTATTCAAGATACATTTTGCAATATTTGTGTTTTTAACTCAATTTATCTAGCTTAAAAAAAGTGGTAATTGGTTATGAAATTTATGAATTCAAATGCTTATTTTTAAGCTATGCTAGTGAAAAACGTGACAAGGATAATTTTCTTGTGAGTGCTAAAGGAAACCTATCTGGTTTTGAATATTTTGTATTGTAATCTTTCTGGATAAAGATGTTTCAAATTAAATTAACTATTACAGTATTTTGGGATTTGATTTAATTTGTTGTGTAAGCTATTTTCATTTTTGAATTGATACTATCTATCAATATTTAATATTAATTTCAATTTCCAGGTTGAGTTGAAGGCTGATGTACTAGTACCTGGTTTTGCAAGTAGAAAACTGGGGCAAATTCCTTGCGAAGATGTAATGATCAGGTTTCCAATCCCTGAATGCTGGATCTATTTGTTCAGAGTAGAGAAACATTTCCGATATGGCTCTGTCAAGTCGGCACACAGAAGGTTAGTGAACACTCACTGTATCAATTGTTTATAAATACCATTTAAATGATAATGAATATCTCATTAGAAATACAGTATTGTATTTCTTTATCCATGAAAAATTGTGATTAAGTGCAAAAAGTTGGTATTAATAGTTGGCCAGCAAAAAGCAACTGTTCTCTGCTGTAGAATCACGTCCTGGTGGTTTGGAACCCACCTAAAACTGTAGCTTCATCCTCAACAAAAAAGAAATAATTTTGGCAAAACAATAACACTAACACCAAAACCTGAACACTCTATGCATCTGCCGACTCTAAAGCATCTTGCAGGCAGATCCATAAAATGTTCAATTTTTAGAATTAGTTTTATCGCTTACAAAGTTTTGCTCAAAATCAAATAAATCTGTTGTGATAACTACAACCCAGTTAATAAAAGGTTAAAACTAAATGCGTTTTATCAGTGTTCAGGCATAAACTTTCAAAGTTATTTATAACTGGCTTCTTTGATACAAAACAGCTCCTTTAAGTATAGAATGAGAAAACAATAGTTGCTTACTTTTTTTTAAGGATGCCGTGTCTATTGATTTAACATCATTTGGCGTGTAGCCAAATATAATCCACTAGCTCTATGGAGTTGGACTTTTGGGTTATATTTGTATCTTCATATTTTTAAAAAGCTAAAAATTCAATATCTCGTATGTCTTTTTTGATCATTTTTATACTCAAGTAGACCTTTATCATACTTGTTGATTTGATAGAAGATGTAGTATAATGAAACTTCGATGATTACTGTTATTAATTTTGAAATTCTTTCCCATATATTTTGATGTATCAATTGTTTATTGTAATATCTAAGTATCTTTTCCACCCTTGTTAAAATTCTTTTGTGAACTGTTAGTGAATATAAAATATTTTTCATCACCTTCCATAAGAAAAATTGAAGACAATCGGCCGGTTGCACAAAAGCCATTAAATAAGGAGTTTAATATCAGTTATGTAACTGTCATAAGTGTAATGGGTTTATTTCTGTTGCACAAAGATCTATTAGTTAATTTTCGTTAACTGAACGGGCACAATCTGGCTACACTGTAATTTGATCAACAGCTGATTCTGAAGTTGAGAAAAAAGATGAATTAGAATATTTTCATTGTGAACTATTTGAATCATTGTTCAACTATCTCAATATTATTATATATTCTTAATAGATTTTATTCATTTTGACACCTCAGGCCTAATTTGAAGTTCTGTGTTCTGGTACAATGAACATAACCTATAAAATGTAACTTACAGGCATTAGTGCGATTTAATCATTGGTGATCAGGCGGTTACATATCTTTTACTTCAGTTAACCTAATTGGCGTTTTCATTTGTAATTGTCCTTTGTGCAACTAAATTCTCACCATTAAGTTTAATTTCCATAGAATGACGTCATTCTATGGGGATTAAAACTAATTGGCTTTTGTGCAGCCAGCTGAATGCAGTAGTGTGTAATTTTACAGTAGTGTGTACTTATGAACTGTTGGTTAATATCACATAAATGTTATTACTTTCTATAATAAACAACTAAAATACATCTCTACAGGTCTGGTAAAGTAAAGGGAATTGAGAGGTTTTTGGGAGCTGTTGATAACCTCGAGCCATCTCTAATGGAAGTCACTTCTGGACAAGCCAAGTATGAACATCAGCATAGGGCAATTGTATGGAGAATGCCAAGGCTTCCTAAAGAGGGACAAGGTACGTTTTTTAACTCCAACACTCACTAAATTTTACATAAATATTTGAGCAACACATATGCTTTCAATTTTATACTTCTCTGCATGTTCTAAATTCAATTTTCTTAATTATTATCTCAATGATGTTATTTTTGTTGATTATTATTTTCGCATTTATTAGATGTAACATGACTTGTTATAATGAAGGTTTCAACTGGTGCATCTGTTAATGCACTGTGACTAAATATCATTAAATATAACCATATAAGATATCATTAAATAAATATTGTTGTTATCTTATGAAATTGAACATGATTTTATTCTACTGTACTGTACTTTCTTTGATTTGATTCGATTCGGTAATACAGATTTTAACTGGAATATCGATCTTGAATTGAATTTTGCTGAATATTTCAGCAAATTTATTTATATTAATATTGATCGGCACAAGAAAATTCACCTCATGTATTTGACTTCTATATTTTGTTTTTAGGTTTTCTTCCTTTTTGATATATTTGTTACATGCATCTTATTGAAAGCTGGAGTAGAATTTGTTTCCTATTTGAGAAATTCAGCATTCCTTTCAAAACATTTTGAAAAAATGTCTTGCAGTCTATACAACTTTCTGGGTGTTTTCTTTACAAATTTTCAATTTTCTTTTGCTTTTCTATCAGTGTTTGAACAGTGCTCACAAGTTTTATTTGAATTAATTTTTCAGGTGCTTATACCACACATAATCTGGTGTGTAGAATGGCTCTAACGTCCTACGATCAGATTCCCGATCAGCTAGCACAATACTGCTATGTGGAATTCACAATGCCTGCCACTCAGGTAAGATCCTTATTTATGAAATTTATAAATATCCAATTATATTATAATTATTAAAAGAGTGAGTTGAAGAGAAGGATATGTAACAATGTAAGATTCTTGTTTTTCAATGAGTTTTTACACAGATCATTGAAAAACACACATTTTATACATATACTGTGTGGGTGGAGGTGTTTGTGCCTATTAACTGATGGAACACAGCTAGCTAGCACATACTATGATGAGTTGGCTAAATACCCAAGTATTGAACGAATACATGAACACCCAAAAAACAGAAAGTGGATGGAATAACAAGACATGCAAACTGCTCTAGACATGCAATACAAGACATGCAATTGTGCTCTAAGACATGCTTTAACAAGACATGCAATTGTGCTCTAAAGTATAATGCCAGAGGGAGTCATGTACCACATGGAATCATTTTTAAAATATATATATTTTTTGCTAATTTTGTGAAAATTATATCTTGAAAATTAAAGTCAGACTTCATTAAATAATAATTAAAATAACTTTGAATAAGGTTGGTCTTGTTTGTTATCTCATAATAATTATTATTGATTTCATGTTATTTATTGTTAAACTCAGTAGTAATGGCTGATTTGTCCATGTAACGTTTATTTTGTGAATAAAAATATATGTGAATGTGAAATATTGATACCATGAGGTTAATAATACAGTACATTATTTTTTTAAATTTTATCAAATTTATAAATCATTATAATTATTATAATACTTATTCACAACCATTAAACAATAATCTCCTACTTATTTATAGAAGATTAAAATCTAGATCAAGACTTACAAGGTAAAGAATACATTGTTTTTGAAGGAACTGACAATAGATAAGACATGATTTATTAATTTCGAATTAATAGCACTTTGAGAAATTCGAAATTAATAAATTATGTAAAGAATACTGTATATTATTCACCAAATGTTCCCAGGGTGTTGAATATATTAAAGTACTTTATATATAAAGTACTGTCATATTTCATTCCTTATCTTTTCATATAATTTTTATAGATGTAAGACTCTTTTCCAGGTGCCAGATTCTTTCATCGATCTATATAAATTATTGAACTTTTAGATTAATTTTCAATGTAACTGCTGTCATATGCTAAATAAATAAATGAATAAAAGTAAATAATAAATCTTATTTAAGACAAAAGCCTATCTATTTTATTGCAGGTATCACATACAACTGTCCGATCAGTATCAATTGGCAATAGTGACAGTGACACCCCTCCTGAGAAGTATGTAAGGCAGTTGGCCAGGCATGAATATGTGTAAGTAATTTTTTTCTGTTTATTTGTAAAATAAATTATAATTTCCTAACATTTTGAATCACTAATGTTTTAGATTTCAACTTCCTCAAAGCATATTTGAGATCACTGCAATATTCATTTGAATTTGTAAAGTGTTATTTATATTGAGTTTGTTGTTTTGAGAATGAGGAGCCGAATGCGGATTTTTTGCTCCAATAATTTATGGTTTATGAAAGACAGACAACAAAAATTATAACATGAAATGAAACGAAAAATCTTCATTTGAGCAAAATATAAAATTACTCAGTACAATGATAACCACATCAATGAAGCACGAACTTAATGATTACTCCTTCAAAATTTTGTTTGTCACTTGCTCAACATGAGCTTTCGCCCATGAGAGGTACTTTCTTCACATTTTCGGTATTATGTTGGATATTTATTGTTTTCTTGATGAAATAAAACATATTTCAATGTTGTTTTTTTAGAAACTTGTAATGCTTTCATCTGAGTTGTAAATTAGTTTTGTTTTATGTAATAAATTTATAAAACAAGACATTAGTCTAAAAGTCCAACGTTAACAGTCATAAAATGGTTTGCCACCGCAGTCAGTTGTTTTTGCTACACCAAAATTTTTTTAAGCCATCTGATTTCGTGGCATGAAGTATACATATGCTCGTACACCAAATGTTCAAGATTGACAAGATATTTATTTAGTAGAAGATTAGTGTATAATATTATGTGTGATTGTGCTCAAAATGTAAATATATTTTCGTCTTACTTGTAGGTTATGTACAGTTTGCCAGTCAAGGAATCAATCTGGTAAACAGCTGTTTACAGAAATCAAAAACAGCTGATGTCATTTGATGATTATTACCGCACACTGTGTTGTAAAAATCATCAAATGATTATTACCACACGCTTATAGCTACTGGCTACTATTTCACTGAAAAACCATTTGACCGAAATCTAGATCAGCTGATGTAGAACTATTATTGCCCATTTCACCTAGAGTTGCTGTGATTTGGTGTGTTGAGGTTATGTTAGTATAACAATGATTTATAGTTTGGTATTTCAAGTTATCTGCTATTTTGGACATGTATGATGAAAAATAGCGTACATAACACATCTGGTAAGGTATTAAGCATACTCTTATAATAATTCTGCACTCAACTTCGTCTCGTGCATAAACAATCATACTCGTATGGTAAACACTGTCTTACCAACCTTGTTATGGAATATACTATTTTGTGTTTTCTTTCCAGTGTTGAAATTGAGCACACCCAAGGCGAGTCACCAGCTGATTACATTGCTGCTACTGCTGTGTCCAAACCAGCGCCAATAGTTGAAGAGAAACCGCCATCAGCTGTTCCCTCTGCTGCTGAATCTGATTCGGACTCTTCTAGCTAAAACAATGGCAAATAATTCAAAGTAAGTTGATTTCTCAGCTGTAAAATCACCACCTGGTGGTTCGGAACCCACCTAAAACTGTAGGTCCAATTTATCAATCATCATCAACCAATTCATTACCCACGTATAGGTCTCAGACCTATGTGGGCTTTGACCTCCAACAAAAAGAAAATATTCTTATGACCATTTGAACAAACGCCAATGAAAATTTGATCCCCAATCACTGGCCAAATTGATCTTAGATCTGGATCATTTCTTTGCATCGAGGATAATCAAGAGGTAGAAACTGATCTCTAGTAAATTTTTGACTGGATATTTGGCCACCCAGTTCTCAAACCTCTGAGAATTCTTAACCTGATCAAATGCTGTGGACTGGCACCGCTAATAGTAACTGTATGGCTCTTGAAGCATTTGGCTGAAATATGAGTGTTAATTGGAAAATCAAAAAAGACCAATCAGACGCCACCGGTAGCATTTACTAGTTACCGGAAAGGCTCCATGAACTTAACCATTATGATTTTTCATAATAATATCAACTCAACTCAATTATAGACAAATATTAGACCAATCACATGCCGCCGGTAACATTTACTAGTTACTGGTAAAGCTCCCATGAACTCAACCATTATGATTTTCTATAATAATATCAATGCATAACTCAATTATATCTAACAATTATTATAATAATTATAATAAGAAAAAAACGTTGTATATAAAATCACATTGAATCAAATTGATCTCAGGTCAGGTGGTTGGTGATCAATACCTTTTTCATTGGTGTTTCTGCAGCCAGACATTTATTATCAACAATTTTAAAAATTATATTACAGGTTTGCCCTATTTTAGCCTTGTAGGTTTGCCTTGAAGTGAATTACATTATTTATATAAACTCATATTAATCTCAGTTACAAGAAAGATCGCACAAGTTGTATTTACTGTACTCTCCTAGCCAAATCATTGGCAAAATAATACTGTATTTCAAATTCAGTCAATTCCTTATCAACGAAAAACAAATAAATTTAGAATGGGAATTCGCCTTATTTCGGCTTGATGTGAATTACAATAATTTTATTCATTTCAGTTACAAGAAATGCTATACACATTGTATTTACTAGACTGTCCTAGCTGAAACAATGGTAAATAATTGAAAGTTAGTTGGTTCTTAATCTTTCGAAATTTAGAATGGGGGTTTGCCTTATTGTGGCTTGAGGTGAATTGCACTATATCCATATTCATGTCAATTACATAAAAGGGCTACACAAATTCCCATACGTCTCTGTCCAATGATGGGGTGGACGCAGGAAGTAACACAGAGGTGTGAAAGATTATTTTTTCATTCAAAGATTTACATTTTTACAATGGAAGATTATACTATGAAAGGTACTTGAATTTTAAATAATTTCTTTATGTGTGTTTTACATATTTCGACATGGAAAACATAAAATACTTTAAAAGACTACATTAAATGCTTATTAGAATGAATTCTTATCAAAAGAAACGACTTTAACTTGCCATCTTGCTAGACACGTTTGTCGTTCACAGTAAGATATCTGAATAATTAATAAGAATGAATTCTTATTAAAAGAAACAACTTTAACTTGCCATCTCGCTAGACACATTCGCTGTTCAGTAAAATATCTGAATAATATTAATGATGATAACAGATTTTCCTTTGGAACTTTTAAATTCTAAATTACTAACTTCTAAATCGCAAATTACATTGGCTAAGCAACTGTGTTATAGCTAACACTATGATTAGTGTTAGCTATTTATTATAAGCTAATCATAATAAAAGTAGCTTGTATTCTAGCTAATATATTATTATAGCTTGTAATATAATGAAATAATGAAATTTATTCCTTCAAATCAGAACAAAATATTTTTCAAATAATATACAGGAACTACAGTTGACCGCATTATCCAGTATTTGTGGTCAACTTGAAATTTAAAAAATGATAATTACAAAATAAAAGTACAAATTGAATTTCAGTCTAGCACTTATAAAAAGCACTTGCACTCTATGACGCCTGCACAAGTAAAAATAAATGATAATACAGCATTACAAACAACAACACTACTTAGCTCCAGACAGCTGAGACAGCAATGCAATAAGAAAATAATGGCAAGAGAAATACGTATTGTACAAAAAGGTAAATCTAAATATATTGATTTATAGAACCCTGAATTACAGAAAAAAACATTCAACTTGAAAAATATATTTATCCTTTCAAATAAGCTTGGACTTGAAGCATGCTGTCTTTGTAATTGTTCAAATTTTGATGATATTCTATTTTTCCAGGTCTGAACATAATTATGATGCTATAGTTTCTAGAATGCATATGAGTCAGTGCTCATATAATTTCAAAATGTAAATCGTACAGAAATATACTGTCTACTAGTAGAAAAACAATATAATATAACTTACAGCCTGGCGTAAGTAGAATGCAGATTTTACTATGCAGCTACCACGTTCGTTTTTATAAAGCACAGATATAAATGATTCCCCATAAATAGAAGCGAGGTTGATATCCAATTCCTTGAATAATTCAACACAGAAATGAATTGGATCATACCTTGCTTCTGTTTGGGAACTATAATTTATTTCTATGTTTCACAAAAACGCACGCTGTTCAGTGAAAACTGCGGCGCATTTGCGCTAGGCCACATACATGTCTGTATCTATTGTCTCGTTCATTCGTTCAACTAAAGAATTATCTGATATATTTAACTAGTCGTAATACTATATAATATGTACGAACCAAAGTATTATATATTTATGGAACGGTAGTAAGAATATGTGAATAATATTGTAGGAACGAATTATACATATTATATCAGTGTAAATAATATTATTGTACTATAATCAGATGTCTTGGTTAGATAATGTGGGAAGTCTATTCTGTATAATATTGTGAAGTGTATACTAATATTAGGGTATATTATGTATAAAAATTGCAAATACAATAATGTTAATAATGCTTGTTAAGGAATGTTCTATTATAAGTTATAGTGTCAAGAATAAGGTTTAATTAGGAATGGAATTATTGAGTCGCAATTAACAATTCCCCCACAATTGATTATTGTGTTATTTATGCAAAGAAGTCGTGAAACTTGAAACATTGAATAGTGTTTGATTGAAGTTTAATACTGTGTGAAGCATCAAGATATTCGTAACTTCTGCAAGTGAATTGATATTTGAATGGGAGTTAATATTGAACTAGTTCATTAAAGTGAAGCTTGTTGAACTAGTTTGTTGAAGTGGACTAATTCATTTATAATTTGAACTACTGCAGGAGGATCGATCTTGTACGATGATTTGAAGTTGAATTGATCTGTTGGTAAGAAAATATAGTGGACATTATTTTATTGGAGAAAGTGAAGGATTGGTTTGTTTGGAAGAAAAATACTGATTGGGGGAATCTGAAAACAAAGTTTTTTCGGAGTTTTTCTTTTATAATAATCACTTTGTAGTGGCTATCGTTAAGGGGATTTGCTATCAGCGGTTTTCCCTACCTCTATAATTTACTGTGTAATACAATAAAACTATACTGTATTATCAAATATAAAATTCAAAATCTGGAGCTGAAAATAAATAAACTGAAGTAAGCCTTTCTTGCTTACAAGTATTGTAACAAAAGTTAATAATTGATGTTAATTTCAATTTACAAGCCCATCTATATGCCAATATTTATTTATTAATTAGGGACACGAATAGATGTGTGAATTCTGAGCTGAATTTACTTATATGTAAAGTAACTTGTATTATGTAAAGTAAGCTTGTATATAAATTTTAGCGTTGTTGTAGACAATGAAAATACTTATTACAATTTAATTTACTTAAGCTGTATTATTGAGGATCAAAATGGCACTGATAATTATTGGACAATACTAGGTTTTGGATTCATTAAGAAATCCTCTATTTCCCAGAATGTAATTGATCTCAAATATATTCCATTGTATGCTTACTGTATTATAAAGTTGAATATTGTAAAATATGTGTAGATGTATTGTTATAGATGTTATTTTTCAATGGTATCCCGCTGTTTTATAAGCCATAAGCACACGGATTCATCTTTTTTTTTAATAATTAGTATGTAAAAACAATAATTGTAGTTTAAAGCTAATTGTTGTGCTTAGTGGTCAATGTTAGTTGAGTGGTCTAGCTTACGCATTTATCTAATTGTTGTTTGGTTTTAATGATTGCACAATTAAATTTATTATCACTTTCCCAGTGGATCGGAACCCACCTGAAATTGTAGGTTCCCCATAACATGGTTTAATTAGCGGTTAAAGCTCCTGTGAGAGTCTCTCTAGTCTCCAAATCAGTAAAAATCATACTCATTTGAAATTATTGAATATTTCTTTCTTGATTCAAAGATATATTTATGAGTCTTAAGCTAAAATATACTGTTATGATCATAGTGAATTCTTATCAAAGCTATGATAATAGTAAATGATTTTTGAAATGTCATATCTTGGTGTCAAGATTTTTTCGATTTCTACAAAACATTATATTAATTCAAAATGTTCTTGCATTTATTAAAATTTTATCCTCTGTGTAATGGTGATTGATATCAATAATTGATAGATTTCTATTGGACTTGGATTCAAGCGATTTCCTGTATCTCCTTTCCTAAATATTCTTCATAATATTTTTACAAAATTTCAACGAATAAATTATTTTATGATATTCAGCAAGTGAAGGAAGAGATTTTTATACAGCTTCATCTCTCTTATTATTAATAAAAAATAATTTATTCATTTCCCACTATTAAAAAGGAGTTGCATGAAATAGTTTGTTCAGAATTTCAATTCAAAAACTTATTTTTTTATAATTATTATATTCATTGTATAGCTGCAAGTCAAATTCAAATTTGTAAAATTTCTGTATATTCATATAATTATGTAGAACTTATCTTTCATAAAAGTTTTCATTGTCTCGTGAGGTCGAGAGAGCCAATTACTTTTTTGGCCGCCATACTTGCCAGCTTTTGCTGCTCCTCCTTATACGGTAATAATGAAAATTCTCATCAAATGTAACAATTTTAAACATTTAAGTTAATAATTTTCACCAATATTTATTGTGCAATCAGTAAAACTAACACAATATAGATCTGATTAGTGTTTTTATTGTTGTTATATTTAAGAGTTCTGCTGGTCTTAGGGTTCACATATAATTAAGTAGCCAAATAAATTATTTCTGTTGAAAAGTATTTAAATACAATATAAATATGTTGAAAGAGTAATCTCTCAAAAATCATTGCCGTATAATAAATGATGTAGTTTTAGCAGAATGAATGAACTTAAATTAGCTTAATAGTTTTGTATTTTAAGAGAATCTCTATTTTGAAAAAATTAACTATTCTCCAAGTAGAAAGATGTTGAATTCATTGTTGTTATCAGAAGCGGAATCGTTATGGATATTTATATATTTTTTCAAAATGTTTGAAGAAAATTAGTTCATTTTAAATGTTTTCACAGTCGCTTTTGAGTATTTTATTTTTAGTTTTTGTGAAATTTTTTACAAAATATATTCAACAACAATATTATTTAATAGTGTGGATTAAATCTGGTGTGGGATGTATCCAAATTTGTCGTAGTTTACAAAACAATCCAATCTTGAAATCTTTTTAGTTCTTTCATAACTACACATTGCATTCCATAAGATATTATCTTGCATAGTCCGCAATAGTCAGCCATAGAGAGGAAATTAGTATAACTATAGGAAGAATTATTAGAATAAAATATCTATGTTGAAAATAGAAATTGCTTATAATACCATTTGAATTCAATACCGCAATTTACGAAAAAAATTGATAGCTGAAACGAAAAATTTTATCGAAAAAACGACATGGTTTTTAGTGATCTGAGGAATTCACCAAAAAATTCAATAACTGAAATGAACAAAAAATTGAATCAAAGAAGAGATGTTTTGTGTGGTCTGCGAGATTAATTTATATTTTGAAGAATTTCAAATTCCAAACAGGCTTACAAGTGAAGATAGTTTTGTACATGCTAAAGACATTCATGCACATAAAAAAATTTCAAGAAGGAATATCCTACATTTGAAAGCTGGAACATATCTATGAAGAATTTGATCTGTTTGAAGAATGCTTTAGATTGGATAATTAAGGATCATGCCTGATTAAGTCGTCCTGAAAGATTGTATAAATTGAAAATTCCAGAAACATTCATAGAAGTTGAGGATCTTTCCTGATAAAATCGCCCTGATCAAGAGGAGAATACAAAAATACATTAGAAAAGAATGTGCTAATAGAAATTGTATAATAAAAAACGAAGAAATGAAAATTTACAACTGTTTTTGTCAATATTTTCAACAAATTGGTCTCACAACAATTGCTGAATAGTGAATTTGAGACAAACTTGACTCACTGCAGTTGACTCTTGCTCCATTTATCCAATTTTAAACAAATAAAGTTTCTTTAAGACTATCAAAAAGGGCTGCATAAATTATTGTGCAATTTTATTGCATTCCAAACTTCTCTTTTGATCAAGGGATTGGATGCAGGAGGGTAGCTCAGAGGTGTGCTAGAAAGTATACATACTCACCTTTGCAATCAGACACTGTGTATAAAGGTGGGAGTGGACTGTTGTGAGCATAGAGCTTCAGACTTTGTTTCGGTGGGCTTGGCATAGATGCAACTCTTTTAGATCAGTGAGGAAAGCAACCTGCCTCACTCCTTGTTTGTGTAGTACGCTCTTTGGACCAAAACATAGCGTTGAGGTCTGAAGAGTCATGTACAGTCAAAATTGGTTATGCTACTATACATAGAAAGTCTCTTCTTCATAGAAAAAACTCACATTCACAAAGCTTTCAGCCAATTTGAACATAGTAAATTATATATTAAAGGAAAAACTGATTACTCACTTGAAATTTTCGTTTTGAATTTTACTGAGAAATGAATTAATTCAATAAATTGTTTAATTATGGTGATTATTTTCAATTCGCAATTATTCAAATATTTTTCAATAAACTGCTTGTTATATTCATGATTTTCTGTGATTTATTAATAAATTAGTAATGAATTAGATATTAAATTACTTCTAGAACCAGTAATTGCATTACCACTTATTGTTGATGAGTGGAAAATTATAATATTAATAGTGCAATAGTAAGTTACTACTGCAATACAGTATCGTGTAATGATACATTATATAACGTAGTAGAATATCGTAATTATCCACTGCGAATTCTGAAATTGAGTTTAGATGGAATTATTATGTTGTTGATACTGTTGTATATTTTGGAATGAATGTAATTTTGAGTGATTGTTGGAAAAAATATTGTTGTTAAAAAGCTAAAGTATGATACAGTTATATGGTATTAATTAATTTGTAGATGGAATTCATTTCAACACTATTTAAAACATATCTGTTAAAACGGATCACCATGTGGGGTAACCTAACCTAACATCATCTAACCTAGCAAGGCTAAATGGCGAGGTGGAACTACCCGGAAGGGTCTCCCCACCATCAAAAGCCTTACGCTAATAATAGTAATAATAATAATTATTATTTAAACGTACTTTAAATCTATTGTTAGTTTTAAATTGAATATTTAATTTTACTTAGCTTTTCTTACTTTCTTCCTTCAAGTAAAAGGGAAAGTTTAACAAGTTGATTGAGTTTTCTGAATCATATTCTCCAAATTACAAATTGAGTAGAACTGGTATTGCTTAAGATAATGTGAATTGCTTCTTATAAGTATAAGCTACCGTTTTTAAGGGGGTTTCTTCTATTCATGTATCTCACCATGTTATGTCTGTTTAAAACAGTCATTGAGTCACATCAGAGGCCCTGATAATATTATGGTTCAGATGTAACCTGAAAACTCTGACACCAGACCTGAGCCAACCAGGTCACACGATATTATCATTATACCTGATTATACGTTTTTTTGTACAGTGCAATAAAGACAAATTGTTTATAGAACAGTTTTGGGGGTGATAACCTGTGTTATTCAACCATATTTTGAATGAAATTATTGCATTTAAAAATGAAAAATAACTTTTTTATTAAATGATTGTCATGCAAAATAGAAGGAAATTAATTCTTTTGGGAAAGTTTAGAAAAATGCCATGTTAAACTTTATTCATGGTATCCCAAAAATCATAAGTTTTGTAGCCTATTTTTTATTGATATTCATTTTATTTTTCAGCAAATCCAGAAAACAATAAATTGAAGTTTTTTCATATGCTTACTTGAAAACTAGTAAGCTTTGCTCTATGAGGTGATATGCATTGCATATCAGCTAAAAATTAATGATATATCATAGATGGATGTATGTTGTTATTACATTAATAGTGTTTCATAATATTGATATACATCATAATATTGTTTTGAGTCAATATATTGATCAATATGTATCCTATTGTTCAATGAAATAAACTCTGTGAAAATAATGTCATGTCATCCAAATAACGTTGATGTATTACTTGATGTGATCAACAAATGTTTGAAGATTATTCAGGCAATGTTTGAATGATGATAATATTATTATAGGATATCCTTGTTGAGTAACCCGATGTGAAATATTTATTGAACTATGTAAAAAGTTTGTTTCATTTCTGAAGTATGTATGATCTAATAGGCTGTATAACGGAAATCAATAAAAGATTTTTATGTTAGCTGTGAGACATGAAATTTGTACACATCCATTCATCATCTACGTCTTCCTATCTCTCATAATTCATCATTCTTCTCATCCTCTTCCTCTTTCCCCTGTTCCTTCTTTCTCTTCTTCGAATCCATTATTATTAACGTTATTCCTCTTCCCTATCCCAACATTCTCAAACTTCTTATTATTATACCCTTATTTTCCTATTCTTCATACTCCTCAGTTTATTTCTCTTGTATTTGCTTTCTATTTGTAACCTAAAATTGGCAATACTTTTGTTTAGCCTACATTATTTTTTGTATATGACAAACTTTTGTAACAGTTTTTACATTTCCATATATTTTAATTTATACATTTTGAGTATTCATCGATTTTTTATTCCATAAATCTTTCTTCTTTAATGTATTGATATTTTTATTATTATTATTATTATTTTTCATACTCTTATTCATTATTATTTTTATCTATTTTATGCTTCCATTCATTTCTTGATATTATGTTTCTAATAATTTATTTATCTTATGTTTTTATATATTTTTTAATTTTTCTTATTCATCTATCTCAACTAATTTTATTTATTTGTTTATTTTTGTTAATTTGTAGAGATATCTTCCTGAACATCCTATGCAATGTCTCCTTTATTTCGGATTTGAAATCATTCATCTCACTGACTGATGCTCATCGAAAATTTTATTTGAGATATCTGGTAAGAACAAAAAATCCGTATTCTTGTAATGAGTTATATTTTCAGAGAATTTGGAAATATCTATTGGTGATGGTGATGTCGTAAATAAGTTTAATAAATTAGAAATTATCTTATCATGAAAATGGAGTTACTATAGATTCGACAGTTTTTGCGTTCTTTTTCTGAATTGAACCAAGTAATCTCATCAGAGTTCATCAGTAGAATGGAGTGAATGAAGGATCCATAGTATTCCGTTTATAGTAAAAATGTGGTGGTGACTACATTAAGTCTTATTCATTGAATTTTTTGTTTCATTTGCTTACGTGATGTTTCAATGAATTGAGGCTGTGACCAGGGGTTTTAGTCATAATTATTTTCAAAGTTTCTTATATTGGATGTTATGAAGGTATTTAACTGTTGTTTATTGCCACTAGACAATAAATTATTCAAAATAAATTTTTGAAAAATTTAATTTTTCAGTATTTTCAAAACAATTTTTGGAAAAACTTATTGTTTGATTGAGAAGTAAGTTATGTCATTTTACTCCCCGAGGTGTCTTTTAGTTATAAAAAATTTCCATACGTTAGAAACAACTTGAAGGGGTGATCGATTGCCGCCCCCCCCCCCCCACAAGCCAAAAATTTTTACTTTGAGCCTCCAAATTTCATAAAATAATTCATGGAAAAATTTTTTGGTGACAAAAGAATAACATCTAATACCTTAATAACACTCAATATAGAAAACTTTACAAGAAAAATTATGACTAATACCCCAGCGCACAGCCTTAAGTAGTTAAGAACCTCTGTATTACGAATAATGGTGATTATAGATTAAATTTTTTGGGTGAGGGGGCCAAAAAATTTGGCAATCTTTGTTTCAGTATAGTAGAGTAGATAATTGGCAAATTCATATATTAAGTGACACCAGATTCCTGGAATATTATTAATTTTAAAGGGTCCAAGCAAATTTATAATTATCAACAGAAATTTGTGTGTGTAAAAGTTTGTTTTGTCAAATTTATCTTAATTTCTGGAGGGGGGGGGGGGCTAGGCCCCTTCCGTATGTACGCCCCTGATTACAAAATCGATTATCCCACTTTTGCATGAAACACATTAGAAACACATATGTAGCCTTTTACTCTACGTGAATATTATACATATAACATAGTCATGTATTAAACGTTCATAAAACGCTTACATAAACTACTGTACAAACCAAAACAACCTTGAATGAAAGTCGTGAGCCCTAATTTTATTTCCGCATATATCTCATGAGACTTCTGAATGAAATAGATTAAGCAGTAGCTTACCATGAATGGAATCTCACAAATTCAAGAGGAGGTGGACTTGAGTGTACACATTTGCATGGACTTGACTTTTAAGTACCGGTCTTGAATTTCAAGATAGCGTGAGTGCAAAGCATTACTAATAATGACCCTTTGGGGATAAGGAACCCATGCTAATAATTCAGTTAGCGTTCACTGTTTTTATACCTTGCTAATGCGGGCTGTAGTGAACTCAATGACATTTCCTCTAGGCCTAGATCGTAATATAGTTTGACCTATATTAACTGAATTGGTGTTTGAAGGTAATGCAAAACTGTGCTCAGAATATCGTAGTATAGTGGTTAGAACCCTTCAAGAAGAAGAAAAAGAGGTGATGAAGAGGAAGAAAAAGATTAGATTAGATTATCTTTCTTCAATTTACAAATTATGCATATGAATGGTTAAAAACAAAATTACCAACATCACATAGAATAGTAAACTCAGATAATCCTAATTTGTATAGTGCAAGATATTATGTACAATATGATCTCATTTGCATGATCTTAATGATATTAACTATGGTAATGACAATCTAAGTGATACAATTACATGAAATGGCGAAGTTTGGATAAAGATTTGCCCATTTTTGATACTTAACCAGTAGAGGAGATAGAGAGTAGGAAGAGGTCTATAGTTGTTGGAGCCCTCGACTGCCACTCCGAAGGTCGCGGGTTCGATTCCTGTTGCAGCCAGGCATTTTTCTACTACCATTACCTCATTACCCATGCACAAGTCTCAGATTGATGTAGGCGTCCTAGAAATAGGTTTTACGTTCTGCGCTTCATAAATAATTGACTCTTCAACTATTTTCCGTTTAGAATAAGTTTTTTATTTAGTACTCTGATGTAGTGCAATACAAGAGTATATTTATCCTTTTTATGACATTTTTTTGTGGATAACGTCTTGAAGGCTCCGGTTAAGAATTATTAGACAAGTCAGATCAACAATCATATACATGCAATATTAACAATCTTATACACTAATGTTATCAACTAAATATTCTTTCAATTGTTTTTTAAAAATATTTCTATACTTTCAAGACTAAAAACTGCGGTAGCTTGTTCGAGAGTTTCCTACCAATATAACTACAGTAGTATATAACTTGAATAAGCTACTATTGTGATTCACCAAGTGATAATCTCCTCGACTTCTTGTATTATGATCCTGTACGTCAAGATTTTTGACTGTATGAAACTTTTTACTTATAAAGTAGCTTCATACACATATTTTATGAGCTAATAAGTCATGTTTAGGAAATTTTTCATGAGAGGAATTAGAAAGTTTGTAGAGTAGTTACTGAAAATCAGATTATTTTCTCATACAAGGTCCTAAACAACCTATGCAGCTGATATTTGGCAATAAACATTATAAATACTGCGACTCAATCATCCTCATTTCAATATTAAATTTATTGAGAATTTCTGGAAATGTTGTCCAAGATATCATGTTTTGTCAACAGTTGTCATAACTGATGAAGATGATTTATCATCTTACCAAGTTTTGACATCTGTTGAATACTCAATAAATGATTCACTTCGCCAAGCTAAGGAAATAGATTAGTGGATATAACAGCTTTTGTCAAAAAAATGGATCCCACAAAATAGAACCTGATAAAATTAGCTATGGATGCTGATATGCGATACGTTGTATATGGATACGTTTCCACCTTGAAATGCATGAATTAAGTTGTAACCATTGTTAAATACGTTAACATATACTGACTTGACAGATTTTGTTAGACAACTTTGAGTTAAAAGGAAAATCACATATCAGGTTTAGGCTAGGGCTATATCTCAGTTATTTAGACAGATATGACTTATCGGATTCTGCCATCTTGTTGATCTTCTTTTCTGAACACGCCCATATGCATAACTCAATTTGACAAACATGTGACTTATCAACTTATGTCATTACCCACAGAATTGATATCTGCTCTCTATTTTCAAGAACTATACTTTGATGTATGCATTATTCCTTTGAACAATACAATTCCCATACAATATTCATCTCCTAGTACAATATTTTGTAATAGAACATTTTTATTTCTCGATTAATTGAAAAATTTATATAAAGTCTACAGGCTACTATGGATTAACTCAATAATTATAGATTGTGATGTGTAGTCACAAACGATCAAGACTTCTTGTGCACCGAGGTTGAGTGGTTTGTATCCTTTGTCAGCCTTTATGACAACTCTATACAGGTGCTCATCCTGTGCTGAAAAGTACATTTTCATACCTCTCACCTGCTTCTCTTACAACCACTTAGCATCTGCAAGACTTCTTCCACCTCTATACCTTGGCAATAGCAGTCTTTCAATGCATGCTTAGGGTGATGTCCTCTGAACATGGTGAGAACTCTTGTGGCACGCATAAGCGCCTCTAGGTTAGCAGTGTCTGTCCAACTGAAACCCCAAATGTGTATGTCAGTGGGGCACCGTATAAGTATTAACAGCCTTGAGTAAGTTCTTTCCAGCTTTCAGCTGTGTTCTCAAGAGTCCCCTCACTCTACCAAGATATACTTTTATACCAAGATATCTTTCATTGTCTGTTTTACTTTATTTTGTTCAATTATTATTATTATTTTTATTATATTATTATAAATATTATTCATGGATTCAGCAATAAAATAGCTAAATGTATTGAAGCAACAGCAGCTTTGCCTTCTATTCAACTATGATTTCTATGGAAGCTGTTGAAACATCAGCTATTAATCATTTCTTTTAAGTTTATATCATACTTCCAATAGTTGACTATCCACATTTTGATTGTAAGCTTTTCACATGCATCAATAAATCCTTCATTTGAATGCCATATGATGTGATGTAACCAATACAAACATTTGCTCTAGATCTAGTAGAATAAAGGCTGGAGAAACCTATTCAAAATACAATTTAGAAGGTCGAGCTTGCCGAGGGGGTTGGTTCAATAAGATCACCTTCAATGCAATACTCTATTTCCTTTTTTATTCAAGCTTACAGCAGTAAAAAATATAAGTTGCTTCTAATAGAGCTCATGCATTCCACAAAGGAACGGAAGAAATGCATTCACATTCAGTGCACAAATAAATAAAAAATTGAAATATTTATTGTTCCTCTACAAAATAAAAATGCATTTACAATGCAAGCAATTAAAACCGTAAAATAAGTAATTTATGAAACGAAACTGTTACAGTCATGCTAATATTATTAGTAACCTTGAGATGGTCGTCCAACCTATGTAACCTCAGTGGCGGATTTAGTGTTGGTGGGGGGGGGGGGGGAGCAGCACAGGGCGGCAACATTTAGGGGTCGGCAGTTTTCGGAATATTTTTTTCTGTTTAAAATAATATAAAGTAGTTTAAATGAAGAAAGTTAACATTGAAGGGAGTTACAAGACCAGTGCATGCCCTCAAGTACTATTGTTTGTAGTAACAAGTAACTGACAGACTCTACTGTTCTCCATAGGATAACTATATTGAATGTACAGCTGCAGTTCTGTACAAAATCTACTGTTAAGAGACAAGTTTTGACAAAGGAGCCAAAGATGACTGAAATCACAAGAAATGCTTGGGATCATTTTTAAAAACTTTCCGGATGAGTGAATCCGAACCCACATTTTAAAATGAAATTTTCAGGTTCGGTACTGCACAGTACCACAATCAGGTGAGGTAGGAGTTCAAAAATGGCAGAATGGAAATAGTTTTAAGTAGGCATGCTTTAATTTTTTTACTAAATCAATGACAATTGACAATGATGAAAGAGTTGATAAAATTTACTTTGACATATAATGTGGGGGAAAATGTTAAAATGGATGAATTTATGTCTAGAATCGCTTTAAACGTGGTTTTAGTGGGATTATTTTTCAAAACTTGCCAGGAACGGGGCATTTCAAGAAGAATTTAGTCATGGACTATATAATTTGAGAGATCTTTACTCTGAACCATCATTAATCTTCAAAGTCTTCACAAGTTTTTTTTGTTTATAACGTCCAGTATCATTGTTACCATCTCCTTAATCCTTAACGTTCACCTCATACCAAGCCCAAGAATCGAAATGAAGTTTTTAGAAGGTTTGCGAAATTATAATCTTTTAAGAGAATGGGATGAAAAGAGTTTATTAAATATTGATGGCGATATTAAGGCATAGACTGTTGCTATTCATGCAACACCCGGTATCAACAGCTCAAATTGCATCACACCACTTCTGGTCTATGTACTGGTCCTGGTCACACTGTCTCACCCCCTCATCATCTCTCATTTTCTCTCTCTCTCACACACACACACTCTGCTGGTCCTGGCACTATCCAACAGGTGTTCTTTGTGCTTTTGCCAAACATCAAATCATGATATTGTTACTTTTTCTCGAATTTATATGTTTCGGGCTTTGGAAGAAGTTGTGTAAAGATCTTGAGAGGGAAGTTGTGAACTGAATGTTGTGCTGGTTTTCCTTTTCATTATAAATGAGTTTAATTAACATTTAACTATAGTGGTTCGGAACCCACCTAAAATTGTAGGTTCGCCATGTTCCCCATAACATGACTCAAACGGCATGGTGGAACCATACCATAAGGGTCCCCGCCCTCTTCCTTGATTGCGTGCTTGTTGCTTATCAGTTCTTAATTTAAATTGAAATTTTTTCCGAAATGTTTAAATCAGCTGTTGTTGTGACTATTGCATTATACATTTCGACACTTATTAAAATAAGTTCTGAGTTCTGATCGGTCTAGGGCCAGTGGTTCGGAACCCACCTAAAACTGTAGGTCCAGCTCATCAATCACCATCATCTAACTCATTACCCACGCACAGGTCTCATACACATATGGGCTTCATCCTCAAAAAAAAAATGTGTCAAACAATCAAAGTAGTGTTAAAATAGCTTTACTATGCATTTGTTTTGAACAGGCTTGACTAAATGTTGTCTTGATATTAATTTCTAATCTCTAATCTCTACTTAAAAGAAAAAATATTTAGTTGATATAGCTTTTTATAGTGTACTAGAGTTCCTTTCACATCAAAATTAAGCCTCACCTCAACTAATTGATATAGTAATTATGGTATCTAGTGTATAATATTGTTAATCTGACTTGTCTTATACTCCTTAACTGGAGTCTCCAAGACGTAATCTAAAAAAAAAAACCTTTATAACGTGGTCGTCGTTAAATATTTTTTAATATTCAACAGAACCTATTCATTACCTCTGTTGGTAATTACTTTAGAATCACTATTAATGCGGCTATGAATGAACGAAATTTTTATCTACAGCTACGTTCAAAGGTGAACATAATAGGTTAGAAAGCGATATCAATGCAGCTTACTTTAGTTAATGGATTATCAAACTAGTTGCATAACGAAGCTATTTTAGCACTAATCACTTTTCAGTTCAGTCTGTCTCCCCATGGGAGACAGACCAATCAGAACGCAGGATTTCTTCAAAGCAAGGTCGAAATGAATGTTATGCATTAGCCACATCAATTGATTAAAACATTTTGAAATCAACTTGAATTTCAATTCAGAACCTAACAAAAACACGTATTATAATTTGTACTAGTGTGGGTAAGTTATCCGAATGTTTGGCAAGTTAAATTAGACGAAATATATCGTAGATAATCGTAGGTAATCGTAGATAAAATATGTTATTTAACGATTGTAACAGGTGCTTCAAAAATGACTCAACCCGTAGATCAAATGGCGGAAGACTTGCTTAGAGTTGAATTTTCTGTGTCCCAATTGATATTTAAGCAACATTTAATTTAATGTCAACTATCTGAGTCCTAGAATGTACTAGTTGAGCATTAGTTAAGTCACTGCAGTCGTTTCATTAAATTAAGTCAGCTTTTTAACTTTTTGTTGTAGGCCTAAATTTAACGACTTGCAGTCAAGTCCTTGAATATGAGATTCAATACCTCGAAAACGTTCGGCCGAATGTGAGTAGGTACATTTATTATATATTCACAATATAAAACTGACTGCAAGTACTTAAATTTACAACAAAAATTAATATTAACTTGTTATGTGGATTTAACGATTTGCAGTCAAATATTCATTAAGAATAAGTAAAATTTACTAGAATCGAAAGCGCTCGGCCTACAGAGTAAGTAAATTTTACTTATTCTTAATGAATATTTGACTGCAAGTCGTTAAATTCACATAACAAGTTAATATTAACAACGCAGTTCGTCATGGAACACGAAATCCAGGAAAAATTAATATTGACAACGCAGATCGTCATGGAACAAGAAATCCAAGAATTCAATTCAGCTTTTTTTTAAAAGATGATACTATTCTTGAGATTCTTGGACATTACCCTATCTGATGTTTTCCTGTAGGGCTCTGCATTACGAATTTGATAACAAAATTCTTATTCAATATTATTGATTGACTTGAAACTTGAACGACATTCAAAAGATTATTTCCAGTAGAGTAACAGAGAAAATTCGAATGAAAATTTCTTAAAATGTGTTGAAATTAGGACAAATCTGTTTTATAGTTACAGGGCATCAAATCCAACATCTAACATCCTAAAATTAGTATAATATTGCATTTATTCATGAACATGCTGCATTATACCCCACGAGTTGCGTCATTTTTGAAACACTGCATGAGACTCTCATCACAAGTTTAGAATCTCATCTGATGTTTCAGACGTTTCGCTCGTGTCCTAATCCTAATTTACATCTCGCTTGTGGCTTAAAAGCAGTCAAAATACAATTTATTTATTTAACTAACATACAATCAATGTGAATAGCCTACAACAGGCTAGTGTTAGCCGCGAGCCGTAGCAGGTATCTGTTCAATCAGATAGATAAGCTGCGTTCTCGTAGGTCCTGTTTGTAACGGTGACCGATTAGATTGGCCAGCAATAAAGACACTGTTCTCTGCTGAAAATCACCCGGTGGTTAGGAACCCACCTAAAACTGTAGGTCCAACTCATAAATCACCATCATCCAGCTCATTACCCACGCACAGGTATTATACCTATGTGGGCTTCATCCTCAAAAAAAGAAGAAAAAAACTATTACCCAAAACTGCTTTTCACAAAATTTCAAATTAGAATCGAAATCGAATCTCAAATTGTTGCATAAACTACGGTACTATTATTAGCCATCAACCATTTTTTACGGGATATTTGCGTACACTTGGAGAGGTTTTTAGACTAATCAAATGAATTCCCTATGGATTTACTATGGATTCACTACAGTTTCGGCTGTTACATTAACTCAAATTACCAGTAAATAGGTCGATGATCTAGATTGAAGGTAGGCCTACGCATCAAACCCTTTCTAGCTGAAGCCCTCTACACACAAGCAAACATTGCGGCGGCTCTTGCGTGAGAGGCCTGCCACCGCTCGTGCGTGCGCTTGTGGGTACGTTTGTGCGTAGTGGATGCGCTCTCAGACGTCACTCACTTACTCACCCTCTAACACTCTCTCTCTTTCACACACACACTCTCTTTATATGTTCTCTCTCTTTCTCTTTGGACAGGACTGAGTCTTATATTTATGGGAGACTTGTTACCTTGAGGCTTTCTCAACTCAAGGGTGACTTGGAAAGAATTTATTTATTGTGACAAATACACTATAGCCTCACTCAATTGTGAATTCACTCAATTGGCTTTTGAAGTCTTCCTTGAATTAAGATAGCCTCAAGGTAGGTAAGGTAAGTAGCCTCTCGTTTTATTTGCAATTGAATTAGCCTGGTTAGGTTGTAGAGGGGACAAATGGTTCTATCCTTGCCAGTAGATTCATAAAACATTCAATCAATCCTCTCTCTGTCTCACACACACACATACATAAATACACACGCACACACACACATCACTTGGATCTTCTATCTTCCAACACACTCATTTGTTAAGTCTCGAAGTGATAGCCGTGTGAGCCGTAGCAGGTATCTGTTCAATCAGATAGAGATAAGCTGCGTTCTTCTGGCACTCTTTATAAGGGCGACCGATTAGATTTACCAGCAAAAAAGAAGCTGTTCTCTGCTGTAAAATAACTTGCCGGTGGTTCGGAACCCACCAAAAACTGTAGGTCCAGCTCATCAATCACCATCATCCAACTCATTACCCACGCACAGGTCTCAAACCTATATGGGCTTCATCCTCCCCAAAAAATTACTAATCTCTGGAATTTAACATCATATTTCTACTGTAATCACCTAGTTTCAATTTTTCAAGACTCTAAATGGATTATTAGTCAATAATGTTGTATATCTTTACCCTATTTCTCTATTTTCAGTACTTCTCTCCCCTTAGTTCTCACTCTCATTTATTCTCATTTCTATTTGCCTTCATCATTTTCTTTTTATTCTATTGTCTCTTTTTCTTCTCTGAATCTATAATGATGTTAGTTTATTAGACATTTGTCAAATTTAGTATATTTTTACTCTACTCTATTTTCAGTAAGTCTCTCCCCTCACTAATTCTCACTTTCAACCATTCTAATTTCTGTATTTCATGTCCTTGTTTTATTCCTTTCTCCCTCTCAATATCTATCACCAGTTCCCCTATTTGTCTTCATTTTTACATTTTCTCTCTTTCTACTTGTTCACTCTATTTCTCTTTAGACATTCTCTTTCATTCTGTTTGTTTCTCTCACTACCTATCACTAGTTTTCCTATTTGTTTCCATTTTTCCTCCCTTTCTTTCTACTTGTTCATTCTCTGTTTGGACATTTTCTTTCAATTTCTTCGTTTCTCTCACTATCTCTATTTCTAGTTTCCTTGTCTCCATTTTTCTATTTTTTCTCCCTCTCACCCTCTCTCTTTCTACTTGTTCTCTCTCACACTCTTGTTCTCTCTTTTTTATAATTGTTCTCTCGTTTTCTACTTGTTCTCTCTCTCTTAATAAAGGCAATTTATCAATCTATTCTTCTCTTTCTACTTGTGGTCCTTCAACTCTCTCGCTCTCTTTGCGTAGGGTAAGGTTGGGTTGAGTGTAAGAGAGGACAAGGAGTCCTAACTTCGCCCTGAATAAAGGCAATTAATCTATCAATCTCTCTCTCTCTCTGTTTTCTCTCACACTTGTTCTCTCTCTCTCTCTTTCTACTTGTTTTCTCTTTCACTGCCTCTCTCTCTTTGGACAGAACGTCGCCTGACTGTGGCGGGGGCATCGATCGTGTTTCTGTGCTTGCGCGCGCGCTATCTGCCGGCCGTTTCGCTAATCAATATCTCACCCGTAATCGTCGTCGTGGTGCTCCCCCGCCGCCATGCTTAGCCCGTGCACCCCTACAATTTCGTCATCATGTAATGCTGCTGCTCGTCCTCTGAACTCACCGTCCGATGTATTGAGTAGTACGCTCTAAGTAGCGGCGTCGGATGCTTACCTAAGCACCCCTTAAATTTACAAAAAATCTTAAGTCACCGCGTTGGTTTTTGACTAAACTGTGTGGATAAGTTGCTGTTAGATGACTGACTACTGCTTCATGATTTCAATTATTCAGAGTGAGACCGCCGCTGGACGTCTAGTGATCAACTACAGACCTACTTTGCCTGCCTCAAAGTCTATTGACCTGCCCATCCTTACGCTGGTAAGCCACACCATGGGTCACCTATACACCCCACTTACAATTCGCCTCACCAAAGATTGATAAGCATGTCGAAGATGGTCACGTTCCATTTTCGACACATCAAACCCTGGTCATTTAATTTGGGGTTTATAGTGAAGGTTAAATTGAATGAGAATGTTTTTCTACTGCTGTAAATTGTTGGGTAACTTATTTGCATTAAACTGGGTTTTACTTTTAGAGATTTTTTGAAAAGTGTTGATTGAAAAAAATTTGGGGATCATAGTGAAGGGTAAATCGAATAAGAATGTTTTTCTACTGCTGTAAATTGTTGGGTATCTTCTTTGCATGAAACTGGGTTTTATTTTTGGAGATTTTTGGAAAAGTGTTGATTGAAAAAAGTAGTTTTGTTCATGAGATTTATTGAATTTCCCTTTCTTATTAAACGTTGGTTATTTTATTCGGGGGTTTATAGTAAAGGATAGATTGATTAGGAATGTTATTTCACTTCTGTAAATTTGTTAGGTATCTTATCATTAAACTGGGCTTTATTTTTGGGTTTTTCAGGATAGAGTGTTTTTCTTTTCATTAAACCCTGGTTATTCAATTTAACCATGATTATACAATTTGGAGGTTTATAGTGAAGGGTATATTGATTAGAAATGTATTTTCTCTCCTGTAAATTTGTTAGGTACCTATCTTCTTTGAAATAAACTGGGTTTTATTTTTTAGGAAAGAATTCATTGAAATAGTAGTCTTTGTTCTCGTGATTTATTGGGGTTCTCTTTTATATTGATCCCTGGTTATTCAGTTAAACCCTGATTATCCAATTTTATTTATTGATACAGTCAAAATACAACTTATTTATAGTGTAGGGTAAATTGATTAAAATTGGTTTTTACTACTGGAAATTATTAGGTATCTTCTTTGCATTAAACTGGTTTTGGGGATTTTTAGGAAAGATTTAATTGGAAAAATTAGTTTTTCTCTTGTGATTTATTGGATTTTCCTTTTGCATTAAACCTTGGTAATTCAATTCGGAGGTTTATGATGGAGGATCGATTCTAGATTGAATAAGAATGTTTTTCGCTGATATAAATTTTTAGGTATCTTTTTGCTTTAAACTGGGGTTTTTTTTAGGAAAGTGTTAATTGGGAAAAGTGTTTGTAGGAAATCTGTTCATGTGATTTTTTGAGTTTCCCTTATTGATTAAACCCTGAGTACTCAATTTGGGGGTACAAATATGAAGGGTAAATAAAAACGTTTTTTGTGACTGTTAATTGTAACGTATCTTCTTGTCATTAAACTCGTTTTTATTTGTGGGATTTTTAGGAAACTGTTCATTGGAAAAAGTAGTTTTTGTTTATGTTATTTATTGGGTTTCCCTTTATTTTTTTAAACCCTGATTATTCAGTTCGAGGAGTTATAGTAGATGGTAGATTGAATAATAATGTTTTTTGTTGCTGTGAATTGTAAGTATTTTCTTTGCATCAAACTGGTTTTTATTTTAGGGGGATTTAAGGAAAGTGTTAATTGGAAAAAGTAGTTTTTGTTCATGTGATTTATTGGGTTTCTCTTTTGGATTAAACCCTGGTTGTTTCTTAATTCGAGGGGTTCTAATAAGTAATTTCTTGAGTTCCCTTTTACATTAAACCCTGGTTGTTTAATTGGGGGGTTTATAGTAAAAGAGATAGAATAAGAATTTTTTTTAGTGCTGTGAATAATTTTTAGGTATTTTCTTGGCATTAAACTAGATTTGGGGGTTTCTAGGAAAATATTAATTAAAAAATTAGTTTTTGCTCATGTGATTTATGGGGTTTCCTTTTGCATTAAACCCTGGAGGGGTTTTAGTGAGTGCAAATTGAAAGATACATATTGTTCTTCTGAATTATTATTTAGACTTCACTGAACTGTGGTAAACTCTGGTAATTGAATTCATGTTTTTTTAAATGGGTAGTTTTAGATGAGGATTTTTCAGTACATAATTTATTATTATCAGGTTCAGGAACATTCTTTCCAGCTTGATTGACATTCACATTGTGTCTTGTGACATCGTTTCTTGTGACTGACTCAATAACAACATTGATTTGTGAATAAATACAAAAAATATAGTTTTTCTTTATCTCAAATGTGGGGCGTAGAAGGTCATTTATTCGGTACATAATTATTTATTCGGTATATTGAATAGGAATGTTTTTGCTTCTCCTTTCGCGTCATACCCGAATCAATCAAAGAATCAATGCCCTGTTTATTCGATGTAGTGGTTGTAAATTAAAATCATGCATTGTTTTCCTTATTTGATAGTTTTTCCTTTAATCTGGTAGTTTACACTAATTAGTTTTTCCTCTAGCCCATAAACTCTGGGATTGACTTCAAGTTTTTTTAGTGAAGGGTAGATTAATAAAATGTTTTTTAGGAATTCAGAATTATTAGTTTTTTCTCTAGCAGATAAACTCTGGCTATTGAAATAATGTTTTTCTAGTAAGTGTTAGATTGAGGGAAAATGCTGTTGTATTTTGTTCCTGTGAATTAATAGTTTATTTTTAAATCATCCTTGGTTATTTAATTTTGGGGCTGTAGTTTGTATAGATAAATCCTCTTCGTGTGAATTATAAGGATTCTCTTACTCAAGAGACCTTTGTTCAATTCAGGAAACTTTAAATTAGTGTTGATTGGTGAAAATAGTTTTTGTTCCTGCTGATTTCTAGTTTTCCTGTGTTATTAATTAATTGGAAGGATTTAATATCAGATGCTTCTATTTATTACCAGGATTAATAGGTTCAACTGCAGTATGGCTATTTAATTCAGGTGGTGTTAATTTAGTGTAGATTGAAAAAGTCTTGCAAATTAGTTCACTAAACCGTTCTTCCAAAGTCTCATTTATCAGGCTTTTTCACAATAGATTAATTTAAAACCAAAAGTTGTACAATTAAAAAAATAGAATTAACATCAATAATTTATAATTGAAAAGTGTTCAAGTTCTAGGGTGAAAACTTACTAGTGTTGAACCCTCTAGTAAAGTTTTTTTTTATTTTAAGTGATATGGGAGTACAACATCAAAACAGTTCATTTAAAGTGAATGGCTTGTACGTCTAATTCTCTAATGCTGTCTTGAACTGCAGTGGTAAATTTGATTTCTTTGATTTTTTAAGGTTGTAATTTTTTATTTTATGAGAAATTATTCTGGAAATTTTCTTTTGTGAGTTGTTATTTATTGAAGTTTTCCTTTGCCAACTGAAAGAGACCAATCGTTCATTTCCCTTATGATTTATAAGATATAAATCAATCGTTGAAAGTCTCTTTTCAAATACATATTCAAGATTCCTATGAGGAAGCTACATTAATAATAAAATTGATTTTGTTGTCACAGCAATAATACAAGTTGTCATTTACTCAACTTGACATTTCAACAATGGAGCAAAAATCATTGCAAGCATCAATAATTCTTATAAAGTTCTATTGAAAGTTGAAATAGCTGCGGTTGAATCACTCAAGGTTACATATTTGTATTTAATAAATTATGTAACTGGAGCATTAAACCCAAAAATTGATTATAGATTAAGCTCAGAAATATGTTTCCCTTGGCCTAGTCATGCATCAGATTAAATCTATATCTCGTGAAGTAGCTAGAAGTATGTAGGTTTAGTATTCAAATCATTCAATCACATCTACTATTCTTTTTCACGTATTTATCCAATAGTCAAGTTTATGATAAATTACCTTATTGGGTCAATTATGAAGTATCAGTTCAATAGAAACTATCTAGTTATCATAAACCTCTCTAAAAACATGAAATTAATCTACATTTCCACAAATCATTTTATCTGTATATTTATATCTATAATCTATATATAATATTATATTTATTTAAATATTTTATTTATTTATCTCTATATTAGTTAATTTATATTTCAACTCAGGTGAGCCAAACTCACTTCCTGTCTCCTTCAATTTCCATCATTATTCTCTCTAATATCACTCTATTTCTTCTCTTTGTTACATTATTCCACTCTTTTTATGCCCCTTGTTTTCTTCCGTTTCCTCATTCTTCCTAAGTCCCTTTCTCTTTAACTTTGTTCTAATCCCCTCTATTTTATTATTTTTTTTTTTTTTTTTTGAGGATGAAGCCCACATAGGTCTGAGACTTGTTCGTGGATAATGAGTTGGATGATGGTGATTGATGAGCTGGACCTACAGTTTTAGGTGGGTTCCGAACCACCGGGAAGTGATTTTACAGCAGAGAAAAGTGTCTTTTTTGCTGGCCAATCTAATCGATCTCCCTTACAAAGAATGCCCAGGAGAACGCAGCTTATCTCTATCTGATTGAACAGATACCGGCTACGGCTCACGGCTATCACTTCCCGGTTTTATCACTTCATCCACTTTTTCTTCTTTTCATTCCTCTGCATTTTCCACTCTGCTACCCTTCCTTCTCTATTTCCTCTCTTTCCTGCATTATTCCCCTCATTATATGCTCCTTGTTTTCTTCCGTTTCCTCATTCTCCTTCTGTCTCTTTCTCTCTAATTATGTTTCATTTTCTCCTTTCTCATTTTCTTGTCCACTCAATCTTCTCTTTCCGCGGCATTTTCCACTATGCTACCCTCCCTTTCTCTATTTCCTCTCTTTCCTGCATTATTCCTTTCTTTTTATGACCCTTGTTTTCCCCCGTTCCCTCACTCTCCTTCTGTCCATTTCTCTCTAATTCTGTTTCATTCCCTTCTTTCTTATTTTCTTATTCCCTTTATCTTCTCTTTCCTCTGCATTTTCCACTATGCTTCCCTCCCTGTCTTTCCTTCTGCTCTCTTTCCCCATGCTTTATCACCCCCTCTCATTCCCTATCTCTTTATCCCACATTCCCTCTCTGTCAGACACAAACACGCAATCATTTTCCCAACTAGGCGTTTCTCTTCGTGAGTTTGAGGCGACTTGTTTACTCGTTCCCAGTTCTAAGCTCCGGGGAAGACTCCAGAAAATGGGCCTGGAAAAAATGTCTGGAACTCGACAGCGTCTCCAGACAATTGTCCAGTTTAGACGTCTTTCTGTCGCTCCAAATTCACTCTGTTGTTGCCCCCCCCCCCCCTTTATTCTATTATTCACTCCACCCGAAACTCATCCAGCATTCTTAAGACTGTGAAATTCTTCACATGTCAATATCTATTTGCAAGGACAGTGCGCTTTAGAACCTGACATTATTCATAGATTTTTCAATTGATGCTCATATACAGGTTATATACTTATATACGGGTTGCTATATACTTATATACAGGTTTCTTATAATATAGCCTACTTACTTACTACAGGTAACTTATTTACAAGATGTTTATATACACTGTTACCACAGTGCTCGTTTTGTAAAAATGTAGGTTCCAGTACGCATGTTCGTCGTTTATGAAGGGGGGGGGGGGGGGTGCAGTATATTAAAATTAATAAAAAACCTCCCCATTGTAAAGGAAATGATTTTATTGAAAATTTATTTGAGTGTAAAGCTTCAACTGAACTAATTTGATAACATGATATTTGTAAGTTTTGATTTACTGACTATTTTACTTGTGAGTTCTCGATACGGTGCTATACCAGTGTGTACCGTCACAAATCCAGCCCTGCTGCTATCAGCCAACAATGTCAATTTCACAACAAAGATGGACGCTTTTTCTGTAATTATATCAGCAAGCAGTAGCGGATCCGGTGGGGGGCTGCTAGGGGCTTAAGCAACCCCCCCCCCTCCCCAAGATCTCAATGCCAAGTGTAAATTAATTTTACAATTGACAATTTTGTAAATAGACAGAATTATTTGTAGTGTCCATTATTTTATCCACATAAAATATATCATTCCTATTAGATCGTTCTTTATTCCATTCCTTTTTAGGGCGAACACAGATTTTTTATTATCCAGGGTGAGGGATACCAAATACAATATCGATATTTTTAAAATGTTGATGATTATATTTTTTAAACGTTCATTTACAAGCTGAAAGTTGACATATTTTTAATGGGTGGGGATGCTACATAAATTAAAATTTAAATTACTGTATATGTATTACTGTATTATTACTATATTACTATTACTTTATTACTATTTATTATTTATTATCTATTATTTTTTATCTATTTATTATTATTATTACTTCTTTTATGATGTTGAAGATCCATCTTGTTTCCACTAATATGTATTATAAACTTAAAAAACACTTTTAAATGGAAATTAACTCACGTTATGGCGTGACGGCCGTTTCGCT
This sequence comes from Conomelus anceps, assembly GCA_948455865.1. Lineage (NCBI taxonomy): Eukaryota > Metazoa > Arthropoda > Insecta > Hemiptera > Delphacidae > Conomelus > Conomelus anceps. The sequence continues at coordinate 18,410,046 of OX418226.1, read as the reverse complement.
CTGTTGTCTAGACTCTAGAGCATCGTCAGACGACCCAAGGTACACTGATTTAAGGCATGAGTTTGAGGGTCTATGGTCTATTTGCAACTATTTATTACTAGGTCACGCCATAACGTGAGTTAATTTCCATTTAAAAGTGTTTTTTAAGTTTATAATTACTTCTTTTATTACTTTTTTATTTACTATTACTTTTATTACTTTATTACTATTACTTTATTACTATTACTTTTATTACTTTGTTACTATTACTATATTACTGTTTTACTGTATATGTTTTACTGTATACTTATTATCAGCGAGGATGCTATATAAAGTTTATTTACAAGCTAAAATTGGACTGGAACATGTTATTTTCTGCTGAAGTGTGGGATGTGACATTCTGAGTATTATTGCTTCAATGCTTTTAACCCGCGAATGAGAAGCTGATGCGTGGTGCGCGGCTAGAAGAAGAATGACAAGGAGGAGGAGGAGAAAAGGAATAATAAGAAAGAGAAGGAGGAGGTGAAGAAAAGGGAAAAAAGAATTAGAAGGAGGAGGTAAAGAAAAGGAAAAAGAAGAATGAAAAGGAGGAGGTGAAGAAGAAAAGGAAGAAGATTGTGGATGAGGAGAAGAAGTAGAAAGGGAAGAAGATAGAGGAGGAGGAGATGAATAAGAGGAAAAAAGAAAGAGAAGGAGGAGGCAATGAATAGGAAAAAGAAGAAAGAGAAGGTGATGGTGGAGAAGAAAAGGAAGAAGATGAGGATGAGGAGGAGAAGTAGAAAAGGGAGAAGAAAGAGAAGGAGGAGGAGAAGAAGAAGAAGAAAGAGGAGGAGGAGAAGGAGAAGAAGAAAAGAGGTCAGGTACGATTCATTGGCTCCTCGCGGGCCGATTGGTGCAGTCAGCTGTGAATCATATCACGAGGGAATCGATTATCACGCTTTGATGCCAGTAGCTTTCCCTTTCGAGGCAGATTGCAACGGTCGGGGTCGCTACTAACATCAACACTCGAAATCGATATAGGGGTTGCCATCTTATTTATATGAAAATCAGTAGAGTAGGCCTACAGCTGTGTCTGAATAAGTATTAAAACAATGCGAAGTGGCCATCACATACATTTAAGTGTTCTCATTCACATAATAAGTGTTCGCATTAACGAAAAAAGTATATCAATAAAAGTATATACAGAAGATGCCCTATTTTTCTTCGTCAACAACGTTATTCCCCCAACCAGCGCAACTATGGGCTCCCTCTACCAGGAACACCACGAAGAGGATTTCTTTTTGTATATAGCGTACAGCGATGAGAATTTATATGGAAATAACTTCTAAATCATTTCCATGTTTGTAAATTTACAGGTTTTACTTATTTCTATCTTTAAAATGAGTTGGTTTGTATGATGATTAAAATTTATTGTGAACTTTGTCAAATTGAATTGAATACTTGTTTTTTCTCTTTTTTTTTCTTGCTTGTACGGCCACAGGGGACCACTTTAAGTTCATTTTTTGGCTATTCTTTTTGCCCTTAATTCCGCATGGTAGTTCTTCATGCGGTCAGATCTATTTTTTCTCTCAGCTTCGGATATCACCATCTTTTTTCTCTTGGTGTCTATTCTTCTGAATTTTGTTTTTTCTTCTCTCAGTAGATTGTAGTTTCCGGATTTCTCTTTTAAATCTTTTATTTCTATATTCAGTTCCTTCATGTCCTCTATAGCCATTCTAAGCCACTTGGGTTGGGTTTTCCTCTTCCAATAAAATTCCGTTAGTCTTTTCAGTAGTCTTGTGTCTTTCATTCTCAGGATGTGCCCTAGGAAAGATATCCTCTTCTTTCTGATGACGTCCGTTAGTGGTTCTATCTTCTGATACACTTCTTCATTGGAGATGTTCTGGTATCTTCCCTCATGCATGATCCATTTCCCTATACAGTTTCTAATAATTTTTCTTTCAGTTGTCTCCAGTTTTCCTCCTCCATACTTAACTGTTGGATCCCATACTTGTTTATTACATTAATTTATGTTTTATACATATCAGTGACACAGTATACAACTTCAGGTCATGCTTTCATCCATACAGAGTTCGTTTCACATCAAAATTAAGCCTCACCCCAACAATCGATATAGTAATTATGGTAACTAGTGTATATGACATTTATAAGAGTATAATTGTTGATCTGACTTGTCTTATACTCCTTAATTGGAGTCTTCAACATGTAATCTACAAAAAAATCCTTTCGATCAATATGGAATAAATTCATCCACTTGTCTCTGTTCCTCCTTTGTAGCGAAACTCATCCTTAGTAAGAGTGAGGGAAATCGATTATAGTATTGAAGAATATTCACTTTTGGCAGTAAGAAGATTGGGACGATTTGACTTCTATATCTCCGCCTCTAAATTCGATCACAAACAAAATTCAGAATTTTATTCTTTTTTTTAACCGACTTCCAAAAAGAACAAGGTTACTATATTCGACCTGTTTTTTTTATGTTTGTACATCAATCATTCGAACAATATTGAACCGATTTCGATGAATTTTTTTAAAAAATGAAATAGCATTGCTCAGCGGTTTCTCAAGGATCGGCCCAATACTTAGTCCAATATTAAACAAAAAGGAGCATTCTTCGAAGTCTTCATTTCAATCAAGTTTGAATAGGATAGTTCCACACATAACCGCCAATCGGATAACCGGTGTCGTTTACCAGGCTGATCATTTTATCATATAGAGCGCTTCACATCTAGACGGTTTTCGAAATCATATGATGCAATGCAATTATGCCGGGTAAACGACATCGGTTACCCAAAGCTGGTTCAGTGTGAAACAAGCCTGTAATGTCCCGTTTTGACCAATCACGTGAACTTAATTTGAATCGAGAATAAGAAGAATATAATATTTCTGTCCATATGTTCATATGAAAATCTTCTATATATTTATATAAAAATGAATGTCTGTCTGTATGTATGTATGTTCCCTAAAGACTTCAAAACTACTTGACATATCGGCATGAAACTTTGGGAATATGTTGTGTGAATATTAAGGATGGTTCCATAAATTTTAATAGGGGGGCTAATAATTATTATTAATTCATTCATTTTACAGACCTAACCTACTGAACTTGCCGGCCAAACAACTTAAAAGACAGCTGATAGAAGTCAACAGTTTTTAATCATATGGCAGGTCCCTCAGCGGCGTTATTTACGCTGTCTTTGAACAGCAAAAGACTTTGCACTTTGCATGTAGGCTACCATGTAGTCGGAGCCTTGCAATATGTAGGAAACATACGGCTGGGTATGATGAAATGTAATTATGCCAGGTTGATGACATCTGTTAACCAATGCAGCTAGAAATTTGAAATGCAGCCTCAGCATTGGTGGTGAATAATAAAATAAAAAACCTAGCTTCTACCCTTATAGTCGTAGGAGGTTTAAATTTGAACTGTTTCTTCATTCAGAGGTGGTGATTAAGAAAAGAACGAAGCCTCTATGATCAGCTGGAAGAGCCCTAGGACTAAGTTCTTTCCTAATTTGAAATGTAACCTCAGCGGGAGGTGAAGAATAATAAAATCAAGGAGACATTTTATGAGAACGCAGTAACGCACGTCGGGCCAGCTAGTTGTAAATAATTCAGTTGATGTTATTGAGTAATAGGAATAAGGTTATTTAGTTTCAATCATAAGTTGGAGAATTTGGAAAAACAGCTGATCTCAGAAGTATTTTCAGTTTCGCTGCCTACATGTGCGTACAATAGGCTATTTTGAGGTTATGTTTAATGATCCTTTTGTCTGTGATGCTTTCCATGACGAAATACTTAATGAACAATCTAGTATTAAAACTGACACTGTATTTCACTTTTAAATAATGTTTTACTCACATATATTTGAGATGCTTGAGGGATGCTTGAGGAATGCATTTCACTTCTGAAAAGAAGCTTCGTCAGCCTGCCGCCAGGGGTTATGCTTTGTTGAGGTTGGGATGAGCAGCCATTATGTAGTTAAAAATTGCGTTTGATTTGAATTGTATTTGGTCATTGAGTACGTTGGTTCTATCTTGTTTATGGTGTTTGAATATTTCATATTGCTCCAGTGTATTTAGTTTGTGGCTTTTTTGGAATGTGTGTAGAATTTCTAAGTCAGTTTGGATGTTATTGTGTGAGTGTCCAGTGTTGATTAAGTGATCTGCAAATGTTGAGTCAGTGGTGGAATGTAGTGCTTTGATGTGTTCTTTATATCTTGTGTTGAATGATCTGCCTGTTTGTCCTATGTAGTACTTGGGGCATGTGTTGCATTTGAGCTTATATATTCCTGGTTTGTTGAATTTGTGAATTGTGCTGTTTGTTAGGTGAGCTGGATTTTGTTGGATCTGGTGTTTTAGGTTGTTTGTTGTTCTGAATGCTGTGTTAAATCCGGATTTTTGAAAGATGTGAGCTATTTTGTGTGATTTTTTGTTGAAATATGTGAGTGTGATAAATCTGTTTTGGTTTGCAGGTTTTGGATTTTTACTTTTCATTTTATTCAGGATTTTGTCTACTAGAATGGTGTTGTATCCGTTTTGTTGTGCTAAATATTTGATTGTATTGATTTCTTCTTGGTGGTCAGCTTGTGATAGTGGAACATTTAGGAGTCTATGGATCATGGAGTTAAAAGCAGCAAGTTTGTGTTGATTTGGATGGTTGGATGAGTTGTGAATGAGTGTGTCTGTGAGAGTAGGTTTTCTATAGATTTTGAATTTGTGCATGTTATTTAGCTTTTTGATAGTTAGGTCTAAGAAGTTTAAGGTGTAGTCTATTTCATATTCTGCTGTGAATTGCAAGTTTTTATGGGTTTTGTTCAATTGTGTTAGGAGTTGTTCACACTGTCTTTGGTTTCCATTGTAGAGTACAATAATGTCATCAACGTAGATGTCGTACGTTGATGACATTATTGTACTCTACAATGGAAACCAAAGACAGTGTGAACAACTCCTAACACAATTGAACAAAACCCATAAAAACTTGCAATTCACAGCTGAATATGAAATAGACTACACCTTAAACTTCTTAGACCTAACTATCAAAAAGCTAAATAACATGCACAAATTCAAAATCTATAGAAAACCTACTCTCACAGACACACTCATTCACAACTCATCCAACCATCCAAATCAACACAAACTTGCTGCTTTTAACTCCATGATCCATAGACTCCTAAATGTTCCACTATCACAAGCTGACCACCAAGAAGAAATCAATACAATCAAATATTTAGCACAACAAAACGGATACAACACCATTCTAGTAGACAAAATCCTGAATAAAATGAAAAGTAAAAATCCAAAACCTGCAAACCAAAACAGATTTATCACACTCACATATTTCAACAAAAAATCACACAAAATAGCTCACATCTTTCAAAAATCCGGATTTAACACAGCATTCAGAACAACAAACAACCTAAAACACCAGATCCAACAAAATCCAGCTCACCTAACAAACAGCACAATTCACAAATTCAACAAACCAGGAATATATAAGCTCAAATGCAACACATGCCCCAAGTACTACATAGGACAAACAGGCAGATCATTCAACACAAGATATAAAGAACACATCAAAGCACTACATTCCACCACTGACTCAACATTTGCAGATCACTTAATCAACACTGGACACTCACACAATAACATCCAAACTGACTTAGAAATTCTACACACATTCCAAAAAAGCCACAAACTAAATACACTGGAGCAATATGAAATATTCAAACACCATAAACAAGATAGAACCAACGTACTCAATGACCAAATACAATTCAAATCAAACGCAATTTTTAACTACATAATGGCTGCTCATCCCAACCTCAACAAAGCATAACCCCTGGCGGCAGGCTGACGAAGCTTCTTTTCAGAAGTGAAATGCATTCCTCAAGCATCCCTCAAGCATCTCAAATATATGTGAGTAAAACATTATTTAAAAGTGAAATACAGTGTCAGTTTTAATACTAGATTGATCCTTTTGTACTAGCTCAAAGTTTATGTTTTTTATATCACGAAAAATATCGCACATAACTTGTCCGGGAAGATGTTTACCATACTTACTTCATTTCCTGCGTTAACTTATCATATTTTCAGTAAACACAATTTTCCACACTTGTAACGTAATATAGGCCTACTATTTCAGTGTAGGTATATTCTGAAAGAGACCACATCAAAATGAATCAAAAGCCATTTCACTTTTAAGAATCCTTTTGCTATTATAATCTTCCTAAATACAATATTCCACATTAAATAAAACGTTGTAGAATTTTCCTTAGTTTATCTTTTCTTATAAGTGGATTTTTAGTTACTTAAGTTTGGATGTTATATTGGCTTGCTAATTTGATAAAAAAATATATTATAATGTAGGCTTTAAGAAATTTCTCATGTTTTCAAAGTTTAAAAATTCAACTAAAAAGCTTAAAATAAAACATATTTTACAGGGGTGCCCACCCCCCCTAAGCCTCATGACGCACCCCCCCCTAAAGTTAGCACCAATCCCGCCTCCCTTCATAAATTAGGCCCCCCCCCCAAAAATGCGAAAAGAGCCCCCCGTATTCTTTCTAAAACTAAAAGAAGATTTATAAAACTATTGAAAAAATTCAAACCCAGTCGATAATATACAAAGTGTATAGGATGATAAAATAATAGATGCCTACATGAGAAAATAAAAAAATTAAAATTAACAACACCTATTACTTGGCCCCAAAAGGGAATTGAGAACAGAAAGGAAATAGTAAAAATTCATGAAAAGCGGTAGTGAGAGACCACCAAGATTAGTAGCAGATAGATCTGTCTACTAACTTTGGGTGTCCCTAACTTCGCCAATCGCCAGAGCCTTGTCGGCCGCAGTCACTGTGGTATCCCACCGTCAGGGGACATCTCAACACTGCCTCCAGTCAAGAGATGAACCAAACCGAGGGCACCCAGGACGTACGTTTCCCAGCCCACACGAGGTGTGGCATCAACACCATTCGAGGACGTAAGGTTGACTTGCCCCCCTTCCGGGAGGGGCCTTGTGGGCCACGCGAGGTGGATACTGCTCCTAACTACAACCCATTAACGGAGGGAAGTAGTGTTGGAGTTGAGAGGCAATCCCTGGGGTACCTCCAGAGATCACCTCTGTCCTGGCAACCAAACAGTATCCCCTGACCACATTTTCTATTAATAAATAATAATTGTTTTAAAAAGAATATATTTTAATATAAATCTCATTTGCTGGGTTTTCTGCAGTACTCCTCTGATACAACAAATAGACATCAAAAGCTATTCTACAAACTGACACCGTAGCAACACAATAGAACCAGTACCGCAAACAATACCCCCCTCCAGCAAACAATACCCCCCTCCCTAAACACCAAAAAGAGAACATCATCAAAATACACCAGAAGAGCAGAACTTCAGATGTAATTCAAGATGGACAAAAAGAACCTCTCAAAATTCTCCATCGGTTTGTACAGCAGAGAACCCAGTATAAGATTTTATAAATGAAATTCATACAAAAGAGAAAATAATTTTGAATAAATCATAACATTTAAAAAACAATGTTTCCTATCTATATAACAATAAAATATTATTAAAAGTGGAAATTAAATTAAATGTTGATCATTCAATATAATATACTAAGAAAGATGGAGAAGCCCGTGGCCTAGACCTCCCACCTTTCTCGCTTCTTCCTTCTTCTGCCCTTTTCATCCTGTATTTTTTATTATTATTATTTGAATTTTTTAAAGATTAAGCCTTGAAAACTCCACACATGGAGTACAAGACAAGTCAATACCAACAGTATTCTCACATTACATTAGTCACCATCGATAAAATTACAGCAGTTGAAACTTGAAATTATACTTAAATTATAAATCATTATCAACTAGATATATCTTCAATTGTTTGAAGTGGGAGCTGACATTTTTTAACAATGATTGATACAAAGTGTCTGGTAAAATCAATGACAAGAAATACACAATAAAACAAATAAACGAAGTAACAGAGAACTGCATGCCCTACCTAGTAGTGGATTGTACAAACTGTGTTTCAAAATCATGCCTTGAAGTATTAAGACTAGTCAATACAAACAGTATTCACAAATTACAATAGCCACAATCGATAAAATTACAAAAGTTGAGACTTGAAATAATCTGAAAAGGTCACTTGTACTCTATAGAAACTTTATCAACTATATATATTTTCATTGTTTGAATTTAAATAGAAAATGATTTTTTTGCTATTATTAATACATAACGTTTTTTAAATCAATGCCATGAAAAACACAATATAACAAAGAATTGTAACAACATAAATGCATGCCCAATTACAAGTACAATATAAAAAGTTGCTAAAAAATATTTTTTTAATTCCCGACATACTTAGAAAAACGTTCCGGTATAACCCTGAAATCTGCGTTCCAGAATTTGTGCATAATTCCTTCCCCACCAGTAGAAAAGCAAAAAACAATTATTATTTCAACATTAAACAAAAATTATTGCATTTCAATTCTGATTAAAAGGTTTATAATACCAACGAACTACTGAAACTGTGTATTGGTAGCCTAATCATGTTTACAGAAATTTTCATCAAATTTCCTGCATCAATATGAAAACAATATAATCTTTTGAAGAATATTATTCTATCATTTTCAACAATAATATTTTTTCAAGTAACTGTCCAGCTAGCAGTTTGTCTGGATCATCAAATACCAAGCTTCAAACAAAAATTCTGTTCAGGTAAGCTACCGGTACTACTATATATCTTATCAGTTTTAGTTTTGGAGTTTCCATCCTCTTTGATAGCAATTAGATGAACACTTCTGCTGGCAAATTAGCCTAGAAAACAATCAGAGATGAAAGAAATTTTCAAAGCATAAAGTCCACTAAATAGTTTTAAAACAACATAATTTAATTTTTAATTCAAATAATCAAGAATAGTTTAGAATTGGATAGCATTTAAAAAAGCTAAGTCGGATTGGCTGGATTTATTATCTGAATTATTGATGGAGATTCAGAATCATCACTCATGGAAACATTCAATTATTACTGCGTTGAGATATCTGGACAAATCTCAAAATGCAATGCTTGAAACTCAGCACTGGATTAGATATTTGAATTGCTCTGAAACCGAATCTGTTTAGCTATGAAGGCTATTGTGATTTCTTCAGTTATTTAGAATAGATTCTACAAGAAAAGAAAAACAGTTAATTACCTAGTAGATGAAGCTTAAAAAAGACTGTAGCACGAATGGAGTTGAATCTGTTTGAGAAGAATACCCGAGAAGAAGTGGTGATGACAACAACACAGTGTGGCTGAAACAGACTTGAGCAAGAGTGATTAAATGGGGAAAATTCCTTATTTAACAATAGATAGTATCACATATTTGCACTCCTACCATCTGCAGGCAAGCGCCAATAATCTATCAATAAATAGTATCAAATTTTTTGCACCCCTACATCAGTAGGCAAGCGCCAATAATCTATCAATGAATGATTTCAAATATTTTTGCACCCCTACATCTGTAGGCAAGCGCCAGTAATCTATCAATAAATAGTATCACATATTTTCATTTCCTAGCAAGTATAGGACAGCACCCTTAAACTACCCTTGAATTATTGCTTCCATGCTTGAATGTACCCAAGTGAACTCTATTCTCAGTGTGGTAGAGCTTATGACATTTTCACTGCCAAAGCATTGCCAGAGAGAATGGCATAAACTCTAAGCACAAAGCCAGTAGCTGAAGCTAAAGTGAGAGCCACTTCCCCAAATTTTGAATAATCAATGTCTAATCTCATTTCTTATCACATTCACCGTACATGAATAGGCAAGAGCCAATAATCTATCAATAAATATGGTATCACATATTTTTGCACTCCTACCGTCTGTAGGCAAGTGCTAATAATCTATAAATAAACAGTATAATATATTATTTTGCACTCCTACATCTGTAGGCAAGAGCCAATAATCTATCAATAAATATGGTATCACATATTTTTGCACTCCTACCGTCTGTAGGCAAGCGCTAATAATCTATAAATAAACAGTATAATATATTATTTTGCACTCCTACATCTGTAGGCAAGTGCCAATAATCTATCAATAAAAAGTATCAAATATATTTGCACTCCTACATCTGTAGGCAAGTGCCAATAATCTATCAATAAAAAGTATCAAATATTTTTGCACTCCTACATCTATAGGCAAGCGCCAATAATCTATCAATAAATAGTATCAAATATTTTTGCACCCCTATGTCTGTAGGCAAGCGCCAATAATCTATCAATAAATAGTATCAAATATTTTTGCACTCCTACATCTGTAGGCAAGCGCCAATAATCTATCAATAAATAGTATAATATATTTGCACTCCTACATCTGTAGGCAAGCGCCAATAATCTATCAATAAATAGTATCAAATACTTTTGCACTCCTACATCTGTAGGCAAGCGCCAATAGTCTATCAATAAATAGTATCAAATATCTTTGCACCCCTACGTCTGTAGGCAAGCACCAATAATATTTCAATAAATAGTATCAAATATTTTTGCACTCCTACATCTGTAGGCAAGCGCCAATAGTCTATCAATAAATAGTATCAAATATCTTTGCACCCCTACGTCTGTAGGCAAGCGCCAATAATATTTCAATAAATAGTATCAAATATTTTTGCACTCCTACATCTGTAGGCAAGCGCCAATAATCTATCAATAAATAGTATCAAATATTTTTGCACTCCTACGTCTGTAGGCAAGCACCAATAGTCTATCAATAAATAGTATCAAATATTTTTGCACCCCTACGTCTGTAGGCAAGCGCCAATAATCTATCAATAAATAGTATCAAATATTTTTGCACTCCTACATCTGTAGGCAAGCGCCAATAATCTATCAATAAATAGTATCAAATATTTTTGCACTCCTACATCTGTAGGCAAGCGCCAATAATCTATCAATAAATAGTTTCAAATATTTGCATTCCTACCATCTGTAGGCAAGCGCCTCTAAGCAATTGATAAATAGTATCACATATTTCCACTTCCTAGCATGTGTATAAGAGCCCCAGAAAATTTTTTGATTCTTTCAAATCATGATTTGTACTTTTGAAACTGGTATATAAATACCATATAAACTAGTTATATATTTGTTGATTTAGTGCAATTTTATTTTATATTATTCAGATGTATTTTTTATATTTTTATGTCTCTATTTTTGTTGAGGAGGATATATAAATGATTTGATTTAGTGAACTCTATTCTCAGTGTGTTGGAGCTTATGGCATTTTCACTGGCAACAGTAAATATGGCATAAGCTCTAAGCACAAAGCCAGTAGCCGAAGCTAAAGTGAGAGCCACTCCCACAATTTTTGCATAATCAATGTCTAATCTAATCTCTTATCACAATTACCAAACATAAAGGTGCTAACACCTGCACTCAACATATGTCGGAGACATCATTACTCCAGGGTTTTCACCTGGCAACCGACATCTCTTGATCACAGGGTAACACAGTCCATGCACAATGAATGTGACATGAGAATCCTGACAGGGACCTAACAGCAAATCCCTATTTACATTTGTTAGCCTCATATCAACCCACCAGCTGCAATGAAATGTACCACACCATAATAAAATGGTTGTGGCGACTGAGCAGTGCACCCTGTTCTCCTTGTGGAACTAACAAGTAGTCACAAGGCCTTAGCGAGGAGAGAGACTCTCGAAGCATCCGTGAGAGCCACTGAACCCAGCCAAAAAACCATCAAGCGTGATAAGATTATGTCATGGCACAAATCAAGAGCCCGGATAGAAAGTGTGATACATGATTAACAACTGCAAATGCCCTACAACCCAACAAATCTCCATTCACGATTGTTAGCCTCATAACACATCCCACCAGCTACAATAAACAGTACCACTCCATCATAAGACGGACGTATAGCAGCGTTATCTGACAACTGCGGTCATGAACTCTACAAGAGAGACATGGACTCTCAGATGCAGACCCTGCCATCGAAGCCACAAATATGACTTTGTGGCACAATCCAAGAGCATGGTTGAAGAGTGTGGTACTTGACTAACAACTGTAAACCTCCTAGCATATGCAGGAGAATGGTGGGAAACTTCTAACCTAACTGACTATAAAAGCAAGATACATAATACCACATCTCCAGTTTCACGTCCTGGCCAGTTTGTACTCCACCATCTTGACCTACTGAAGAGGTTACCGTGAAGTTGAGTCTTTTCATATCTCCTTCTTGAAGTAGGTTGAACTGATCAGTCATCCTGTTGAAAAAAAAAATAGTTCAGTTAAGCTATTACAAATTTGGAGGTGTGTTGATTGCTTCAATTATATCAAAATATGTGGTGGTGTTACATTGATAAAAGTTTGTAAAGTTGATTGGAAATTGATATGTGCTGGCAATATTCAATTTGCTGGATATAGTTGAAAACTCAGAAATACTTGTTCTTAAAAATGGAAAGCCATACAAAATAAACCAGTATCAATACGGCTCCAACAATAATTATATTGAAATTTTGATAGGGTAAAACAGCCACTTCATTCATCAAGTATATCAATGAACAATCTCTGCCCTTGAGAATAATGTTGGAGGATACTTGGAATGAATTAAAATTTCCTATTCAATCCCAATAAGACTATCATTAGTATATATTAGAATTAATTGGTGATCCAATGGAATTGAATTTGGAATGAGTCATTTCGATTCACTGGCATGGAAATAACATCATGATCAATTTAATATATGGTTCATGCCTGGTTTCTTAGTCGTTTAGAAAATCATTCAAAAGCTATTGATTCATTAGAGGCCCTAAGGCTTGTTTCACACATACCCAGCAGTTAGGTAAACATTATTGTTTATCCGGTATGATTACATAGTCCCATATAATGCAATGTTCGTACAGCTGGGCAAACAACACCAGTTACCCGACTGCCGGGTGTGTGTGAAACAAGCCTTAGGGCCGCTAATGAATCAATAGCTACTGAATAATTTACTAAACGACTGAGAAACCAAACTTGAAAAAATATTTTACAAACTAGCTTCAAGTTAATAATCTTGCTAACTATATTCAGCAATGCCTGAAACGACGTCAAATAGTGGAACCCAATTTTATAATATCCTAAAAATAATTGTGAAATAATCAAAGAAATTGGTCAATTTGGGTTGCAGCAACATAATTTTGAGAAAATGTTGGATTAGTACAGTAGGCCTATCTATAGTCACTGAACATGTCAAATTGCAAGTGGGATGTGTATATATTTGAGTAGTGAGCAAGTGGAGTTTGAGCAAAAGGACAGAGATTAAAGATAATAATTAAATGAGACTGAAAAACATTTTCTCATTGAAAAGAATATGGATTAATTATCTATAAGGATTGGAATAGTTTGAATCAATTATTGGTAGATCATGGTTCAAATCAGTACAGTAGCTGCTGGCTTGTAAGAAACATTTCTTGAAATCATAAAATTAAATTAGCCCAGTATGCATACAAGTTCTAATAAGAGGTTTATCAATATAGTTACTAGTTACTTGGATGATCATCATGATATAAAAGCTCATTGAAATTCCACTAAGAGGCTACTAGTGTGATAACTAATTTTAATTTGATTATATAATATCACTATCAATTTATAATAATTATAATGTAGGCGACGACCAGTTCTGAACTTATTTTTCAAACAATGAATTATTTCTTTTTTCAGTCAAAAACAATTTAAATTCTCTGCTTTTGATTTTTGAAGGACGTTTCAATTGATGGATAGTTTTAAGATTGACTTTTGAAGCACACTGTCTGGAAAATAATGTCCAAGGGAAAATAGAAGCAATAATAAAAATAAATTCATGAGAAATTTGAAATCAAGAAGCATTGGTAGATTAAAACTAACAAAATGAGAAAATGCATGTTCACTGAGAATGTCCCAATAAAATTTATAAATTCTAATGATCTATAAAATAAATTGGTACCGTAGTCAAGGTCAATGTATAATAATGAATAGCGAGAAGTCTACCTAAAAATGAATAACAATTCTTTCTTGGTTTTTATATTAAAAACTGTAGTTATTAAATAGTTTCTTAGCTTGGCTTTGAAATAAGTTAATAAAGGGGAAAACTAGTAGAGTTTACCCTACCCGAGTATTGAAACATAGTTATTGAATTAGAGTTGGTAACTGAAAATGACTAGACAGATTTCAAAGAGTTAGTGATGATGAACTTTTTAGGTTAAATTTTAGCCATTTCATTTTAGTTATTTCTCACTTCAAAATAATGGAGCAAAGCTATGCAATTAAGAAACTATGGTATTTAAGGGTGTCTTAAAATAGACTAAATTGCAAAAATTTTACCTTGTGAAAGATATCCAGAATTGATTTTCCATTTATTCATCACTAATCATTTGAGCACTTCAGTATTTAATCAGTAGGCACTGTTTAAATAGCAAATTTAAGGTAACATTCCAGTGATGTGTGTTGAAAAATCTACTGGAGCACAAAACAGCTCCTCTCTCTATCAGTGCTAGACTTCAACTGATGAAGGTTTGAGGTTTGATGATGACGTTGAAGAAAATGGAGGCAGTCAGCTGATTATGAAAGCCGTTAACTGGTAGCAATGCCAACTTGATTATCATGTGGTTCTAGTTGGTATTACTGGGACTGTTTTTGTTTACAGGAGACCGAATCAAAGTGGACCCGGTTCATCAGCTGATGTTACCATATTAACGCTCTCAAATCGACAATATTGTCCTAATCGACAATAACTATAATAATTATTGTACTTTTTAAAACTATATATTTTTGGATTTTCAAAATTTTTCTTAGAAAAATAACAGTTTTAGATCAAATAGTATTGTTACTAGTAATACAGTCGTCGCCCTTCCACTTCTTGATTGCCCATTTTGTGCCAAAAGCGTTTTCAAGCCCCCCCCCAAACAATTTGTAAAATCAGGTTGAAAAGTAGATTATTGGTTGAGTTTATGGGAGCCTTCTCATTTACTGGTAAATGTTACTGGTGGAGTCTGATTGGTCTATTCAAATTCTTCAACATCTTTGAATTTTAATAGACCAGACGACAGGGAAGTGATAGCCGTGAGCCGAAGCAGGTATCTGTTCAATCAGATAGGGATAAGCTGCGTTCTACTGGGCACTCTTTGTAAGGGTGACCGATTAGATCAGCCAGCAAAAAAGACACTGTTCTCTGCTGTAAAATCACTTCCCGGTGGTTCTGAACCCACCGAAAACTGGTTAAGTGTCATAACTGTCCAAACTTCGCCACGTCAACAAATAAAAAAGTCATTCTATTCTAAAACTGTAGGTCCAGCTCATCAATCATCATCATCATCATTCAACTCATTACCCACACACAGGTCTCAGACCTATGTGGGCTTCATCCTCCAAAAAATGACACTGGTAACATTTACTGGTTTTGAAATCTTGAAATTTGGTATACATGACATGACGTATTACTAATAATAATTACAGTATTTGACTTTATGAATAATTGCACGACTATGAAGTCAAATATTTGAGTAGAAAATTAAAATATTTTACTCACTGAGCACTGCAGTGGCGGCCGGCAATCAAAAATTTTGGTGAAGGACTCTTATATTAAATTATTCCACAGAAATTAAATTATTTTTTAATATTTGGATTTTCTCTTAGTGTTGGAGACACATTTCGACCATTATGCTAGAAATGGGTGATCACATAGGGAGGTCGGCAGGATGGCTGTAGTATATTCGTCATTGAATTGGAAGTAATTTTATTTATGATGTTGAAGATCCATCTTGTTTCCACTAATATGTAATATAAACTTAAAAAAAACCACTTTTAAATGGAAATTAACTCACGTTATGGCGTGACGGCCGTTTCGCTCTGTTGTCTAGAGCATCGTCAGACAACCCACAGTACACTGACTTAAGGTATGAGTTTGAGGGTTATGAATGTTGGAATGGTGCTGGGGTGGGGGGATGAGTAGGCGGGAGGTTTGAAATTGGGATTATTTTGTCAAATAGAGTGTGTGAGAAGAAGTTAAGTTGATCATTTTAAATGTTGTCAGGTTCCTGCTTTGCATGTTTGTAAATCTCATATTGTTCTAAAACATTGAGTTTATGGCTTTTGTGAGTGAAGTGTAGTGTGTCTAAATTAGTGTCAATGTCTGTATAACTGTGGCCTGTTGAAATGATGTGTTCAGCAAAAGTGGAATGTGTGTTTGGGTGTGAGATGGCTCTTGTGTGTTCTTTGAATCTAGTGGTGAATGTCCTGCCAGTTTGTCCTATATAGAACTTGTTGCAGTCATCTCATTTCAATTTGTAAATTCCAGATCTGTTGTACTTGTTTTGAGATGTTGTCTGAAAATGCAGGTATTTTTTGAGTGAATTATTTGTTCTGTAAGCTATTTTATGAGTTTCCTGAATGAAGCTGCTATTTTATGAGTTTTTTTTGTTGAGGTAGGTAAGTGTGATGAATGTATGGGGTTGTCATTCTGTTTGTTGCTGGTGTGAGTGATTGGTTTTGTTGATATTCTGTGCAGTAGTTTGTCTATTGGTGTGTGTTTGTAACCATTCTGTTGTGCTATGTATTTTATAGTATTCAATTCTGTAACGTAGGTGGTAGAAGTAATCACAAACTCATTGTAATTGATGAAATACATTTTATTAAAAGAACGAATAGCGTAAGTAAACTCATTACATCATGAAAATTCAATCGACAATAGAGACATAGTACAGTTGTAGGCGTTGTCTCTCTGGTGTGGCACAGTCTTGCCAACTGCATAAAATAAAACTAAAATTCATGTTGTACAAGGATATATGACACCTCCCCCCGTAATGAAACCTAGGGTGAATACCTTTCAGGAGGTTTTCTGAACCTAACAGGTCTAGCTTGTGGCGTATGGTAAATAGTATCTGTCACAATCGGTAATTTTGTAGAAACTGGCATTGAATGTAAAACATTCTTGAAAGAATTAGAAAAGAAAGTAGAATCATCAACATCATTGCTTGTAATAGCTTTCGATTGTTCAGAAAGTACTGTTGATTTAGGCACAATTACATCAGTATCATAATGAACATTAGGTATATCAGTTGAAAAATCCTTTAAATTAATTTTACAATCCTTCATTTGATTAGCATGTCTCCTAATAGAAAGATTATCATCAGTAATGATATTGTACATAGAAGAACCAATTTTATCAGCTACAATACCTGTATTCCATTTACCCTTATTATTGTAAATTCGGTACATAACTCTATCATTGATATTGAAACATTTATCTTTAATTGTCTGTTTTTGCATTTCCTTTCTTTGAGTATCTAACACTTTGTCAGTAATATTGGGTAGCATCAAATCTAGTCTAGTTCGAATATTTCTTTTCATGAGTAAATTACATGGACTTTCACCAGTAGTAGCATGTGGTGCTTTTCTGTAGTTCATTAAAAAATTATTTAATTTGAACCGTAAAGTAGAATTTACAATCATACCTTCGCAACATTTAATTAATCCTGACTTCACAGTTTGTACAAAACGTTCTGCCTGACCATTGGATGCAGGAAAGAAAGGAGCACTGGTAATATGCTTTATACCATTTTAAGTACAAAAGGTTTGAAATTCACTAGAGGTAAACTGAGTACCATTATCTGATACTAGTGTAACTGGTAAACCAAATCTAGCAAAACATTCACGCAAATGTTCAACTGTTTCTTTGCTTGAAAGAGTTTTCATTATGTAAGTTTCAATTCACTTACTGTAACTATCAACAATTATTAACAGCCATAATCCTGGAGAAGGATTAGCAAAATCTATATGTAATCTTTGCCATGGTCCTGAAGGAAATTGCCATGGATGTAAATTCACATTAGACTGTTGTCTAGAATGACGCACACAATTTATACAATTCTTTGTAACAAGCTCAATATCAGAATCAATATTTGGCCAATAGACATAACTTCGTGCAAGGCCTTTCATTTTTACAATTCCTAAGTGTCCTTGGTGTAGTTCCTCAAGTACTTTAGATTGTAAAGATTTTGGAATCATAACTCGTAAGCCTTTCATAATACAACCTTGTTCAACTGAATATTCAGCAATATTGTTTGTATTTTCACCATTTTCAGTACCGGTACCTAAAATTTGTCGAAGTAATTTACACATATCTGGATCTTTTCTAGTTTCATGAGCTATTTGTTCCCTTGTAACCGGTAAAATATTAATTTGATTCATTTGTACAATTTGAACCTCATTAATAGTATTGTCATTAACCATTTCCATAGGAAATCTTGAGCAAAAATCAGCATTCATATGTTCAGTGGTCTTACGGTATTGTATGGTGTAATCAAAACCTTGTAAAAATAATAAATAATGTAATAAACGTGTAGCACTGATGGATGGAGTAGCAGCATGAGCATTTAAGATGCTTTGTAATGGTTTGTGGTCAGTCAGTAAAGTAAAATGACGACCAAACAAGTAATTGAAAAATTTCTTAACTCCCCAATAAATTGACAATGCTTCCTTGTCTATCTGGGAATAATTTCGCTCAGCTGCAGTGAGACATCTACTAGCAAAAATTATGGGCCTTTCCACACCTTTTTCATCTAAACATGAAAGAACCGCACCAATAGCATATTTACTAGCATCAGTAGCAACAATTATAGGTTTAGTGACATCAAAATCCGCAAGAGTAAGTTTTGTTTCAATATCTTTCTTAATTGTTTGAAATGCAGTTTCACACTCTTTTGACCACGAAAAAACAACATTTTTCCTGAGTAAGTTGTATAAAGGTGAGAGAGAATTAGCCATGCCCTGTATAAACCTTGAGTAATATGTAACAAACCCTAGAAAAGATTTCAACTCTGATACATTTGTAGGACGTTTTGCATTCTTAACAACTGCAATCTTATCATCAGTTTTATGTATGCAATCTTTGTCAATTTTAAACCCTAAATAAGTAATTTCAGATTTCAGTA
Organism: Conomelus anceps; assembly: GCA_948455865.1. Classification (NCBI taxonomy): domain Eukaryota; kingdom Metazoa; phylum Arthropoda; class Insecta; order Hemiptera; family Delphacidae; genus Conomelus; species Conomelus anceps. The sequence goes on along the minus strand of OX418226.1, from coordinate 18,391,120 downwards.
CTTCACATTTTTCCCATTTAAGTCTAATACCATTTTCACGGCACATACTAAAAAACATATTTTAAAACAAAAAAAGAAACCGACTTCAGTGAAATGATTAAATACTCACGTACTAAAAAGTTTAAAATAAAGTATTTACTTTAAACTGAGGAAATTTTAAATTTCATACAAGTAATCTTTTGAAGTCGGTGCCAAATATTTTATGTAGTTGATAAGAAATTCTATCTAATATCAAAACTAACAATGTATTTTTTTGGAGGATGAAGCCCACATAGGTCTGAGACCTTTGCATGGGTAATGAATTGGATGATGGAGATTGTTGAGTTGGACCTACAGTTTTAGGTGGGTTCCGAACCACCGGGAAGTGATTGATAAGAGATTCTATCTAATATCAAAACTAACACTGTATTCCAATTAAATATGTGATTTACACTCACTTTTACTGAAATACATAGTAATTGATAAGAAATTCGATCTAATATCAAAACTAACTCTGTATTTCAATTAAATATGTGATTTACACTCACTTTTACTGAAATACAGTGTCAGTTTTGACAGGGGTGCCCACCCCCCCTAAGCCTCATGACGCACCCCCCCCCCCTAAAGTTAGCACCAATCCCCCCTCCCCCCATAAATTAGGCCCCCCCCCCCAAAAATGCGAAAAGAGCCCCGTATTCTTTCTAAAACTAAAAGAAGATTTATAAAACTATTGAAAAAATTCAAACCCAGTCGATAATATACAAAATGTATGTACCGTATATTTCTTGAGATTCTTTACATAGCTAACATTTTTTTGTAAAGGTAAAAAAGAAATATCAATGAAATGAATTTATGAACTTCTGCTCAATGAACTTAATTGCAAAATAGCTAAATAAGAATTTGAACCTAAATGGTTTTTAAACAATAAAATATTATTACAAATACACAATGTTCAATAAAAATGAAATACCTATAAGTTTATGTTCGGTGTCCCAATTACATTAAGGTTAAATAATTCTAAAAAGTTGTTCATTTAAAGGAAGTGAAAACAATGAGTTAATAACTTCAATTGTAAAAGACAAAAATTCAAAATACTAAGACATTTATTGGACAGTAGTTAAACAACAGGTTATTTACTTAGTGTAGTATCTTGGGAGAATTTATGTATGGATGAAGTACATAAAAGGCACTCATTTCATGTATAGTTATTTACAACACACAATCGAAAGAAGTGTCTTTCAAAAACAAAATAAAGACATAGTTATGAAAAATTACTGAATTTTTAGTATTTAGTAAGTTTTTCAAAAGCAGTTCTTACTTATTAGTAAGTAGTTATCGTAAAATACATGAAAAACATCAACAGTTTGAAGACAAACATTTTAAATTTGTAGACTGTGACCATCTACAAGTTAGCTAGGCACCTTCTAAGTTTTTTTTTTTTTTGAGGATGAAGCCCACATGGGTCTGAGACCTGTGCGTGGGTAATGAGTTGGATGATGGTGATTGATGAGTTGGACCTACAGTTTTAGGTGGGTTCCGAACCACCGGGAAGTGATTTTCAGCAGAGAACATTGTCTTTTTTGCTGGCCAATCTAATCGGTCACCGTTACAAACAGGACCTACGAGAACGCAGCTTATCTATCTGATTGAACAGATACCTGCTACGGCTCGCGGCTATCACTTCCCTCTAAAATCTATTGTTAAATCTATCTCTCTAAACCCCACATAGAAGTTTTTGGGATGAGGAAACAGAAAACCTTTCAATTATTTCTTCGTTAGAAATAGACTCAAGTACATCTGCACAAGTTCCTGCACAAATCCTAAACATTATTATTTTAGCTAATTCATATTCAATTGTATAATAATAATAATAATAATTATAAATATATTTTCATTAATTGACATTCTATCTGGTGACTTCTTAGTATATTTTTTAATGTTGTCACGTTAAACACGGTTTCAATCAACTTTACGACCCCCCCCCCCAAAACGTTTTTTGGAACCCCCCCCCCCAAGAATTTCAATGACGCAGTCTGCGTCATAGCCCCCCCCTGTGGGTACCCCTGTATTTTAAAACAAAAAAAGAAACCGACTCCAGTGAAATGATAAAATACTCACGTACTAAAAAGTTTAAAATAAAGTATTTACTTTAAACTGAGAAAATTTCAAATTTCATACAAGTAATCTTTTGAAGTCGGCGCCAAATTTCCCATAAACTTTTAAAATATAACAGAATTACTCTGTGATGTTTTCCATGACGAAATAATTGAACAATCTAATATCAAATCTGACACTGTATTTCAGTAAAAGTGAGTGTAAATCACATATTTAATTGAAATACAGAGTTAGTTTTGATATTAGATAGAATTTCTTATCAATTACTGTATTTCAGTAAAAGTGAGTGTAAATCACATATTTAATTGAAATGCAGTGTTAGTTTTGATATTAGATAGAATTTCTTATCAATCAATTCCTGGTGGTTCGGAACCCACCTAAAACTGTAGGTCCAACTCATCAATCTCCATCATCCAGTTCATTACCCACGCAAAGGTCTCAGACCTATGTGGGCTTCATCCTCCAAAAAAATACAGTGTTAGTTTTGATATTAGATAGAATTTCTTATCAACTTCATAAAATATTTGGCGCCGACTTCAAAAGATTACTTGTATGAAATTTGAAATTTTCTCAGTTTAAAGTAAATAATTTATTTTAAACTTTTTAGTACGTGAGTATTTTATCATTTCACTGTAGTCGGTTTCTTTTTTTGTTTTAAAATATGTTTTATTTGAACTATAGGACTGTTTTACTGCTTAATTTTTAAATGAAATTCTAAATTAATATTCTTGTTTTAAAAAAATGGGTGATTGAACTTAAAAGTTAAATTTCCAGTTGAACTTGGACATAACCTAAAATTTTGATTCTTCAGTGTTGAAAATTTGTGAAGAAAGCAGTCGTGGTCAATAGCATTTTGCATCTCTGCGTGATTGTGTTTTTGTTATGAATAAATAAATATAGTGTCATCCGTTACGAGAGTAATAGAAGATTTTAACTATAACTTGAAATGAATTCAGGATAGTGTCATTCCTACCTAAATGATCAATAAAAACGGGACTCAGTTTTCAACAGCCATCCTAATTGAGCTTATCCAAAATGTATGTTAAATTTGTTCAATAATTTAATGCCACAATGTAGAAGATTGAAAATATTCAATTTGTGTAAATAGCTTTCCTGGTTAACTGGGTTTTATAGTTTTATTCCATGATATTTTTATTTTATTTTGTGTAAAGAATGTTGTAACTGTTTTCGTTTGTAGGAATAATGTACTCAGTAACCGTGGACATGCCACCCTAAAGAAGAAAATTCAACAACAATAAATTACTCAAATTCAATGATGAAATATATACTCATTGTGGATTGAATTTGTTGTATTTTGATAAATTTTTCACAATTTTTATTTTTAATAAAACAAATATAATTGTTTATTCTGCTCTCAAAAAATAAATCGTTTAAAAGTGATAGTGCTCACTGTCAAAGCAGCTTTCACTCAATTTATTTATTAAGGGGAATATCAATCATGTAGTAGAAAATATTGTATTGGTCCATCCATGATATCATTATGTCATGATTCATTCCAATATCTATAAAATAATATTGTATTGAAATCCAAGCAGTCCTAAACAATCTTTGAAAAGAATCTTAAAAAAGAATTTGAGAAATTTAGGAAAATTGATGACAGAATTAAAAAAACCTACTCTTGTGTCCAGGAGTGGTTCCAACTCTCAGGAGTTTGGGGGGCCGAAAATAGGATTTTGTTGACCTTTCTTGCAAGATTACCCCTCCTTCCTACCCCTTCTCCTATGAATTTCTTGTTTTTGTATTTGATTTTGATTGGGGTCATGGTACCGCTAATTGAATGAAAGATTTTATTGTTTTTGTGGATCAGGTGAACCAACACATTTCTTTTACAGGCAAATGTAATTCCAAACAGTCAAAGCTGAATAATTTGTTAGAGAATGACAGGCTCTTATGCATGGGGCGGAAATCTAATAAACGTGGTCAATGAACGCCGCCTAGGCATGAAACTTGCAAACAAACTACAAGAAATCGTTGACACGGTCTCACCTCGCTTGTCACATTGTTAATAGAAGATGGGAAGCTCGATAAGACCCAAGGAACATGCAAACATTGTTCGTTTGTCACGTGACAAACTACTTCATTCATACTTCATACCTAGGCTATAGTAGCCTGCAATTTCATTCATTGATAGACCAAGCCAGTAGTGCGATAAACAATAATTACAATTTGGAATTAATTGGAGGCTTAAATGATCAGTAGTAACTGTATATCAAGTTGCAATTTCCTTTCGAATTTAATGTGATTTATATTTTGCAGGATACAAATAAAACACTTCGTTATTGCACATTATGATGGAACAAAATTTGAGGCTCAGAATTTAAATAGACGTGAGAATTGAATATTTACCTATCAGTAGATTTTATATTGATATTGTGGAGCTTCATAATAGAATTAAAACGGTTGTACTCAATAATATCTGAGTACTGTTAAAAATGTTTGTTTTTTAGATTACGTCTTGGAGACTCCAGTTAAGACAAGTCAGATTGACAATTATACATTATACAATCTTATACACTATAGCTACCATGAATTATTACTATATCAATTAGCTGAGGTGAGGCTTAATTTTGATGTGAAAGGAACTCTTGTACACTATAAAAAGCTTTATCAACTAAATATTTTTCAGTTGTTTTTTAAATATCTCTATATTTCAAGACTCTTAAAAAATGCGGTAGCTTGTTGTTGAGTTTCCTACCAATATAACTAGGTTTTTGTTTGAATAAGCTACTACTATGACTCACCAAGTGATGATCTCCTCTGCTTCTTGTATTATAATCGTGTACGTCAAAATTTTGGTTAATATCACTCTTTTTTACATATATGAAGTAGCTTCATATAAGCTGGGTGCAGTTACGTACATGATTACATGTGACTAGTGAGGCCACGTAACCGGTCTAGTGCTCAATTAAATAACTGGAATTGACAATTATTAACCATAAATATTAACCATAGGGAAATTAAAAAATCATACCATATTTGTAAAACTCATACCATCTTGTGCAAAAAGATCTCAAAATTTGATCTCCTGTATCGAAATTTAGATGTTTCAAATTTATAACGTCCTTCTAGGTTAATAAACTGGAGAAAATTGGTCCCATTTTTAAATATTTAGCTAAACTGCTCTGTTGAAGTATGATTTTAGGGGGGAAACAAGTGTTTTATTCCACGGTTTTGAACGGTATTAGTCATAGAATAATAGCATACCATATTTGTCAAAAAATCGTGCCATATTTGTCTTTAAATCATACCATATTTGTAAAAAAAAAACATAGCATCATGTGCAAAAAGATCTTAAAATTCGATCTCCTGTAATGAAATTTCGATTTTTCAAATTTATAGCGTCCTTTTAGGTTAATAAACTGGAGAAAATTGGACCCATTTTAACATGTTTATGAAGAATTAAAAAGTAATTTTCATGGTTGGGCCTACTCATCTTGAGCTTACAGAACTTCCAAGGCAATTTTTATTAACTACCGTATGTGAAACTATTTCCCTTGTCTTATTTAATAGATGGCGTCCGAAAGAGTGGGAAATTCACCAAATTCACCAAAACTAATTAGCTATTTAACTTTTTATTGTAAATTCAACAACTTGAAGTCAGTTTTAATTGTGAATAAATAATATTAATACTCACGAAAGGCCAAACGTTTTCGAGTCATGAAGACTCATCTTCAAGGTGTTCATCTTTGAAGATGAGTCTCCATGACTCGAAAACGTTTGGCCAGAAAGTGAGTATTAATATAATTTATTCACAATTGAAATTTACTACAAGTCGTTGAACTTACAATGAAAAGTTATTGTTAACAACGCAGATCGTTATGGAACAAGAAATCCAAGAATTAGCTATTTATTAAAATAGATGCCTAAGATTAGGCGCAAGGAAATTTCTATGATTGCCCTCTCAAAATCATGACTGCAGGTCGATCAACGCCAAAACTAAATCTATCTTTGTTCATTCTCATTATTACAATTTTTCTTTTGTGTCTTTAATTTTCATTATGGTAAAGCAATCTGGTAAATAATTTACTGTGGTATTGATTAAAGCAATCGATCCACCATAAGACAATACAACATAAAAAACAAACAGTATTGTTGCATCAATCTGCCAACCAACGATTTGTACTCTAGGGGAAATTTCTAAAGAATAACAAATTGCTATTCCAGCTGAATGGCGTCTGTTGAATAGCGAATATATAAACAAAGCAAAATGGCTGATTGAATGGAATAATATTCGTTCTCAGTTTCTTCTATTCCTTTCAACCCGCCTCATCATACTCATTGTTCTTCATTCGTTCAAAACAAACACAAAATGGAAATTGATAAAAGGTGAAATGAAAATGGGAGGAAAAAGTGAAATGAAAATGGGAAAAGCGTTTAGGAGATAAAACGTGATTAACCCACATAACCGTAACGCAGCAGAATCTACTGTTGGGTTGGCGTTCAATAATGCCAGTAGGCTGGTCCATATAAGACAGTAGGTGTAAATTTGATATTCTCTTGGTGTAAAAGGCAGCTACTAACTCAAATTATGTGTATTAATGCAGTCTTAGATTATCTGAACCGTGATAATTGAGAATTTTACAATATAAAATCACTGAAACCATTATAAACCGCTAAAACCAGATTATGTAGGCATAAATTATCATTTTCAAATTTAGCATAAATCAACAATTCTGAACAGCATAAGTTCTTGAAGTTTAGCAAAAGCTCCAACTGAGTATAGTATTTACCACATAAACTTTAAACCATAATTTTTTAAATCTGAATTTAGAATGAATGAATAATATGAATCTGAATTTAGAATGAATGAATTTAATTTTAGAAAGGATGAATAAGTTAAGTATGAATTTGAATTTAAAACGAATTATCAACTAAATCAGTTAAATGAATCATAAATTGAAGCAGTACAGTTCAGATAACACGTTAAATTTTCACATTTTTTTAAAGTAAAAAGTATAAATTGAGTATAATCGGGTAGTCTCAAATGAGCCCCTTTAATAATGATAATCCCTTTAATTATTATCTATATCGAGGATTTTATAAATAAATTCATTCTGACGCAATTTTATTATGCTTACTTGAACTGGTCTAAAAAGCTTCAAGTTGTTGAATTCAAACAAAATATTGCTGAATTGCTTGTTCCATGACGAACTGCGTTGTTAATATTAACTTTTCATGTGAAATTTAACGACTTGCAGTCAAATTTCAGACAAGTCGATTTGACTGCAAGTCGTTAAATTTCACATGAAAAGTTAACAATATATTGCCTCCAACTCTGTATAACAAATAATTGTTCACGAATACAATTTGAATAAGTTGAAGTTAAAATTCTATCTAAACTCTAAAAAAAACTCAACAAATAAATAAATTGAATATCAACTTATCGACTATCAACACTATCAGATTCTATCAACTTTTTGCTCTAATGAAATTGAGTCTAAACTCACATGTGATTCACTATTTTGATTGGTCTCATAAACTGTAGTAAGGCGAACCGGAGGCCCTGAGGCAGCTATATGATGCTCTTTCATTAAAAATATCATCGAAATCGGTTTAATAGTCTTCGAATGATTGATTTACAAACATAAAAATTAAAAAAAAACAGGTCGAATATAGAACCACTTTCTTTTTGGAAGTCGGTTAAAAATGAAAATCACTACTACATAACAATTATTTTAGTTGTTTGACTCCGGAACATCAAATACTAGTTAAATTTTATTAGTAATTGATGTGATTGCATTGAATCATACAGATACAATTAATTTCAGATTTATTTACAATTAATTTCAAATTTATTAGTAATTGATGTGATTGCATTGAATCATACAGATACAATTAATTTCAGATTTTTAACTCCAGAACAGCAAGCATTACCGGTACTGTAGTTTTCATATAACTTGGCAGCAGTTGGGTTCAGATGCAGCAAGTCCTCCCATCTTCTACATGCTGCCAACTTACATGAATACTACAGTAGTTCAATTTATTATTTGGTGCTTATTGTCTAATTGCAGTGACACGGTTGTAAACTGCAAAATCAATACACTTCTGCATATAATTTTGATTCGAACAAAAGACCAATAAATCTCATAAAAGTTGTTTATTTATTCTCTCTGAAAGCAAATTTATTCAGGAAGGAAATCGAGTGATTGAGCCTTTATACAGCCATTGAAAGGCTAATGACATCGTGTAGCGTGTCATGGCTATAACCTAGTTGCAAAATTCATGAATATTTTCGCTTGAGAAATAAATTAAACGTTCAGCCCCTTTCACTTCCATTGAAATGAAAACCGGGATATTGAGCTAATAAAATTGTAGTAAATTTACTTTTGTGATCCATTATACTCATTGATTCCATAAACTTGATTATTTTTTTATGATTCAATTCATCCTGACTGAAATCTAGATTTAAGTCCTTGACAGGCTTTGAAGGAATGCTTTAGAGGGTAATAACCACCCCTTATGCTTTCCAATGGGTGAACTTGTGATGATTAATTTTTTTTTTTTTGTAGATTACGTCTTGGAGACTCAAGTTAAGGAGTATAAGACAAATCAGATCAACAATTATACTCTTATACACTAGTTACCATAATTACTACATCAATTTTTTGGGGTGAGGCTTAATTTTGATGTGATACTTGGAACTCTTGTACACTTTAAAAAGCTTAATCAACTAAATATTTTTTCAATTGTTTTTTAAAATATTTCTATATTTTCAAGATTCTTCAAAAACTGTGGTAGCTTGTTGTATTTTCCTATTAATATAACCAGGTTTTTGTTTGAATAAGCTACTATTGTGACTCACCAAGTGATAATCTCCTCTGCTTCTTGTATTATAATCTCCAATAAGCTGGCTTGAATTCATTTGTATAACTGTTTATTTAAAAAATAAGTATCGAAAATAAGGCTGATTTTTTTAGTAAACAATAGGATTAGGCCTAATACTGCTAATATTGCAGTTAACCATATTTTATATCACTATTATATAATTTTTTCAATTAACATTCACGATGCATTCCTTGAATTTTCGAAAATATTCAGTATCTACTGTGGTTTGTAATGGCGGAAGTTTTCAGTTCAATTAATAGCAACATCTGTGATGTTTTCCATTACGAAATACTTAATGAACAATCTAATATTAAAATTGACACTGTATTTCACTTTTATATAATGTTTTACTCACATATATTGGAGATGCATTTCACTTCTTCAGGCTGACAAAGCTCAAAAGTGAAATGCATCCCCCATTCATCTCCAATATATGTGAGTAAAACATTATATAAAAGTGAAATACAGTGTCAGTTTTAATATTAGATTGTTAATAGCAACAGATGAGAATTGAAAAACTATTAGCGTTAAAAACAATATGACAGTGGAATCCTAAACTCAGAAGCTGCTTTCACTTCTTGGTGTCACACAAAAATCCAGCACCAATATTCTCACCACGTACAACAATAACTCACCTATAACGGTCACAACATCAGAGGAAGATGGGAGAGAAAAGTGATGGAGCTGTGGTGTGAAGGGAGAGGGAGAAAGAGTGAGTGTGACAGAGATAAATGAGTGAGAGGAGTGGGAGAGAGAGGAAAAAAGTGAGAGATAGGGAGTGATTGAAAGAAAAAGAGAATGACAGGGGTTCTGAAAGGGTTGTGAGAGAGAGAGAATGTGATAGGTAAATAGAGAGAGATGGTAGTGGAGATGATTGATAGCAAAAGAGAAAGACAGAGATTCTGGAAGGGTTGAGAGAGGGAATTATTGAGGAGCAAAGAGAGGATCAGAGGTTCTAGAAGGGTTGTATGAGATAAATAGTGTGTATGAGAGAAGGAAAGAGTTGGAATGTGAGTGAAAGAGGGTGGAGAAGGGTTCTGGAAGGGTCGTGAGAGATAGAATGATGAGAGTGGAAAAGAGATAGAGTGGGAGTGAAAGAGAATGAGAAAGAGGTTCTGGAAGGGCTGTAATAGAGAAGAAAAATTCAATTTTCGATGGAAGTGTCTCATGTACATGTCAGTGCATGCGCCAATGCCTGGCTCTGGCTCTGTGCCAGGGGTTTAGCGGGCATTTCAATTACTACATTCCACCAGCTATTTTGTTGATGAATTTCAGCTGCATTCTGGTTGAATTTATCGAAATTGTTTTCTGTTCACGTTTCGCCAAGAATTTTCGGTCCGGGCTGATAGTCTGTGGTCAAGGGATGATGGGGAGGGGTGTTTATTGTTTGAGCCTAGGTCACAGTTAAATAGAATTTTTTTCAATTTTTTCCCGAGGATGAAGCCCGTATAGGCCTGAGACTCGGTTTGATTAAGATTGATATTGGTGGAACAACCGAAACTAGTTTCTCAAAGTTTTAATAAATGTGGTTGTAACAATTTCGTCTTATTATTCACTATGGATACCTTCCATAATATCACCTTCGCCAGTACAAAGAAAGCTGAGACTCTGGGTAATGAGTTGGATGCTGATGAGTGGCAGACTGTGCTTAATAAGTGTTCAGTTTATTTATTGAGTGTTTAACTGCTTTTTAGGTTCTTCTTGTTGGAAGACGGTTAAAAAAAGTTTAAAATTATCTAATCAGCCAATCTTAAAACAAAACTCAGAAACTCAAGTTAATCAGCTGATCTACATTATAAAAATGAAATGTCCATAGATTCAGCAGACTACTCCACCTTTCCCCCTACAAAATGGCGATTCCCTTCAGCTGATTTCCAATCACTCCTGTCTTTCTATCTTTCTCCAGTCTACCAATCTCTACTAATACTCTCTAGAGAATTACTTGAACAATACGCCCTTGTCATCAGTGCAACCGATAATATAACGGTGGCTGGCTGGAGTTGGAGTACCCTTTGCCAAGTCTTCACTATTCACATATACATATGTGTTACATATATACATATAATGAGACATTGCCTGTTATAATAGCTTCCACCATAGGCAACCTGAACATTAGTGCAGGGAGGTTATGTAAAAGAACTGCTTATATAACGGTCGCTCTTTATGTAATAGGCTACACTAAACATCCTCATGAATGGGGCGCGTCTAAAAGGGGTTGGAAAAAACTGTTTATACATCAGTGTGGTCGTTAACCTAGAAACTTAAGTTGGGTGATTTTTTGACTCATTCTAATTCAATTTAGCGAGGTTGGTTTTTAGGTAATAATTACGTCGCAGTAAAAATATAGTTGAAGGAAATTAATAGTTTTAGCAAACCTTCGCTATTTTGCGTTATATTTTTTAATAGATTAGTTTTGTGCAAGCGCGTAGATCAGTTCTGCGAGAGGAAATTACATGACTGTACTAAAAAAACTAGTTTGTAAATTGGTAGGCCTGTATTGTATAAACTGTATATCGACAGTCTCATATTTTTTGGTACTAAGTTAATTACTTTTTTTATATAACTTACTATTTTAAATTCTTCTACATATAAGTTAAGCTCCTCTTGCTCAGGGTCAGAAGACCTGGACAGACTAAAATGTAGATCAGATCTGCATAATCATTCTACAAGAGAAGGTGATCATTTAGGCCGAAATATGTATTTTGTGCTACTTAAACAGCAGTGCCAGTCAAAAATTTTATCATTAAAAGCATTTCATAGATTGCTACTTTTTAGAACCCAGAGTGTATCTGTTTTTAAGTTGAATATGAGGGCAATGCTCTTGGAAACCCCTTTATGTAGGAGTTTTTTGAGTAGTTGTCTCCTAGTATAATTATTAGTTATTTTCAAATTGGTTTTACTATTTATTATTGTATCAGTAATTAATTGTATGCAATTTTTAGACTTTCTAGTAAGACTTTATAATATGCTTTTGGACAAGGCCTCTTTGGTAGATGTCTCTATTTGATGGTGAATAAAATTATCCATTTTTGTTTCTACAGTTTTGTATCCAAGTATTTTCAGATAGACTGCATTAGGTAGCTGAAATAATTGAAGCCTCATAAATTATTTTTGATTTCTTGTAATTTGCCCAAGTAAGCTTGCACATTGTTACAACTTCTTGATAGAGCATTCAATACTTGTTGAAAACCACCATCGCAAAATGAAACATATGCTGTGGAATGGCGGTATTCACGCTACTCCAATCTGTCATGCAGCATTCCACAGCATGACTTTAATTTTGCGATGGTGATTATCAACGAGAATTGCATGCTCCACTGTGCAAGCACCCCAAGAGTGCAGTGGCTTTATAGAGTAACTTTTTTATGTCACTATACCTGCTATTATTTTTGTAGCCTACATTAATGTTCTTATTCAATAATAATAATATAAGTCAAAAACGTTCATCGCATAATGTATTCTGTATCCATTCGTTTAAAGTTGTAATATAATTGTTTTTAACTTCACTTGGATTTGTCTCTAGATATTGAGTTGTCAGGAAATACAGCTATCTTATCAAACTTTTAAAAAACGAACTACCTTAAAACAATAAATTATTCTATCATTTAATGATATTCTCTTTTTTATTTCAGGAGGGACTCAATCACCGTGTGGAGCTGTCTCACCTCATGGGTCTCTACGAAAACTACAATAAATCTATCAACTAACAGATAAATCCAGTAAGATATCACCACTTTATTTATATATTATTATAATAATTGATAGAGCATTGACAAATTGATATGTTGTATGTTGGAGTAGGCAGTTTTTGAATGCAGTAATTGTACATCTTGGTATAGATGTTTTATTATGTAGTATAGTGGATGCTCTGTAAAAAAGGGTTGAATCAAATATGACTCGATTTAATCCTCATTATAATGTTGTTCTTATCTAGTAATCTATTATATCTTATTTTGTATCATAAATCAGATAGAAAAATATCTTGCTATCATAAATTCTGATGGATAGATCGTTTTGGATTTAGCTGTAATTGTAGAATGTAGATGTAATTATGATTATAATTTTATTAGCAGTACCTAGTCAACAAATTATGCAGATAATTATTGCAGAATTTTCATGGAAGCCATGAACTTTACTTATCTGTCCTCATTTAGGTTTTCCTTAAGCTTTTCCAATAACCTATTTATCAAACTTTATTTTGTGTTGTTCTCTCTTTTCTCTATCTCTTTTATGTTTTTCCACCACTTCACCCTTTCTTTAAATTTATTATAATTGTTTACTTCCAATTGATATATTTATTTTACTTGTGTTTTATTCCCGCATGGAATCTCATTATTTGTTGGTCATTTTTAGGTATAACTGATAAACTACTTATAGTGCTGATACTATAATATTCTTTGTACAGTCAGACAAGTAGATACACACATTTAGGTATTACCAATTTATTTATAGTGCACACATATTTTTTTTTATAGTGCACACATAAAGATATTACCAGTTTATTTCTAAATTTTTGGTTGATACTCTACATTCATATCCAGACAAGGAAAACGGAACATTAAAACTAACCTTTTTATCTCTTATTAGTTTTTTTCTATTTTACTCATTTAAAACTGGAGCATGAATTTCGCTCTTGAGAAAAAGCTATATCATGCGAAATGCGTTATCCAGTTTTAAGTGAGAAAATTTGATAAGAAATTAGTGTGTTAGTTTTTATCTTGGATTGAAAAAAGTCGTTTCTAGAAACAGTATTTTCTTTCCAATGTTTTTTGCGGTATATGGGTAGCGGAAACTATCTAGAAGTTCCAATAACTAGAGTAGAAAGAAGATGACATCAATTATAGGCTATAAAACTAGGTACTAGAATATTTATTTATTTATTCATTTATCACATAAACACACAATAGTAACTATTAGTAACTCTGGGGTTGATATAGCTACTAGAATAGTAACTAAAGTTCTCTGAGCTGATTGATCCCCAATGATTGAATAAATAAAAAAGTTTATAATGTGTAGATAAAGTACCCATTGGAAGATAGCAATAGATATAATCGATACAGGAAGTTATGAAATATATATAAACCAGAAAAGGAATTTTGACCAATGCAAAAAATAAATTTTCAATTGAAAAGAGGAATTCCTAATGTATGTACTTAGGAAAAGGGTAGTTTTCTTTCACATCATTCAAGGATATCGTAGTGGAATATTCTAAAACGTCATTTGGTCTAGTGGTTAGCGGTCCTTGCTATTCACAGATAGGTTCTAGAGTCGATCATATCCGAAATGTTCCTATCAGTAACCATTTTTAGAATTCAGATTCAAAAATCTTGATGGAAGGAAACTATATTTTGTTGATGTTTCTGTTAACAGATTCCTAATGTCTTCAAATATTCTTCTCAGTTTGATCTTGCCGATTTCAGATGGTATCTAAATGTCAAAATAAATATTTCAAATTAAAAACCTTCACTTACTCCAGTAAAGAAATATACAATAATACAAAATAAATTTTTAAGTGTATTACAGTGTAGGCGAGGAGTTATCATGCCTAGCTAACTTGGAACCAAGAGATAGCTTCTGATTTATTGGTTAGGATTTGAATACTACATGATAATACCCTTAAAGTAAATGATATACGTATAAGTAAATATAAGTATAGTAAAATGTAAGTATACATTGATAATGCACGTATAAGTAAACCCATTTATTAAAAATAAGAAAAAAAAATTTATCAAACAACTTCTTAAAGAAGATTAATTAATTTTTTGAAAAAATGTGATTGAATAAATGAACAAATGAATACATAAAATTGAACCACACTCGTCTTTCAAATTATCCTGAGGTTGCGATTTCAATCTGAAATATTTCCATAACATCATTCACCTCATTACCCACACACAAGTGTCAGACTCAGCAAAGTAAAAAATACTTATTTTTATCAGTTGCCTACTTCGCAACCAAAATAGTTTTCAATTGCAGTTTTTTTACAATTCATACAATTTAAATAAAAATAAAAGTTTATAATAAAATGAAATAACAGTAGTTTGCATTTCCTTATGTTTTTTCGTATAAAATTGTATTTTCAGTAATTTTTGGAAAACAAATCCTTTCCACCCGTTATGTTCAAGTACATATCCATATTAATAATATTAGATGTTATAATCTTATTAATAATATTAACCATATTGATGATAATAATAGACGTTCTCTCAATCACAAAACTAGATTGTTTCGGCAGTTGCAAAAACCAATCTCAATTTCAAACTTCATTTTACAACCGCTGCATTTATAATAATTATTTAATATGCTATTCTCTAGATTTAAAAATGGACTCCTCTGATAGGCTGTAAATGGTGTGCTATGATTGGCCGAGAATTTAAATGGAGAGTTATCCAATGAAGCACTTGAGAATAAATTGGACAAATCAACGAATAAGAACTAACAATGCTTCCATTTTGTTCCCTTATTCATTGCCATGAATCCCCTTGCAGTGCAATGAGTTCCCTTATTCATGACTTCCCTTATTTATTTCAAATATTTTATTCTTATGACTAACTGGAATATTTCAACAATACACAAGATTTCCACAATAGATATTAGAGATGCATAATTTGGATTTCGGTAGTTATTATTTAGACTAGTTACTTGGAATACTTTTTATAAGTGATGAATTGTATAGACATCCCAGTTCCTCACTGTCATGTGAATACGAGATTTGGTTAGAATAGAATTAGAATTTCAGCAATCTGATTTTAATACGTTTTGAAGCAAATGCTGTTCATTTAGATGGAGGATTTCGGTATAATTTAGATTTAGAGTTAAAATCGAAAGTTTTTTGTCCCTAGTTGTTACACTCTTCAACCAATAATTTCTTTCATAGCTGGAATCTAATTATCTCAAGTTTAAGTTATTTCCTAAAATTAGCATGTATTATTTGATATAATTCCAGTTTATATTCTGATGCATTGATGTTCCCTGCTAAATTCCAAGCGTATTTTACTAATCCTAGTAACATTTTCATGTACAGAATTTTTTAGAAGCAACATAGTTGCTCTAGTTCTAGTGTATAGATTCACCTAGCGCTTTCTATGTCAAATATTTGTTGTAATTAGAATTTTTTATGTTGTGAATTTTAATAATGTATAGCTTACTTCTTTCAAAGCGTAATTATTTTGAAATAAAAAAATCAATTTTTTATGTATTTTGTACAAACTACAACTCTTCAGAGCAAAACCTGAATGCTCCTTATTGGTTGTAATTGAAAAGTAATTTGGTACAATACCTACAATTTTCAAAATTTTCTAATTACATTCATGAGCTGAGCAAGACCAGGTATCAAACATGCAGTTGAACGCACTCAATTACTTCAATCACAACTGAGGAGCAAATGCATATGTTTATGAAATATATTATCATAGATTATTATTAATCTGAAAAACCCTCTTTACTATTTAATATGTCATTTAAGCTATCTACATTTTTCTAATTTTTTCCAAGTATGAAAAAATATGCCATAAACTCGCTATTTTGTCAGTCTTGTACTAAAACTCTTATCTTTAATCTTACTGTAATCTAAAATCTTTATTATTTAAATTAATGCAACCTACTAGATAAAATAATATTAATTACTACAATTGAATACAAATACAAACGATTTAATTTTTCTTTCCTAAAGACTATAAAAAATCATTTTGAATAAAACTTTATCATTTAATTTGCCATACTCAACTTCATAGCAAATCATACAAAAAATTTAAAACGCATAAAACACATACAGATTAGGAAAAAACTAATCTTGAACTGCAAGATTGCAAAAATATGAACAAAGGAAGTTTATCATTACAGTACCTAATATAATACGATTTGAATATTTACCGAAATTTAGTGGAAACATGATTGAAACAACGAATGAATTAACACAATAAAGTGCGCAACCTTCAATTCCATATAACACAGCATATCGCTTCAGTACATTAAAACGATATTGATTTTTGTAAAGATTATTCAATGCTAGAAACTACAAATTATGAATAAATCACTGTTAAATGAATTGATTGAAAAAGGAATAACATCATCATTATTAATTTCCAAATAGAGTAAAATATGCACTGAAACTATTTCGAAATGAAATGAAAAAATCTTTATTAGACGGAGTTCAGACTATATTATAAAGTCTTCTCTACCACGCAACGAAAACCATATCATGGCTCAAAAATCACAGCTAAGATCAGAACCTTATTAAAATCTACTTAAATTTTCTGTGATTTCAGATCGCATTTAATAAACGTGAAATCCTTCAAAACTGTATTTAAATCGCTAAAATCAGAAACCACATTAGTCACACTTTAAGATTTTTGTATCTGAGAACAGAGACAAGTCAATTTCTGGTGTGCTTTCTGCATTCAATGATAATCTCAGAACGCTATTGCTTAGTGAAGAATGAATCTGACTCATGTGGTTTCTGAACACAACATGAAGAGACTTATTTGATGTTTACCATGACGAAATACTTGATGAAAATTGACTCTGTACTTCTATTAAAATTATGAATTTCTCTCACTTATACTAGAGGGATGCATTTCATTTCTAAGGAGAAGCTTAATCAGTCTCATCAGACTTAATGAATAATAAGACGAAATTGTCACAACCACATTTATTAAAAAATATTGAGACACATTTAATAAATGTGGTTGTGACAATTTCGTCTTATTATTCATTATGGATACCTTCCACAATATCACCTTCGCCACTACAAAGAAAGTCATCAGACTTTGATGGAAAAACCATTGAATAGGCCATTTCCACTGTAAACCCCATTTTGAAAAAAATTGACAAGTGCATTCTGACCCCAGCTATTTATTTTATTTTTCGTGAATTATTGTGATTCCTTTATTCCTTTGATACTTGGTCTCGCAGACTCGTGTAATGTTTTGTGCAAAGTGCTAGCTATAAAAATGTTGCCTGTTTGTGTGTGTATATGCGTATGTGTGAGTGAGGCACAATCAAGCTGACCTGAGCTGAGCTGACCTGACCCTGTCTGTGTGGTGTCTGTCTGTCTGTGCGAAGGGCGGCGAATGGAGGCTGCCGCCGCGTCCGGACCAGTACTGGCGCCTGTGGCCTCCATCGAGGACCTAAGCGACGGCGAGTCGCCCCCTGCCAGGATGGGTGACCGGCTGCTGGCGCCGGGTGTGGCCCCCGTCAAAGGGAGTGTGGCACCCCCTCGTATCGACATATCCAGGGCGTCTAGCTCGTCGCATCACGATGACTCCAGTCCGGAACGGGAGCTGTTTGCAGGCAATGACCTCCTTCATCTTCTTTCACTCTCACTAAATCGTTCACTTAAGCCTCGGTTTCCAACTCGCGGATTCGGACTAAAGCTTCTATAGATTGAAATTCTTCTAGCATAAAGCATAGAAAACCGAAAACATGTACGAAAAATATTCAACTTATAAAAAGCAAATTAATAAAAAGCGCTTCACTCTAAATAGTGGAACATCAATATAATAGAAACTCTATAGAGAACAGGGAAGTGATAGCCGTGAGTCGTAGCAGGTATATGTTCAATCAGAGAGAAGCTGCGTTCTTCTGGGGGCTCTTTGAAAGGGTGACCGATTTAATTGGCCAGCAAAAAAGACACTGTTCTTTGCTGTAAAATCACTTCCGGTGGTTCGGAACCCACCTAAAACTGTAGGTCCAGCTCATCATACTCATTACCCACGCACAGGTCTCAGACCTATGTGGGCTCCATCCTCAAAAAAATAAAGAAAGAAGAAACAGTGCTCATTGTTAAAAATAATGAAACTTAATCTGCCATATCAAGAGGCTAACATCATATTCTAAAATTAAATATTGCTCAAATAATTTTATTTTCCAATGCTAATTGAAAATTATGAATAAAAAGTTACATTTTGCAATTTACTTTTCATGTAGACTAATAATTGATTTTTTATGATGTTGGAGATCTATATTTTTTCAACTAATATGTAATAAAGACGAAAGCACTTCTAAGTGGAAATTTTTATTTCTTCATGCTTTCTCAAAAGACACAATCAATGGTCTCTTCATATAGATTGCTCAATATAAACTAAATCAAAATTTTATCTAAGAGGTTACATGTTCAATATAATATGACTAAGAAAAATCTCTTCTAGTGAAACCATATTACCTTGATAATTCATGATGAAAATTGTATTAAATGATGCTATTTGATATCCTTTAAAATATGGTAACAATGAAACTCTTGCGGCTGTCTTGAAAGACATTTTCAAAATGTTTGTGAAATTCAGATTTTAAAGCAAATTTGAGTAATATTCAATTATTATTGAGTTCGGAAATTTTTTAATTCCACAAATCGTAATGTCACACATATAGTTACAGTCCTCCTAATTTTCACATTCTCTCTTCCAGTAAACACACCTGCAAAGTTGAAAAAAATTAACTTAATTACCACTCTCTGTGACGAGTTTCATCTAAGCGTACTGTTTTTCACAAATACCATGATTTGCCTTTGAAATCTGGTCTATAATAATATAATATGATAATATAATCGATTAGTTGTACATAATCTGCTATTACACTATTGCACACCATGTGCATCTGGAATTCACTACAATTGGTGCTTTTGTTGTAGGAACCTATATCGAAAGCATCAATTGTAGTGTATACCGGCACTGTCCACTGTCCATTTTGTCCGAATCCGTTCTATACAAAAAAAAAACATCAATTGTAGTTCAGTTATTGATCATAATCAATTGAAGCATCAATTATTGAAATTGTCCTAATCCGTCTAGTTGGAAACCGAGGTTTCGGGTATAGTCATGTGTACAGCATGGAGTGTACTTGAGCATAGTAAATTAATAATAAGATACTTTTATACCATATCAAGATAAAACCACTGAAAACGCTAAATATCAGTAAAAATATATACCGGTAGTCTTCAACATATTTAATGTTCCAAAATTACTACCTATTAATCAAAACGTAATCTACAATTTTAAATTTACTATTTGTCCAAAATGTTATGTTTGCTGGCCCAATCGATATAACATTTTTGAGAAAATATAAGTTGCATATAAAAGAGTAGAGTTGCATATTGTAGAGTCAATAGAAACCGCATATTCTTCTCTTTATTTTGACATGTATTCGGTCCTTTGTAGTTCATCACAGTAAGTGTGAACAAAGTATTATTTTTAAATAGACATTTGATAAAAAAGTTGAATTTTCTCATAAACCTTCAACTTTACCAGTTTTATGTGTGGACTAAAATGCTAGACATTCTATTTTACATACTGCTCAGTAGCCTATTATACTTTTGTAGTAGATCTATTCAAAACTTTGCATTATTGGGTAAGAAAGCATCATTGTTGAATTTTGATTGCTCATCTCCAACTTATTTTTTATTTTATTTTATTATTATTTTTTTTTTTTTGAAGATAAAGCCCACAGGTTCTGAGACATGTGCGTGGGTAATGAGTTGGTTGATGGTGATTGATGAGTTGGACCTACAGTTTTAGTTTGGTTCCGAACCACCTCACCATTTTTAGACCATTTATCCTATTGTTCCCAGACTGCGTTAATATGCTCGAGTATGCTCCCAGCTTATTCACGTTTTACCTATGACTGCACCCTTTATCGCTCATGGAAGAGTTTTTGCAAATCGTTACGATATTACAATGAAAGGCTGTGGGTTGTGCTCAAAGCTTTCTGCGCAAGCTCTAAGGGTCTATAGCAGACACTTTTAATATCGTAACGATATGTTAAAACTCACTATTGGCATTTAAAAATCACTAGACATCATCATCTGTCATTTCTGTGCTTTTCACTTCACTAGCTTTTCACTAACTTTATCATGATGAACACAAAAGCAGGTGCTACACTTTTCCACACTACTAGGAAAACATTTGTTTATTTGGTGGTGATTAACTGGTCATGACAAAAATATTATGCACTAGATAATTTTCTTCATTAAGTCGTTTATATTGACTAATTCATTGTTGGATATAGCCTACTGTACATCAATAATCAACCTAGGTAAGTTTAGTTTGAAACAGGTCCTTCTCAAAACATATCTTAATACAGTTCTCTATAGATATACTAATTATATTGAAATGACACCCGTCATCGCCCTGATACACAGTTATGTCCACCACATAAGAAAACAGCTAATCTAATTATCTATGTAATATTTATTTATTAATAATAATTAATATATATGTCTCTCAGACAATTTATAGCACTTTGAGGAATTCGAAATTAATAAATTCTGTTCATATATATCTGTATACCAGGGCAACGAAGGGTTCCATTTTCAATGTAATTAGTATATCTATGAAAACCTTTATTAAGGTCTGTGTAGAGTCAGTATTGGTTTGAAACAAGTTATGAAGAACTTAGTCGAATTTATTGAATAATTATGTATTACTCTAATAACTGCTAGTCTACCTTATCGGATTTCATGGTACGTGTGAGAACAATAATAATAGAATTCTATTAGCCTACATTATTTATAGCGGAAATCTGCTAGCCGGATATCTGTATGTATATTTTGGAGGAAGTTGTAAACTTTAGAATATTATGGGCTTTTGAAACATGT
The DNA here is from genome assembly GCA_948455865.1 of Conomelus anceps. Classification (NCBI taxonomy): domain Eukaryota; kingdom Metazoa; phylum Arthropoda; class Insecta; order Hemiptera; family Delphacidae; genus Conomelus; species Conomelus anceps. Next base: position 18,369,591 of record OX418226.1, on the reverse strand, counting down.
GAATGATGAATTTCAAATTGAAATCGAATGTGTCTTGGAAAGACGTTCTCCAAGCTAAAAACTAATAATAATACGTTTGGAGACTTAGGAAGAACCAAAATGCTTCGCGTGATCCATTGGGGTCCATATGCGCATAATAATAATAATAAATTATATTTTTCTCAAATACTTCTAAACTATCATGCAGAGTTTTTACATGTTCTGAACATTTGTTAGAACTCGATAATAATTGGTTATGACTATAAATTGATTTGATTTTTTATTGTGAAGACTAAACTGTAAAGACAGTTACAAAACTGTAAGATCTTTTTCGAGATTTTATTGTCTTCAGCAAAAAAATACTCTTTCTATAAATTAATACTTTAACTAGAGTTATAAAAGATATTCAGACAGTATAGCAATATTAATTATATAACAGAGCATTCAGGAAAACATTTAGATACAAGTTTTGTGAATTGGTTTAGGTTGACTGACAAAAGGGAATCGTTAGCCACTAGACCATTTGCAGTAGATTGAATATGAGATAATATGGTACCTCGGATCAATTTTTAGCTGTTTTCATGGAAAAAATAATTTAAAAAATTGTTTTGTCTTTTACTAAGTTGAATTTTTACTCTTTGTAAGGCTAAAGTTTTTCTAGAATCTTTATTTTCAATCAGTTACTCAATCTCAAAGGGCAGTGTGGTTGACGTTTGATGATACATTTGCATAGATGCTCTATAAATGGGGGTGGATAATTTGCAAGACTTTGAACACAGTTCTCCCTCCATCATTTCTCTCTCTCTCTCTCTCTCTCTCTCTCTCTCTCTCTCTCTCTCTCTCTCTCCAACTGAATATTGAGAAGCCAATCTGTTGTCGTAGGCCCTTTGATGGCATTTTGAAACCTTGTTATCGACGTATTGCTCACAAATGTGTTTCCAGGGAACTTACCACCAAACATGGTTGGCTATTAAATTATTGTCAATGAAGTTTTAAGGGCAGGTCTTGGACCGAAATTAGTATTTTGCACTATGGGTAGACAACAATTATGGAGTGTAGAGTGGGGCAAAACAGTTTCTCATAAATTAGACTATTTTTTTATTTAAGGCAATGCTTATTTACAAATCACTTGATATTCAGATGTAAAAACAGTACTGTTTAAAAACATCCGAAAAAATATTTTAACAGTTGCCTCTTTTTTTCTTCTCTTCTTTGCTGATGGTTCATACTCAAATGAAATCCAATAATCATTGCAATAAAGAGTGCTAAGTAATTCATATTCTCCTTCTACTTTCTCTCTTTTTTCTAATGGTCTGGATCCAATCTTAAATCTAATAATCATTGAAATATTACAACTTAAATTCATCTTTTTTTTTTATTTTTCGTAATTTCCATTACGCATCATTATGACAGTACTAATGCTTCAAAAATAAAAACAATAATTTTTTTTACATTTTCCTTTAGAATAATAATGTAAGTTATATTGCATTATTTTATTCATTGGCAATGAAACTCAGACTATTAATCAATATAGTTCAAGCAGTTACTTTGAAGAAAACTTTAAAACTATTAAGAAGAAACAAAGAAAAGAAAGTTTTGTTACATAAATAATAATAATAATAATTTCTCTGGTTGTGAGTACAGTTTATTCACAATAAACAATTTAACATTACAGAAAATACTGTATGTATAAAGTCTTAAATCTAATATAAAGTATTGCAATACTTAATTTTGTGGCTCCCACTATATAAATATGTGTCGGGATGCCACTATATAGTAGGTCATATTTGGCAATCAATATTTCGAACCAGAAAATCAACAGTAATAAAGCACAGCTTTTATCACCTAAAACAATGAAATCAGCCTCAGAGAAAAATCAGCCTTATATCAAGAAATATTTATATTCTTTATATAAATAATACAGAAATATTAGACTATAACATATTGATTACAAATACGTTGTTATTGTGAACTTCTGGTTACTTCTGTTAAAGTTTCAAGCTCTTCATTATCTTTCAACAATTTAGAACTATTGTATTCCGTGTTAATGTAAATTATTTTCAACTTTTTTCATCTCCTTTTATTTCCCCATTATTCCTCGAACTATTTCACCTTTTTTTCTCATTCTCCCTTTATTGCTTCTCTTTTCTTCTCTTGTACTTCCTGTCCTCAAATCAACTTTGTTCTAAACAACACTACCTTGTTTCTCTACTTGAACATAATTTTGAACTTGATTGATATTCTCGTTATTTGGTGCTTCCATGAATCATAATATTCTCTGTACCTAAATTAAGTTCTGCTCACATATTTCCTTTCTCTTACAACAAAATACAAAGAGAAGTATCTTGAAAACAACAATTTATTGCATATTATACTTCTATTAAATGTACACTACTTCCATTGCACATTACATACACACAGATACTTCAATGAAAATGCAGTATGTAAACTTTCACATGCAATGTTCGGCACTTTTGTATGTTTCTTACGCAAACTCAGTGTTGTTGTCTTTGCATGGTATGTTCCAAATTTGCATTCGTGATATTGTAACACTATTCTATGGTGGACATTCTTAAGGTTCTATTCTTATTTATATTTTCAAGCAAACCTTATTTATCCTGATGGATCTAGCATCTATCGATATCTACAACTATCAACCAACTACTCTATTCTTTTCTTGAAAGATTGCATGATTGCATTGAAGCTCGATCATAATATTTATAAAACTTTTTATTTTTCTATTATAAAATAATAGTTCAAGCTCGATAATAATTATTGTATATTACTATAACGCTTTTATTAATATCATGAGATGATGCTCTCTATATTTATTGAAAATTTTCACAAGCATGTTCATATGCATTATAGAACAATTTGAGAATCATGATTACCGGCAGTTTTACCTAAAATTGAATAATATAATAATTACTTTAATAGTCAGTCTATACTGAAAAATTAATAGCTGATGGCGAAAGCCAACTTAGGATGTTTATAAATAATATAATGATTGTATTGTTAACATGAAATGAAAAATAAAACACTATTACTACTAATACTAATATACCGTACTACTACAGTACTAATATATTAATAATTTTGATACCGTAGACTATTTTTTTACAAATTTAAGGACTCTGGAGCTTCCATAGTTGAAGAAGTTTATAGCTAACAATCGATTAATGAGTTGAACTGTTGAAATTATTGAAGCCTATTGATTCAATACTGAAAATGGCTGATTAAAAATGTCATTGATGCTAAATAGCCAAACTAGAAGATAATTCATTGATCACAAAATAATGTGAAGAGTTGCCGGTTTCTGGGACCATTAGCCTATTACCATTAATGTTTAATACCTAAATTCTCTTTTATTTTCTCCTTCTAATAAATTTTTCTCATTATCTTATTGTATTCTTTTTTGTATTTTCGTTCTTATTTTTAACATTCTGATCCTGTGGGCATATATCCTTTGTTTAAATAACTGAAGAAGTGGAATTTATTAGCAATATAAATACAGTAGTCCCTAGAAACTAAATAGAAATAGAAATATTTCATTTTCCAACAAATGCATATAATAATGTACATTAGGCCAGGTCAAATTTATTCAATTTCAATAGTCGAATAATTTTAAATAGCACCTGAAAATCCAACGTGTAAGTTATAGTATAAAATAGCACATAGAAATTCAACATGTATATTATACACTAAAAACAGAATACTTCAATCAATCAGCTTAGAAATAACTATTTATTATATCAGTAGGCAATTCAAAAAATTCCTCAACGTTATATAGCGGATTCTCCAGAAGCATTTTTTTTTACTTTAAATTTAAACAAGGACTAAGAGCTCAGGAGACCATAGGTAACCTATCAAATGCTTTCAATTATGCGATTTTGATTGACACTGTAGTTTTTTCAGCCTAAAATAAGGAACATTCAAATGACCTCCCTGTCTAGTAAAATGCTCATGTATTTCTGATCTGCACTTCAACGTATCCAGCTCATTTTTCACCCTTATAAGAAGAAGCAAAATACACAAGCTGGACACAGTCATGATCCGCAATTATATGAAAAGAGGTCGACAGTGAGCATAATATTCAGCTCCAGCAATTATTCTCAGAACTTTTTTCTGACGCAATAACATCCTACCTACATTAGCTGCTCCACCCCAAATAATGACAAATGCTCAAATAGAAATGCAATAGATTATAATGAGATGAAAAATTATATTAGGCTATTTGATTTCTATTGAATTTTTCAATTTCATTATTATTTAACGTTAGTCATAAGTCAGGTTAGGTTATTCATAAGTCACATGCGAAATGAGCCTCAAATGCCCCTTATTTATGAACTTAACTCAAGGGTACTTGAAAGCATTCACTCAAATGCTTTTTAAGTCTCTCTTCAGTTGTGAAACGACAGCCATCACACGAATAACTACGGTATGTGTTGAATTCACTAGTAAAGTTTATTTTCAATATTAATGATAAATTTCCTGTTAGGTATAAATTTGCAACATTTATTTGAATTCACTGTGTTGCAAAATGAAACACATGATGTGGAATGGTGGTATTCATGCTGCTTCAATCTGTCATACACAATTCCACAGCATGTATTTGATTTTACAATGGTGTTTACCATTCAGTAATGGATGCTCCACGGTGAAAAAAACCTTACTCTTGAAATAAAGTGGTATTCCAACCTTAAATTCTAAGTTAGCTTTCAATTCAATTTCTTCATGTGCATGTGAATTTGTACATACATACTTATATCATTTATATATAAATATTATGCATTGTCACTACACTATTTAGGCACTAAAAGTTTGTCAAAAACATGTCAGAAAAAATAATCTGTTGTCAAAATTGTTAGTAATAATGTTTAATCATAAAAATATATTATATCACATAAAATGTTATCCAGAAAAATAATTGGGAAAATAAGACAATCAATGGGTGGTACAGTGTTTATTAGATTGGTAATCCTGATATTTCTAGATACTCTCCAGTCAAGTATAATGATCTGTTCAGGAATATTTTTACTTTTTTCTTAAATTGGGTTTAAAGCATCGGTTTCCTCAAACGCGAATTTGGACTAAATAGACAGTGGACATGGTTACATACAAAACAATATATATAAACTCTATTTGTTCTTAAAATATAGTAATATATTCGATTAATTTCATATAACCTGCTATTATCTTCATATATCTTCTTACATACATAATCTGCTTTCAATAATAAGTTGTAGTTTAACCTATAATTTCCAACAACCCAGTCTTGATCAGGATCTATCCAGCAAGTTGGTGAGACATCGGGATGGTAACCTACTACAACAGTGGACACACGCTCAAGATTTTTTTTGGAGGATGAAGCCCACATAGGTGTGAGACCTGTGCGTGGGTAATGAGTTGGATGGTGGTGATTGATGAGTTGGACCTACAGTTTTAGGTGGGTTGCGAACCACCGGGAAGTGATTTTACAGCAGAAACAGAGTCTTTTTTGCTGGCCAATCTAATCGGTCACCGTTACAAACAGGACCTACGAGAAAGCTTCTTATTCATCTCCAGCGTGTTTCCATTTTCATCATGTTAATAGGTTATGAGCCTGATATCAGATCAAGAATCAAGATGGCGTGTTGTTGGAAATTATATGTCAACTTTCAACTTATTATTGAAAGCAGATTGTGTATGGAAGATATATGAGTATAATATCAGGTTAAACAAAATTAATCGAATATATTACCATATTATATATTATATTAACTATATTTCGAAAGCAAATCGAGTTTATATACTGTAGTATATGCGGACCTGCCCGCTGTCCACTTGGTCCAAATTCGCGTTCTAGGAAATCGAAGCTTTAGTTTGGGGCTTCTTTATATGATTTTTTTTTTTTTAGGATGAAGCCTACATAGGTCTGAGACCTGTGCGTGGGTAATGAGTTGGATGATGGTGATTGATGAGTTGAACCTACAGTTTTAGGTGGGTTCCGAACCACCCGCAAGTGATTTTACAGCAGATATGGTAGCTTATTATAGATTGTTTCAATAGCTTTGCAACCTTCAATTCAATTATTCTTTGTAAAACGCGTTGTTTTAATATTCTTTTTTTTCAATCAAGGTGGAGAAGGATCGGGGGGAGTGAAACTTGGACTAGGCTTTACAGAAGAAATGGCCCTGGAGCTGCGCAGTAGCACAGAGGAGCTGGACTTTCACGGGCCACCAGAAGTAAGTGAGACAAGACAAAGACGACGAAAATTGACACAACAACATGCGGTATGTTGAGCCACCAGAAATAATAGTGAAATCCTCCATTCGCATCGCATCGCATGGCATTAATTATTCACGTTTTTCAATGGCGACTCACTCGTTTCTACATTATCACTGACGAATGTGACTTGTCAATCACATCAGAGCTGACTGGTTCGGGTCATCTTTTAAATTATTTATTCTGGAATTTGAATTTGATATATTTTCGGTGTTTATGGGAATGACACTCATGCAAAATGATTTTCTATAAATTTTATTCTGTGATGTTTTCCATTACTAAATACTTAATGAACAATCTAATATCAAAACTGACACTTTATTTCAATTTAATATATTGTCTTTACTCACTTTTATTGGAGATATTGGAGGGATGCATTTCACTTCTGAAAAAAAAGCTAACGAAGCTTCTTTTCAGAAGTGAAATGCATCCCTCCAGTATCTCCAATAAAAGTGAATAAAGACAATATATTAATCTAATATTAAATCTGACACTGTATTTCACTTTTAAATAATGTTTTACTCACATATATTGGAGATGTTTGAGGAATGCATTTCACTTCTGAAAAGAAGCTTCGACAGCCTTCTTTTCAGAAGTGAAATGCATCCCTCTAGCATCTCCAATATAAGTGAGTAAAGACAATATATTAAATTGAAATATAGTGTCAGTTTTGATATTAGATTATAGATTTTAGCTTATGAATTTTTTCATAATGATGATACCAACATGAATGTGGAAGGCTAATTTAGCGTGGTAATCTAGCTATCAATGGTTGGCCTACAGTTCTATTCGACTCTCAAATCTTAGGTCCTTATTATACAGAGCCACTGGAGTCGCGGTCGTGAGCCACAATTTAGGCTACATTACATCAGCTGAGCGTCTGATCGAGCTCAACAATGTCAAAGTTCATGAAGGCATTCAAGCTCATCAACTGACACATTTAGGGTCATCAACTGATTTTTTATTAAAATTTACCCGGCTGCTGTAATGTATTTTTAATTGTGGCGCGTGACCGCGACTGAGATGTCTCTGTGTAATTCCCATTGCTGTGAATTTTTCGGATAAGAGCATTCATCGAATTTTTACATTTCTATCTGTTACTGCTGTCAATTATATTCGTTACCGAAAGTCTTTGATGGAGTTGAATTGAGAAGTGGAAATCCATTACCTACATTGATTGAATGATTGTGATATCTTTGGATTATTTCCACCATAAATGTAATACCGTTTAACAAAATTTGTTTCTTCCATTGAATAAAAGTTGTTTTTTCTTGTTAGCAGGACACGTTTTGGTTCAATATTTTCGAGCATTTCCATGTAAAGCATTTCTACATCAAAATGATGCTCTATTTTGGAACAAAAATATTATTAATGTTGAATTTAACATAACAAATGTAACACAAGCACACAGTGATCAAAAACATTTATAAATTACATTATGTTATTTGATTACTTTCACAGATCACAAAACCATACACTATAAACTAATACTAGATCTGGAAGTCGACTGAACACCCGTCTTTAACCACGGTCAAATAATTAGATTACCTGTTCAATGCCCGTCAAATTTTATCACTAATTTGATCATGGTAAAATGATCATGCAAACATGCAACCAGCATTGTTGAAACGAATTATCGCTGATTTGACCGGTGTAAAATATTTAACCACGGTCAAATGATGGAGGTTGGTGGATCTGAGCATTAGGTTACTTTTCTCTCCAATGAATTTCATGTAGAACAAAATTAATATAAATTGAATAAGTATGAAAATCTTCTTAAAAGAGGCAAAATATGTTTTCAAACAGGAAGCCTATCTAAGTATTCATTTGAAAAACTTGAAACCACTCTGTACTTAATGTAAAAATTTGGTCACTCTCATACACTGAAAACATAACTGATTTTTCACCAGCATCATATTCCCATTTTTACTTCAAAATACCGCATGATAAATGTTTGTTCAACATACCTCTCATAGTCTTTGTCATGATTATTTGTTATGTATTTATTATCATACTTTTCTTAGCTATCATACTACTGTCAAAATTACAATAATGTAAACCACGATTAAATTGTAAGTTATAGTAAAAGTGTTTTAGATGTATGATGAAACTTTTTATTTATTGAAAAACATATGAATAATAATGTATTAACCTACTTCATTCGTCTATGGAGTAGAGCTTTCCATGATTATGAAATAGACAACCATTTAAAAGCGGTTTTTCGTTTAGGACGTAACTTCTATGACGTATATACCAATAAATTAATATAGTTTAGAATTTTCTCTGGCATCTATTCAGATTGGCTACATTAATTGACCAACTTAATGTATTTGTACAATTAAACTAGTAAGTTACCTATTTATTACATAAGATACTCATGAACTCAATAATTTTTTTCAACAAGAGCATGATCTCTGCATCTTATCATAGATATGCTGTTTTCTAAATTTTTCAATTTGTAAATACGTATTCATGTCCATTTCCCCTTTTTACTCCATTTTATCAATTCCCTAATCGCATGTTCGATTGTTCATTCAATGCTTTCAAAAATACATTTCAATATATTACATAACCCAAGTGCTCCATGTGATGATTCCGTTCCTGACTCATAAATTTACTTTCATTGCATTCGCATAGTTCATTATTTAATAATTTTTCAATTTTATATGCATTTCGAGTCACAAAGCATGCCTTAAGGCATTGTGAATCATGTTATTCATTTTGTATTGGATGAAATTACCAAGCATGTTTGATTGATGATTGAAAATTTTGTTTGTACCAGCCTACTATTACAAACTCTCTAGTATAACTTTGGTTATTGTGAGACTAAACCATGATAATAAGAAATTTATCTAAGACCCTTATTATACAGACCACTTCGGTCACGAGCCGCAATTTAGGCTAAATTACATCAGCTGAGCGTCTGACCGAGCTCAACATTTTCAAAGTGCATGAAAGCATTAACATGTTTAGAACCATCAGCTGATTTTTTAATCAAATTTACCCGGCTAGTTTAATTTATCCTTAATTGTAGCGCGCGACCGCGACTTTAATGACTCTGTATAATAAGGGCCTAAGTGAGCAAAGTTGAATTATATCATTGAAATTTTTCTAGTAAAAAACTATCAATGACAGACCCAAATTTTAAACAACCTGTTATTGACTCATTTAGATATCAATAACATAATTATATTATTGTTCAAATTAGTCTGATGTTTTCCATGTTATTTAAAAGTATAGTGTTGAAATTACTCTTCTATTGTTGATTACTCAGAATATTCAGATTAGAGTCCAAATTTAGGTTAAGGACAAGAATTTTAGAAGTTTTCTATGTTTTAACTAAGTTAATTTTAGTGCAATTTAATTCAATTACAAATTTTGAGCTTTTAATTATATTTGACACATGTGTACCAGTCAAGATAGCAACTATGTATTAAGTTGCTTGCATCACATTGAAAAACAAACACATGCTGTGGAATAGTGGTATTATAATATAATAGAACACACTGCTCTAATTTGTGTTCTACAGTTCCGCAGCATGTTTTTGATTTCAAGATGACGATTGTCATGGAGTATTGACTTTTAATCAAGCAACATTTGTGATGGTATAAGCTGTAAACCTCCCCCCGCCTAGTAACAAGGTACTGGCATTCTAAGAGTTAATGACTTCTTATTGCATAGAAGAATAAGAAGAAATAAAAGAAGAATGATGTATATCATTATGTACCACAGCTAAGTATTAGAGATGATAGCTTTTTCCCTTTCCAAGTTATTTTTATGAGATTGAAAATTTGATTTTATAAATTCTGAAATGGGGTTCTATCTTATTCTCATCAAGTTGTTGTCCGCCCTCCGTCTCTCTCACTTTCTCTCTCACACACACACACACACACACACACACACACACACACACACACACACACTCTGTCTATCTCTCTCTATGAGTGCAAGATAGGGCTATTTTGTCCTAATTCCGCCTTTTTGTGTAAATGCATCACCTGGATGTTACAATATAATTCACTTATTGTACAGACATTGTTATTAATGTCAGTAATCAAACGTACAAAACAGTATAATAGTAACAGTGAGAACGGTATCATCGTGAATATATTTTTTATCTCTATCTTCCATGATTTTAGGTGATGTCATTCATTGTTAGGTTATATTTAATAGTCATATAAATTGTGCTTTTACTCAAATAAAGCTATCTGAATCTCTCTCGAGCGATTCCCCTTTGCAATGTATAACTTATATTTTTACCAAACAATACTGATATATTTTCAAATCAATATTTTGTTCAATCAAATATTAATATCAGTAATCAAACTTACAAAACAGTATAATAGTAACAGTGGAAACGTATAGTCTATCTATGGTTTTTTATCTATCATCCATGATTTTAGGTGATTCATTGTTAGGTTATAGTCAGTAGCCATATAAATTGTACTTTTACTCAAATAAAGCTATCTGAATCTCTCTCGATTCCCCTTTTCAACGTATATAACTTGTATTTTTATCAAACTATACTGATATATTATCAAATCTATCAAATTATATTATTTTATGATGATATAATCTGTAACCGCGATTAGCTAGGAACTAGATGCTGGCGTGGTTGTATTGTAAGAGGTAATGGCTGGCTATTGCACAGGTACCCAAGTACGAGTTGGAGGCGCACAGCGAGAAAGAGCGAAAAGACTCGGCGTGCAGCGACATTGGTCTGCTCTCCATCAGCGGACGCACCAGTCGACTCTCCTCCATCGGTTCCGGCGGATCGGCTGCGTCTGGCGTTTCGGCGGTGAGAATATTGCGATTTTATGATTACTCTGAGAAAATAATTCAAAAACCATTTAAGAAAACTGTAGAGTGATTATAAAGTCGCGTACATGTAAATAGGCGTTTCAGTATATAGTAGTTTCATTGAATTAAGTAGGGTGACTTTTGAAAGATGGCATTCCATGCAGTTGAGAAAATATGTTGAAAAATTTCATCTGGGGTATTTGTCCTGCGACAGCTTGCTAGATCAAATGACAAAAAGTTACTTTTTACAGCTTACCATGGGCTCTTACTGTCACATATTAGGTATGCTATCTTAGTATGGGGTAACTCATCAAAACAAAATCTTCATAGGGTGTTTAAGATCCAAAAGAAATCTGTTAGGTGTATGGAAAGAGGAAATAGATTAGATTCATGTAGACCGTTGTTCAAGAGCCTTGGTCTCCTAACTGTACCCTGTTTATATGTGTATGAAGCTTCTTTATTTATTCATTTAACTAGCATACAATCAATGTGAATACAACAGGCTATTGCCCAAATCTGCTTTTCACAAAATTTCAAATTAGAATCAAAATCATAGGTTAGGTCTGTTCCACTAAAAATTTCACCTTGATGCACAATAATTCACGAGTCTTTTTCAGAAAAAGGATATTAATTTACAAAGCCCCATCACAGTCCAAAAAAGATCAATATAATTTTGATTCATTTTTCGTTTGCTTCATTTCTAATATTTTATATGTAAAATATAGTGATATTAACCAAAATCTTGATGTACGATTATAATACAAGAAGCCGAAGAGATTATCACTTTGTGAGTCACAATAGTAGCTTATTTAAAAAAAAAACCTAGTTATATTGGTAGAAAATTCTACAATAAGCTACTGCAGTTTTTAAAGTCTTGAAAATATAGAAATATTTAAAAAACAATTGAAAAAATATTTAGTTGATAAAGCTTTTTATAGTGTACAAGAGTTCCTTTCACATCAAAATTAAGCCTCACCTCAACTAATTGATATAGTAATTATGGTAACTTGTGTATAAGATTGTATTGATCTGACTTGTCTTATACTTCTTAACTGGAGTCTCCAAGACGTAAATCTACAAAAAAAAGTATCGACAACTCTAGACTCCATTGAAATGGAAATTGTTATATCAAGTCTGATCGATATCGATATTGTTAACAAGTCGTTTTCTTAAGAGCAGAATATCAAGCATGATATTCATGCATTCAGTACTGAACGATGCAGCCATTTTGAGCACTTGTGAAAATTCACTAAATTTGTGTGTAGTGTACTACTAATACTTCTACTACTACTACTACTACTAATAATAATAATAATAAAAATACCTAATTAAAGTTATTGAAATATATCTGGTTTACTTGATTACGTTACTTCAAGCTATTCGATTACCTTCTGATGTGCGCGACGTAATGATCACTTTTTATGTATAATTCAGGGAACAATATAAGAATGATTTTCTATTTCCATGTGTTTTTAGTACAGTGAGGATTTCCATTCAAGGATTTTGTTGTCAAAAGTAATGAGAGTCCATTCTGCAAAATAAAGATGGGTTAATTTGTAGTTTCTGAGTTGAGAACATTGAAGCGTTCTAATGATCTGAAATGTTCCATATTTATTGTAAATTAATGAATTCCCCAATAATGTACAAATCAGTAAAACAATCGCTGAAGCAACTATAAATGGCGAAATTATTAAATTTTCCATAATTATTATTGTACTGAAATAAATTTATCTGTGGCAACTAGAAAACCGCCTAAATTTCCTTCCCAAAACTGAAGAATTGTATCCTAAGGTCTCTTGTTTCAAATTTGGTTAAGGGTGTATAACTGAATTTTTAATATCCAACTAATTTTTTTTTTTTAAGTAAAATAGTAATTGTAAAAAGAGTAGAATAACTATTTCTCAAGTACTGTCATTGAAAACTAAATGATAATTGTAAATAGTAATTAATCATATCTATCTGAATATCGTTAAAAAAATGTCATCATGCATTAAAGAATATCACGAATATCTTAATTCTACATATAATATTGTTTTCACTCGCCCTGATTCGCAAAGTCAATTTCCACTAATTATCTTTTTCAAGATTTTTTTCTCGAGCCACTCCCGTGTTTCGGAGGACACGTTAAGCCGTCGGTCCCGGTTGCATATTTAAAAAAAAAGCAGTCGTTAAAAAAACGGTGAGGTGGAACTACCCGTAAGGGTCTCCCCACCACGAAAAGCCATACGAATTTACTTTACTTTCTTTTTCATTAATAAATAAACGAACTTTGAAGTAAGCGTAGTTTTACAAACCTACCTTAAAGCTTTCTCAACTAAGGGATACTTGGAAACCATATTGAGTTGATTCTTTTCAAGTCTCCATTGAGTTCAAAATAGGTTAAAAAATAATCCTATAATCTTCTTTCAACTTCGAATCCACAGTTGAGATTAGATTAGATTAGGAGTTGGATCCACACATTGAAGAGGGGAAAGGAATTCAAATAGTATGTAGTAATAATAATAATAATTTATTCGACCAACAGAACATCCACAGTACATCGACAATTTTCTGTCTGGTTATTAATATAGGAACAGTAATTACAACTATGTCGACTATACAATAAACTGTCTATTGTCTAATTACGGCAACCCAAAGGTATTCCTGTGTGGGGCACCTAATAGAGATAACTTATAGTGTTAGAGCTAATGGATTTATTTATTTCTTCCAGGCTAGCCACGTATCAGGCGGTTCACATCTTTCAGCCGTATCTCAACTATCGAAGACTTCTCGATGTTCCTCACCTCATAGAACCCTGTTGGAAACCTCTTTCTGCGGGCCAAAGCCGATTCCCACTCTAAGCCTTGAAACCGAATATCCGCCAACAGAAAGTGTGGAAGCGGCTCTGCTGGCGAGAAAAACGGACCCAACTGGCGCTGTCCTGCCTCTAGAAGAAGTGGGAAATATTATCAATGGAATTCAAACAATACAGAAGACTCAACAGAGTCAGCTGAGTCAAAAGCCGGAGTCTGAACAGCCCAAGCCTGTTGTTCAAAGGCCGCAGCAGCCTCCTCCAAAAGTAAGCACAACTAATAATAATAATAATAATAATAATAAGCTGGTGGGCAAACAAGAAGAACACGTCCAAAAAATGAACCATTTTTACTCAGCGTCTTCCACTTTGGGAGTTTTACGTCTAATATTAATAATAATAACAATGTAGGGTCACTTGTCAATGGAGGAGAATATATACGAAATGTTAAAAAAGAAATCGGTAATGTTTTCAGAAGTGAAATGCATCCCTCTAGCATCTCCAATATAAGTGAGTAAAGCCAATATTTGATTTGAAATACATTGTCAGCTGTGATATTAGATTGTTAAAAAAGACCTAGTACTGGCCAAAATAACCAACAAAGAAATTAAAAATAAAAAAAACTTCAGAATAAAACTTTATAAATGGGAAGTTATACCAGAGACAAAACCACCAAGAGTTGGAACAAAATGGAGTGAAGAGAGAAAAGCTGAATTCGCCAAAAAAAATCAAAAGCTGGTGGGAAAACAAGAAGAACAAGCCCAAAACGTGAACTATCTTTACTCAACGTCATCCACTTTGGGATTTTTAAATCTAATAATAATAAGCATTAACCACCTACTGGGCCTTCTTTGTAAGAGTTACCAATTAGATTGGCCAGCAAAAAAGACTGTTATGTGCTTTAAAATCACTTCCCGGTGGTTCGGAATCCACCTTAACCTATAGGTCCAACTCATCATTTTCATTACTACCCACACACAGGTCTCAGACCTATGTGGGCTTCATCCTCCGAAAAAATAACTAAAATTGAATGAAATGTTTCATTAAGTTAGTTTGAAGTAACAATTTAAGAAAAAACAGACAAATATAAAGAAACAAAATTTATTAATTTCGAATTCCTCAAAGTGCTATTAATTTTTATACTGAAGACTTCCGCAATGGCAGATATTGACAACAGCATTGAATAGCTGTTGGAAATCGATGAATGTGGTTAAGGCGACCGATCGGGAGGTCCGTGGTTCGATTCCCAGTGATGACTGATATTTTTGTACAGTAGCATTCATCGATTTCCATCACCTATTCAGTGCTATTGTTAATATCCGCCATTGCGGAAGTATGCAGTATAAATTAATAGCCCTTTGAGGAATTCGAAATTAATAGAAAATATTTTTATTTCACTCGCTTATAAAAAAATGAATAATAAATATAACGATGATCGATGATTACATCACAGGCATAGATGATCAAAATCAATGCAAGAATTATAAGTCCTTTTAAATTCGATTAGAAGGATCACGGGTTTTCTTCTACCAATTCAACCAATATTCAACTAATTTAATTAGTTTATTTACGAACTTTTATCAATTTTGAAATTTTTTCAATTGTTTTACTATTAAAGCTATTGATTTTATGATGGAACTCATATCTAAAAAGTACTGCTATATGTAAAATCTCTATTTGAAGGTCCACATTCTTCTATTTTCCCTTGCCAATTTTTAAAAAATTGAGAAATTTTCATCAATTCTGACTAAGCTTCTTCTTGTTTAATAGTTTTTACTCCTAAATCTATTGGCTTTGTGAAGGAACTCATATTTACAAAGTACAAGGCATGTACCTTCTTTGTATAGTGATGGTGTGTGTTGTAAAGATACTAATGTAATAAATTTATGTATAATCTACAGTATATAGACACTTTATATTGTCACAATGTTATTATAAATAACTGAGAATTAATAAGTGATGTGGAATGAAGTGAGCCAGACATGAAATGATGACTTGAAGTTGAAATCTGTATTATTTTATCATAATTGAGCATTAAATCATAATTGAGCTTTATGACTATTAAATAGATGTAGTGTGATGGTAATAAGTCGTTCAATAATGTGATAAAAATATCAATCAAGAAATGGGAATGGATCCATGAAGCATGAACGTTCTTATAAAACATACTAGAAGGTTGCCTGATTCTATAGAATCTGGTTTTCGAGAGCGTGACATAAGCTATTAAGAATTTTGTCTTATCCCTCTTCGCTTCTTCCGTCATCTTCTTCTTTTTCTACTACTTGTGCTTTTTATTTTTCTTCTTCTCCGTGTCCGTCTCCTTCTTTTTCTTCTCCTTTTTGATCGTCTTCTTCATCTTCTCCTTCTTTTTATTATTTTTCGTTTTCTCCTTCGTATTCTTCTGCGTTCTTTTTATTTTTCATCATCTTTATCCTCCTCTTATTTTTCTCCCTCTTCTTGTTTAATCGTTTGACACATGGAGCGCTAGATTTTCGTCGACAGAGGACACCATTAAGACGTTTATATATTAGATGATTTACCATTTTAAATATATCACTATATGCTATACTGAAGGTAGTATAATTCAGGAAGTTAGTATTACAATTAATTTTTATTTGTCATAAATAAAAAACTATTAATGTTGCTTTCCAAACGTCTCTGTCGAATGATGGCTTGGACGCAGAAAGTAAATCAGAGGTGTGCTAGATAGTATACACACTCACCTGTGCAGCCAGACCCTGTGTAAAGGTGGGAGAGGACTGTCAAGCATAGAGCTTCAGAATTTGTTTCGGTGAGCTTGGCATACTGCACAGGGGGGGGGGGCTATGACGCAGACTGCGAAATTCTTGGGGGGGGGTTCCAAAAAACGTTTTGGGGGGGGGCGTAAAGTTGATTGAAACCGTGTTTAACGTGACAACATTTAAAAATATACTACGAAGTCACCAGATAGAATGTCAATTAATGAAAACATATTTATAATTATTATTATTATACAATTGAATATGAATTAGCTAAAATAGTTATGTTTAGGATTTATGCAGGAAATTATTATTCAAACTTAGCGAGACGCTAAGCGAGTGCTCTGAAAGTGGTTTATACAACTTTACTCTCCTTAACAGTTACTAGTTAGTCAGCAGAAAGAGCAATAAGTCGATTTAAAATTATCAAAAACAGACTCAGATCAGATATGGGAGACTCATGGTTGTCCAATCTAATGGTTCTAGCTGCAGAAAAAGATGTACTTGAGTCTATTTCTAACGAAGAAATAATTGAAAGGTTTTCTGTTTCCTCATCCCAAAGACAAAAACTTCTATGTGGGGTTTAGAGAGATAGATTTAACAAGCTTAGAAGGTGCCTAGCTAACTTGTAGATGGTCACAGCCTACAAATTTAAAGTGCTTGACTTCAAAATGTTGATGTTTTTCATGTATTCTACGATAACTACTTACTAATAAGTAAGAACTGTTATAGCAAAACTTACTAAATACTAAAAATTTAGTAATTTTTCATAACTATGTTTTTATTTTGTTTTTGAAAGACACTTCTTTCGATTGTGTGTTGTAAATAACTATACATGAAATGTGTGCCTTTTATGTACTTCATCCATACATAAATTCTCCCATGATACTACACTAAGTAAATAACCTGTTGCTCAACTACTATCCAATAAATGACTTAGTATTTTGAATTTTTGTGTTTTACAAATGAAGTTATTAACTCATTGTTTTCACTTCCTTTAAAGGAACAACTTTGTAGAATTATTTAACCTTAATGTAATTGGTACACCGAACATAAACTTATAGGTATTTCATTTTTATTGAACATTGTGTATTTGTAATAATATTTTATTGTTTAAAAACCATTTAGGTTCAAATTCTTATTTAGTTATTTTGCAATTAAGTTTATTGAGCAGAAGTTCATATATTCATTTCATTGATATTTCTTTTTTTACCTTTCAAAAAAAATGTTACCAAGGAAAAAATCTCAAGAAATATACATACATTTTGTATATTATCGACTGGGTTTGAAATTTTCAATAGTTATAAAAATCTTCTTTTAGTTTTAAAAAGAATACGGGGACTTTTTTCGCATTTTTTGGGGGGGCCTAATTTATGTGGGGGGGGGTTAGTGCTAAATTTAGGGGGGGGGGTGCGTCATGAGTCTTAGGGGGGGTGGGCACCCCTGCATACTGATACAATTTTGTTAGCTCAGTGAGGACCACAAACTGCCTCACTCCTCGTTTGTGTATCATTCTCTTTGGACTTGAACAAAACGTTGAGGTTTGAAGAACCACATACAGTCAAATCGGCTGTGGTATTATATACATACAAACATTTGTAAGGATGACCGATTGGATTGGCCAGCAAAAAAGACACTGTTCTCTGCAGTAAAATCACTTTCCAGTGGTTTGGAACCCACCTAAAACTGTAGGTCCAGCGCATCAATCACAATCATCCAACTCATTACCCACGCACAGGTCTCAGACCTATGTGGACGTCATCTTCCAGAAAATAAAGGGGAAAAATTGTAATTTTTCCAGGTGGTACTGCATCAGGCAATGATGTACTACATAGGTGGTATCATTGATGAAATAGTATTCCATAAATATTAAATATTCCATAAATATTATTATTTTCCATGAATAATAATATCGATTATTGTACCTTTTCTGCAGGTGGTTCTGCATCAGACAACTGTCGACCTTGAAGCCGAAACTCAAGCGAAACCGGCAAAACCAAAACCGAAGCATAAGCGACGACCTCGACCCAAAGTCGATAACGAACTGTCACGAATAATTCCTCTTCATTCAGAAGACAGCATGGAGACGGAGGATGAAGCTCCCGAAGCTGAGGAACCTGAAGAAAGTGCTGAAGGTCGACCCTATACGCCTGAAAACGGTATCTACATTCCACTGAAAGGCCCCGATCCAATTCTGCCTCCCAAGAAACAGGAGATGGAAAGACCGGTACGCAGAACTGAATCGGATCGAGTGAGAAAGCTGGAACCCGAACGAACGAGGAAGAAAGAAGAGAGAAGTAGGAAGGAGTCGAAAAGCGAAAGAGCTAAATCGAAACCTGCTCGTTCCCCGGTTACACCGTCGAAACCAAGAGAATTGGACGAGAGTGAATTGTTTAAAATAATTCCGCTGCACGGTGATACTCCGCCTCGCCAGGGAAGTTTCGAGACAGAGGAGGTTTCCGCGTCTAGGTTTGTGCCCTGGAATGAGGGCAACTCGATACCTTCGCCCCAGTCTACCCTCTCGGGCAGGAGAAGTGCCGACCAGGATCTTAGCAGGACTAAGCCGGCTACGTTGGATCTTGCCAGACTGGAGGTGGCCAAACCGGGTAAATAATTTAATTCAAATTTGTTTAAACATGAACAATTATTAAAAATAATTTATGATAATGAGGATCCATCTTGTTTCCACTAATGAAAATTAAAAAAAGAAAAAAAAACACAATTGGAAATTAACTCACGTTATGGCGTGAAGGCCGTTTCACTCTGTTGTCAAGAGCATCGTCAGACGACCCACAGTACACAGATTTAAGGCATGAGTGAAACGGCCGTCACCCCATGACGTGAGTCAATTTCCTCTTAAAAATAATGTATCATTCTCATCATTACCCAAGCACAAGTCAAGATTAATGTTGGCATCATCTGCAATTGAAAAAAATAAATACATAAACTTCACTAGTGAGTTCAACACTTACTTATTTGTGTCGTGCAATTTTCATTAAAAAAATACCCGAATAAGTAAGTGTTGAATTCTTTAGTAAATTTTATTTCCAATAATTATTTATGTTTAAAGATGAGGTAAAAAATTAGTATGGTACTAAAACATCAAATATGTTTATATTATATTTCATATATTTATTTTAATCACATTATATCATTTTTCTGGGAATACTCCCATTTAATAGGGGATTTGTCTAACAATTTCGTCCTTGTAAACAAACAAGTAAAAGTAAAAAGAGTATCAGTCAATACAAATATGATACAAACAAAGTCAAGTCCTTAAGATAGAACAAATGTGAACACCATCACTCTGTTCAGATTTCAGAGTTCATTGAAGTCTGCCACAGAATAGTACGCTTTATCAATTAAATTTATTCATTATTATTCTAGTTCTATTATCTTTTCATTACTGAGCATGAATACAGTTTGACGACAATATCAATAAAATTTGACTCAACTTATTTGATATATAAAAGCCAAAATAATTGACTCATTCATCGCCATTTCTCGATAACTGCATGACTTAATAAGTTGAAATTTGACACACACCTACAGTAGTGGTCTTTTAGAGACGTTTGCTAATAAAGAACCTTGTATTATAATAAGAAAAACACCAAAAATGTTATAAATGAAGTGAAGCAAGCCTGATTGTTCAACTGCATAAATTTAGCTCGGGGACCAGTGGGAGGAGGCGTGGAGCCCCTGGCATGACAGTTAGGCGAGCAAAGCGAGCATGCCGGCTAGTATTATATAATTAAATGTGCGTGGGATGCTTTTCATATTTTGGGAATGGACAATACTAGTGCTGTGATCTGTTAAACAATGTTATTATCTGAAAGTTTGATAGATAAAACATTCACAATGAATAACAACTACACAATAAATCACGTAAAGTCCAGTCTCATTAATCAAGATAATAATTAATTATTCAATTTTTGTTAATTTAATAACAGAATTATTTTTTTCGGAAGGTGGGTGCGAGAACTCCTCGTGGTTAATGAGTTGTATGATCATGATTGATGAATTGGACCTACAGTTTTAGATGGTCACTGAACCTTTGGGAAATAATTTTACAGCGGAGAAAATAGTATTTTTGCTGGACAAGTAGAAAAGCGGTTATCCTTACAAGTGCAGCCCAAATGCTCGTGTCCTATCTTGTCTGACTTATAAGATACCTGGCACGGCTCGTAGCTAATCACTCCACTGAGTAAACTTTGTTCAGGTTCGACCTGAGAACTCTGACACCAGATCTGAGCTAGTCAGCTGGTCACTAGATATTATTTTTAACTTTTTATTGTAAATATAACGTCTTGCAGTCAATTTATAATTGTGAATAAATAATAATTGTTCTCACTCTTGGCCGAACGTTGTCGAGTTATGGAAACTCATCTTCAAGGCATCCTAGATCCTGGGGTCCTAAAAATTGACTGCTAGTTGTTAAATTTACAATAAAAAGTTGATATTAACAACGCAGATCGTTATAGAACAAGAAATCCAAGAATAGTATTTTTATTATTATTAATACTGTATTATTATTATCCCCTGAGTTATTATAATAAATTGTAGACTGTTGAGTTCAAGATTTAGTATAGAACAAGAAATCCAAGAATAGTATTTTTTATTATTATTAATACTGTATTATTATTACCCCCTGAGTTATTATAATAAATTGTAGACTGTTGAGTTCAAGATTTAGTATACTTTTTCTCACCGTATACTCAATAGTTTTATCGATTTCTTTCCCATGTACTATACTTTGTGAGTATTAACATTCCCCCATTCACCTCATTACCCACTCACAAGTCTCCAGAATCATGTAGACATCATCCGCAATTATTTGTGTAAAATAAATTCTATTCAAATGTATGTTTTTGTGGTTTTTCTATAGGATCGGGCACTCTTGATCTGGGAAGAACGTCGAAATCGACCGGATCAATGCGAGATGAGTCACGAACGCCCTCGCCGGCCGCCTCTCTAGGTCGAGGATCGCTCTTCAGGCGCAGTTCCGAGTCTTCCGGCAGCACAAAAAGCAGAACTTCTAGTTAGTTTTTGTCATTTTTCTAATAATTCAACAATGATTTATTCACTTTTTAAGTGAATTCAACGACTTGCAGTCAAATAGTAGCTTGGTAGCTTGTACATTCGACTGCAAGTCGTTGAATTCACTTGAAAAGTTAATATTAACAACGCAGTTCGTCATGGAACAAGAAATCCAGGGATTATTCACTTTATGAATAGTGCTCGTTAAACATTATCAACATAATAAATTATAGTCTGAACCTATTTATTTATCTATTTTTTTAATTATTTATCCAACCATTTATTTATTTGTTTGATTTTTTATCTATATTTTTGTTTATTTATTTTGCTTTTAGGGACTCATTGGATCACTTTAGTCAATCATTTTCTGGTTCTCCTTGAAGAGTTCTGTTTTTTTTACTGAGAATGAAGTCCACATAGGTCTGAGACCTGTGCGTGGGTAATGAGTTGGATGATGGTGATTGATGAGTTGGACCTACAGTTTTAGGTGGGTTCCGAACCACCGGGAAGTGATTTTACAGCAGAGAACAGTGTCTTTTTTGTTGGCTCAACGGTGGTTCGGAACCCACCTAAAACTGTAGGTCCAACTACACAATCACCATCATCCAATTCGTTACCTACACACAGGTCTCAGACCTATGTGGGCTTCATCCTCCGAAGAAAAAAATTTGCAATACTTTTTCATTGTTTCTGATCTTCTCTGTCGTTCTTCATCTGTAAAAACCCTTTGTACAAACCGTTGGTTATTTATTTTTCGTTTGATTTTTTTTTATTTCTGCAAGTTTAATCATATGCTTTCACGTAGTAGCTTGGTAAAAAGAACTCTATTTCATACGTGCCACCTAGTTAGTATTGGTTTAATTAAACGAGAAGCCAAAGGTATATTTAGTGGTATTGTCAATGTCCGCAATGCCTGAAGCGTTCAGTGTGATTTGTAACATTAAAAATAATTAGGGTAATCAATTTAGTTCTGTATACTATTGTTATAATAGTTGAACACAAAATATATGAACCATACAAATGAAATAAATAATAATAATAAGCGTATGGCTTTTAATGGTGGGGAGACCCTTACGGGTAGTTCCACCTCGCCGTTTGAGCCATGTTACGGGGAACATAGTGGACCTACCTAATGAAATAAATAACTTGGTAATATTCAAGTAGGTACTCTATTTTTACTGTAGTTTTTTTGAGGATGTAGCCCACGTAGGTCTGAGACCTGTGCGTGGGTAATGGTAATTGATGATATACAGTTTTACGTGGCTTCCGAACCACCAGGAAGTGGTTTACAGCAGAGAACAGAGTCTTTTTTGCTGGCCAATCCAATCGGTCACCGTTACAAGTGTACTCAGGACTTCGTAGCTTATCTTTATCTGACTGAACGGATACTTTCTAAGGCTCATGGGTATCACTTCCCTAGTTTGAAGGTAGCACTGAACAATAGCCCTAATTGTTGCCCTGATATTGATGATCACCCCAACACATAGTTTTATAGTGTGGAAACATTTTTTTTAATTTAGCAATCAAATCATTGTGTTTTCTATTTAATAATATATTGTAATGTTTGAGCTTTTATCAATAAACTCCTCTGGATGTGTTTTCCATCATCCAGAGAAATTATCATTGTTGTTTGCCTTTCATAAGATGTTATTAGAATCATTGTAGATATGTTTAGATACGCATCAATTTGTGGTTTTGATGGGATCGACGTTTTGTTTCAGATTCTGCTGATTCGAAAACTAGAAAAGATTCTAAAAACAAATCTGTGTTCACATCGTTATTCAAGAAGGGTGGAAGTGGTAAAGAGAGAGAATCTACTAGAAGAAAAAGTGCCGAATCTGAGAGACATGTCAGTCTGGACCCGAAAATCACCAACGTCGAGTTCACCTTCAGTCAGGTCAGTTATCGTATGTCAATCATATAGTTTATTATAATGCTTGAATACTGGCCATCAGGCTTGCTTCACTCGCCTTTACCTTCTAGCCAGGGGGCCCCGACCTTTATACAAAATTGTTAATCTTGTTTGTTGATCAGCTTTTGTCATGACTATACAGGCACAGATAATCAATTCACAACGCCATGTTTTTATCTAATTTTTGGAATAGGAAGTTATTATTAATATAAAATTATTTTAATCCTTTCTTATATACACTTTATATAAAAATTCTTGAAATCCTTTCTTAGCACACATTTAGTGCCACAACTGTACTTTATACCAAATTTCAACTATTTTTACCGTGTGGTTTTTCAACAAACTGTGATGAATGAGTCAGTCAGTACGTCTGTGGTATTTGGCTCTTATACATATCAATTTTTCACTCAGGTTTTCGTAAAAAAATAATTGAAATGTTGGAAAGTGTAATATATTTAATATATTTGCTTTGAAATAGTCAATGAATTTATTGCTGAAATTGGTCCTGCTTCCTCTGTGTTTTGATAGATTAAGTTGTGTATTTTTTATTTTGCTACTATCATCCGATTTTATTTTTTATTAATTTTATATTAATATTCGCCATTGGTATTTCACGTCCTGATAGTGAGCTGTAGAGGAATAAATATAAAATATATTCTTGTGCTTTTCTCATTAGACTTTTCTGAACTTGGAGCTTGTAAATTGATTGTTTGATAGAAGAAAAGGGAAAATGCTGGAGTGAAACAGGAATCGAGAAAGGAAGCCTTTCAAGCGTGATACATGGGGTTACTGATCTGCATTTTTCTGAATAAACTCTTTTACATGGCTTCTTTCAGCGCTTTCATTATTGGAAAAATAGATTGGCATGAATATACATCATGATGGTTTTTTTTTTTTTTTTTTTTGAGGATGAAGCCCACATAGGTCTTAGACCTGTGCGTGGGTAATGAGTTGTATGATGGTGATTGATGATTTGGACCTACAGTTTTATGTGGGTTCCGAACCACCGGGAAGTGATTTTACAGCAGAGAAAAGTGTATCAGTACGACTGTATTCATTCATAATAAACCAATGATTTGAATGATGAACAGACAACAATCAATGAACAATGTTCTCTGCTGTAAAACCCAATGATTCGGAGCCCACCTAAATCTGTAGGTCCCACTCATCAATCACCATCATCCAACTCATTACCCACTCACAAGTCTCAGATCCATGTGGGTTCCATACTAAAAAAAAAAATGATTATATTGGTTCAATACCCATAACCTTCTCCACTAGGTTATACATACACTTTTTCTGGGCTTAGAATAACGAGTTACATCGAAATGATTGTTCTTGGTGGTGTAAAATCTAGGGAAAAAACAATAATTCACATAAAATTATATATTTTTTATTATACGTATATGAAAAGCACGTGATTTTGAATTTCTTTATCCAATTCGAAGTCTAATGAAATTAGAGGAAAATGAAATGAAATGAAAATACTATATTGGAATACTATAAAAATTTTATCATATTCTATTAAATTTATTCATATTTAATATGAGTTAATATATATTATACGTAAATATATTTGATATATTACTTTTTCACTTGATATTTAAACATAAATAATAATTATTGAAAATAAACTTTACTAGTGAATTCAACACTTACTTCTTTGTGTGATGGCCATTTCGAATTGTTGAAATGCTTCCTCAGACACAGCTGGAGGCCTAGAGTCTCGTGTCTGACGAAGCATTCCAACAAGGCGAAATGGCCATCACACGAATAAGTAAGTGTTGAATACGCTAGTAAAGTTTATTTTCAATAAATAATTATGTTCACTATAAAATATATACATAAATACATGTTCACACATAATATCGTTTCCGTTATTTAAAAATATATTTTCTCAATGAGCTCCAAGAAGCTTGAGCTCGTCTAGTTAGACTCTACACTGCTCTAGGCTTTAGATCTATGTGTCACTCTAGCTCTCGCCGTTTAGACGAGCCCTGTTGATCGTGGAGAAATTGTTGTCGGGCAAGAAATGTAGACTCGTTATGAAATCCGGGCTAAGTGCCAAAAATTAACATTTTTGTTTTACTATCAAAATGTGGTCTATGTGCCCAGTATTACTTGGTAAAAACTGGGCTATGAAGTATTCTAGATAGAAATAGTTCAAAAAATTGGTAACAGATCGCGCCACGGTCTAAGTGCCAATGGTTGGATTACAAAAACCGTGCTATGTGCTGAACGCATTGCTGCTCACTTGCACATGTTTGGTTCATGTTTTCGTGTTCGACTGAGGTTTTGTTCTAAACGTCTTGAAGTGTGAATTTTGTGCTGTTGAATATTGTTTACTGTCGTGATGGATGTGGGAAAAAAACGCCGTAGAAGAGGTGAAGGAACTACTTCTAATTTGAAGAAGAAGCTTAGAGCTGAAGGAAAATCCTACGAGAATAACCAGGGTATACTTGTGCCTGAAAAACAACCTCCTTCTGTTGAGGTTAGTAGTAGCCTATAAGTTGTCTTGATTATTTTTTCATTCCTAGAACAATGTTGATAAATCTAGCTTCAAATTATAATAATAACAACCATTCTTTCTACCATTCTACAAAAGTGCATGTTGTTGCCAGTGCAAAAAGAAAAAACAGGTTATTAGAAGCAATGATGATGCTTCTAATCACTTGTTTTTTGTTGTAGGTTTCATGTCGTTGCCGGTATCAATGTAAGACCATCACTTTTGATTGGAAACTCAGCATCTTCAATCAATTCTATGAACTTGGAGACAATGTTAAACAAAATTCGTATCTAATGGGGAACTTGAGTGTGTGTGAGGTTAAACGTCGACGTCATGGATCATACAATGACCCGGTGGAGAGTCGAAGGCAGGCCACTGTATTTTTTTCCATTCCTGATGGAAAAGGTAACCACATACAAGTTTGCAAGCAAATGTTTATAGAAATCCATGGAATTACTAGGCGCAGAGTGGAGACCTTGGTCAAAGCAAAAAAAATTGGTGATGTTACTTATATCGAACGAAGAGGAAATAAAACCAAAGAGAGGAGGTATAATTCTGATGATATTCTGCGTATTGTGAAGCACATAGAAAGTTTTCCTACAGAAGAAAGCCATTACACTCGGGCCAAAAGTTCAATCATGTTCCTGAGTCAAGACTTAAATTATCAAAGAATGTATGATGCATTTATTGAACAACACCCAGAGAACAAAGTTGATTTCAACTATTATAAGAAGATTCTGAAGGAGAAATTTCCAAATCTCAAATTCCAACGGCCAAGGAAAGACACATGTAACACATGTGATTTACTGCAGAATCAGATCATGAACGATTCAAGAAATAAGATACTCCACAAGAATAAATTGGAACTTCATCACAGAAAAGCAGAAAGTGCCAGGGAAAAAATGAAAATGGATCACATTCAATCAACATCTTTGACAAGTGACACTTGTACAGTATCTATTGACTTACAACAAGTTTTCTCATTGCCCACCTTGACACATTGCCAAGTATACTATCTGAGGCAACTGTCATGTTTCAACCTAGGCTTGCATATGGCAGACAATAGCCAAGGATTCATGTTTGTATGGCATGAAGGCTTGAGTGGCAGGGGGGGAAACGAAATAGCCAGTTGCATTTTAAGGGGGTTTAAAAATAAAATAACACAGAAGAGGAAATTGACAGTGTGGACAGACAACTGCTGCGGACAAAATAAGAATAGAATGATCCTGTTTCTGTGGATTTACTTAATTTGTAATGATTATTTCGATGAAATTGACCATAAATATGTAGTCTCAGGACATTCTTATTTAAGCTGTGATCGTGACTTTGCTATTATTGAAAAAAGGAAGAGAGTAGAAAAGTGTGAGGTTCCATTAGACATAGTTAGAGTTCTTTGTACTGCTAACAGGAAAAAACCATTTTTAACAACTTTGATGGAAGAAGAAGATTTTTTAGATTTCGCAAAAGCTGCAAAAGAGTATCTTAATACAAGCAAGCTGGAAATTTCCAAAGTTAGTTGGATGAAAATTAAAAAGACAAGACCTGGGACCATTATGACGAAAAAAACTTTCAGTGAAGTAGAACCATGGGGACAAACTAATGTTTTCAAGAAGGGTATAAAAATGGAAGCATTAAAGGGGTTGCAACTACCTCGGTTGAGTGTGGAAGGGAAATTAAAAATTGAAAAAAAAGAAGATTTGAGAAAATTTATCCCTTACCTCAAGGACGAAAACAAAGAGTTCTACAAAGAGTTAATACAATGATAATATTGTAATTTTGTAAATATAAAAGTAATATTCTAATAATAGTGAAAAAGTCAATATCTATTTTTTTTATTGTTCACTTTATTTCAGCCTGTTTTTTCTTATTGCAATAAAATTATTATTGTGTGTTAATACAATGATAATATTGTAATTTTGTAAATATAAAAGTAATATTCTAATAATAGTGAAAAAGTCAATATCTATTTTTTATTATTGTTCACTTTATTTCAGCCTGTTTTTTCTTATTGCAATTATTATTGATAAAAGGACAACATGCACTATTGTACAAGGATTGTGAGAAATTTCAATATTTTAATTACTTTGAATTTTAATAATGAATAGCTTATATTGCTGTGTGATTACCAGCATTGGTGTCACATGCAACAATGGCTGCAGATCCATCCACACTAGGTCACTGACCCACAGTAGTTTGTTGTAAAACTGCAACGTGTATGCCTCTACTGTGAAATGGCCAGCACACTGTAATGTGAGTTTATTAATTACAGTCAAATCATTTGAATTGACAGTTCTGTTAGTATCAGTGGAATTGAAGAGTCGATCCACATCTTTGGAAATGTCACTTAGCCCATTTTTTATTTTTCTCACATTTGGACTAAGCTTGTTTATTATTATTAACAATGAGGCACATAGCCCGGTTCTTATTTTTTGAAGGCAAAATATGATTTTCTCCAATAAAGAAAGTGAATATTCACTTCAATTTCGGTGAATCTGGTCAGAACCAAGTACTAATACAGATGAGATGGAGAAAACTAAAAATAATGCAGATTATTGTTGTTTTGAGAAGTTTTATGGTTTTCCCGGAAACTTTGATTTTGGCACTTAACACAGATTTTACTATGAGTCTACAAATACTTATTTGTATGCTTTTTCTCTTGTATTATGACTTTAATCATATATTTCTCATATCTCATTGCTCCTTTGAACCTTTTACATTGAGCTTTTACTATCAGAGGTCAATAATTGTGCTTATGAGTGTAGTTCTATGTGAAATTTATCTCTGGATAGGAAGGTAATATATTATAATTTTAATATCAATATGTTGAATAATTTGACTTATAACATTGATCACTAATATAATTTTGTAGTTCCATATTACTTTTTCATTTGATATTTAAACATAAATACTTATTGTAAATAAGCTTCGCTCTATTTTCAAAATGGTTTTCATGTGAATAAGTAAGTGTCTAATTCACTAGTGAAGTTCTTTATGTCACTTATATAAGTTTTTTCAAATGCTTCTTTATGCCAGCAACTACATTGTAACTATAATAGCATTCATTATGCCAGTTACTAATAGTTGATGGGATTAGAATAGAATTGGAATTATATCATTAATATCATGCTCTAGTGCATTTGTGCCACTTTCAGTGTGAGATTAGGCTTTAGATTTATCAATTTATAACATCTCCATCGTTGATTACCTCATTGAATGTAAGTTGGAAATTTAACTGCGTAAATGTGAGGGGGGGAATGAATTAGTTACATGCACTGTTTGAATTATCTACAGGCTACAGTAAACGCAATTTAGTAATACATTGATAAATTGATATATAGATGTTTATCCAAATTAATGATAGTGTCATCTATCTACAGTAAATTTCAAATTTTGTTGTTGAAGTAGGCAGGTCTGGCCTGAATTAGCAAGTGTGGTATATAACATAATTCTTTCTAAATATCTATTAGATTATTTAAATTATAGCTGTGATGTTTTCCATGACAAAATACTTTACAGATTATTGAATATCAAAGCTGACACTGTATTTCTATTTAAATTATGATTTTCACTCATTTAAACTGGAAGTATGTATTTTGCTTCTGATGAAAAGCTTCTGCTCAGAAACAAAATGTACTCCTCCAGTTTCAGTGAGTTAAATCATAATTAAAATAGAGATACATAGTCAGTTTTGATATTAGATTGTTAATTATGCGATGATTATTTGTAAATTTATGTGTTAGATCATTGAAACTAATTGGGTGTTTTGTGCTTTTTTGTAGGAAAAGAAACAGCGGAACACTGGACCTGATGCAATAGTGATACCACTTCACTCTCCTGACAGCATAGCTGAGCCACTGATGATCTATGACCCTGTTTCGGGCAAGATGATCAGCACCCGGCCTGAAGAGGAGCTGGCTGAGATGCAGAAACAGTATCAGCCAAAGACAGAGACAAAAGAAGTGGTGGCAAAAGAGGGAAAGAAGGTGGATGCATTGCAGCAGCCTCCAAAGGAGCCTCGATCGAAATCTGCACCACCTCAGGGCGAAGTGAAGGTGGAGAGAAGGGTGGAGAAGAAGGAGCAACCCCCATCGCCCCCCAAAAGGAGGTTCAAGGATGCTGGAGGAGGAGGAGGAGTAGGAGGAGGAGAGGGGAAGAGGGATAGCGCAGTCAGCAAAACACCATCCTCAGCTGATGACTCATCATCAATGACACGCACCTGGAGTGCAGCAGATGGCACCATCATTGTGGCAGCTGATGTCATCACGCATTCTGGTACTTCACAAGTTCCTCTATCTATCTATTTCCTCTCTCTGTTTGTTGTCCTCCTATCGATTCTGCTCTATGTGTGCTTAACGTCGAAATGCCGTAGCGAGTAAGTGTTACAAACGTAATGAGGTGAACAGTTCCAGAGGAGAGGCCCGATGATGCAGGATGCCAGGACCCACCGCTGCCACCGACACAGGTCACGCCCGAGGAGCTCCTTCCCGAACTGCTCAAACTCTTACCAGCCGATTCCAAGACACCTGATGACGACGCTCAGCCAAAACCCAAGGCCCCCCAGCTGGCTGCCATCAGTGATGAACGCAAATCATCTGAGTCAGAACCCGATTCGGATGCTCTGTCACTTCCACATGAGAATGGCGCCGAGTGCGGGGATGATCAGGAGAAGAAAGGTCTTGTACATCAGCCAGACTCCATTGATGATGAACTACCCTATGTGCCCACGACTCTACCTCAGGAACGGTGAGTTTTCTTGTTATTTACATATTCTACTACTCTTTCTTCCATGATTGTTACCTAGTTAACATTATAATGTCACTTTTTGTATGTATTTTTAAACATAATTATCACTTTCAAACAATGCATCCTCATCTTTTTCCTAATGGATTATTCAGCTACATTAGAGCGATAGCTCTATATTTAAAAAAATGAGTTCAATTTTGTGCGTATTTTTAAACATAACTTTCACTTTCAAATGCATTTTCATCTTTTTTCAAGTAGCTTTTTCTAATTGATTATTTAGCTACAGTAGAGTGTTGATAAACTGAACGTGAAAAATGACAGAAAAGCATGTTCTTTATTTGGGGCCGTATTTATGAACGTTACTTCAGTGCTCTTGACTAGAGAGAATCTTTAAATATAATGTACTTTTATTTACATAAGTATTTCAAGAGTCCCTCGAGTCAAGAGACACTGAAGGAGCATAAGATTTCATTGATTTTTTTCCGATGAGGCTCACTTTGAAATGCAACTTCATATTTTCACTAATTGATTATCCAGCTGCAGTAGAGTTTTGATAATGCGAACTACAAAAGTTTAAATAAGCAAGTTATTTATCAAGATTTCAGTCATTTTTATTGTGATGTTAATCATATCAATGTTAATCATATCAATCAACAGCCTATGGTTCCAATCAGTTTGGATTATCAATCCTCTATGGTAGTTAATAATGTCATTTTTTGTACTTATGTACGTTTTTAAACGCAATTTTCACTCACAAATAATGCATTTCCATCTTCTCCTTGTAGGTTTTTTATAAATTGAATGTTCAGCTATTTTTAAATCTACTTCTTCATTTTGAACTGTGTTCGAATATGGAGATGATAATAGAAAATATAATTTTATTCTATTTTAAAGATTTTAGCAAGATTGTGAATGCAAAATATGTCATCATCTCTAGAATGCATTTTTTCTTATTTTTAACAACTAGCTTTTCACAAATTGAACAACGAATTAAGAGTTGAAAGCATTCCACTTGTTCGATTCTATCTTGCAGTATGTGCGTTTGAAAAATATTTTTACTTTTTTACATTATAATATACTTTTATTTGATCAACTTCTCATAAAACTGGCTATCTTTTTCTAAATACAGAAGAGTCGATCAGTAATATAGTGACAGTTTTGTGCTGAATAATTGATAATTATTCATGAATATGAAGGAACTACTCTAATATTATGTAAAATATTAGAAAATACATAGAACATATCACAGTAATAAATGTTTGTATAGAAAACTGATAGAAATATACATGATAGCAATCATGATAGAAAGTTGATTGAGGTCTCTATGTCATCTACATTTTACAGATTTTATCTCTACTTGTTTCCTGTAATAATAACTGATAGGGTTTTCCTTAAAACACTAGACACAAAGTCAATTATGGGATAAAGAATTTTGTATTTGTGTTTTTTATGAAACTGATGCTTAAAAGCTTAAAATGAATGTACTGTATAAAATGCGGTATTAGAGGCTGATGGATTTCGAGATTATTTATCTGATTTCTTTTGTGGATGCTGCTTTGCACATAAATAATCATTTTATATTTTAATAATTTTTATTAGTCGTTTCAATGCTATTAATTATTGTATGGATATAATGAATAATATCGCATGCCAAGATTAATGCAAGTTTATTGATCACCACAGAGCAAGGTGATACCAAACATTTTTTTCCGGGTGATGCCCACATGAGTCTTGAGATTTGTGCGTGGGTAATGGGGTGAATGATATACATAGTGAAATGGTATATCATGGAATGATATACATAGTGAAATGGTATATCATGGAATGATATACAATGATGACATGGTGAAAACATACAAGCCAGAACGAGATTCGAACTCGAGACCTCGAGAAACAGCAGCCAGCAAGTTTCTCTCAACTTTAATTGATGTTCTTTAAACTCATACAACTATTACTCATCACATTTTTATTAATGAATTTTTCCAAACTATTTTTAAGCATATTTGTGTCAGAATTCAATTTAATAATGATTGTTCAGTTTAGTTTAAAAAAAGCGAACATTTTTAGAAAACTTCAAAACCTTGTTTTGAATCCTTTTTTTAATCAAACATAGATTATTTCTTTCATTCATTTCGCGAAATATATTTTATGTGTTTCTTTCTATTCTCGGGCATTTGCATGTTCTCTATTTTCTATACAAAGCCTTTATTTAATAAACATTTTTACACTTTACAGGACAGTGAATATCAACAACTGTATAAAGAATTTAAAAAATTTGCAAAGTGGCTAAATATATTTCTGTAAAACTTACTGCAATGCTGGTATTTTTCTGAAAAAATTGATTAATCGGTTTTATCATTATTGACAGCAAAACAAATTTTTGAGTCAATCAACCAAAAGTTTAAAAAATTGAGATTATGTATTGTCAAAATGCATCAATTTTTAAAAAAAATGCATATATTTTGAAAAAATAAAATTTTTGAGATTTATGGTGTTTTATTGTCCCACTTAAAAAGTCAAGCTTTTTCACTAAAGGATTAAATTCAAAAGGAGTTCATCATGAAAACAATTTTTAGGATCCTGCACTCATGAAAGCACACCCCTCAATTATTATAACTGGATTCTGGAAAGTTTCTGTAATATTTATTGCAGATTCTTGGATGTCTTGTTCCATAACGATCTGCGTTGTTAATATTGACTTTTTATTGTAAATTTAACGACTTTCAGTCAATTTTAATTGTGAGTAAAAAATATTTCTACTCACACAGGCAAACGTGTTCGAGTCATGGAGACTCATCTTCAAAGACCTTTGAAGATGAGTCTTCATGACTCGAAAACGTTTGGCCTGAGTGAGTAGAAATATTATTTATTCACAATTAAAACTGACTGCAAGTCGTTAAATTTACAATAAAAAGTCAAAATTATAGCAGATAATAACTACAATCATATTACAGTATTACTTGACGTTTTTGCGGTAGTGGCGATTTTATCAAATCAGATTACAGATTTTTATCAAAATAATTATAATTGTTCATTATACCGTGTCAGAATCTTGAAGTAGTAACTTAAATCCATTGAAATTGAATCTGATTCTTGGCGTTTATTACTGATGAAATACCGTAATCAATTATTTATTATTATCTATTATCTATATGATATAATCTGTTATTTTATTCTCATTACTATTACTCTAAATACTGTACTGATATTTCAAGAGCACAGTTATGTTTTGCTATTAATTAACAATCAAATCACTACTTGCTTTACGTACTGAAAATTTATAGATTTACCCTTTGCAAATAAATGTTGAACCTTTCGACGTGCTTTCTTCTAGCTATGGAGTCATGTAACTAGCTGTTATGTTTTGCTATTGATTAACAATCAAATCATTACTTGATTCACAAACTGTAAATTTAGCTTAAGATTTACCCTTTGCAAATAAATGTTAAATCTTGAGACTTGCTTAAAAATGTCTTCTAGCTATGGAGTCATGTAACTAGATACGGAGTCATAAATTGTGTTTTTATTTTAAATAGTTTTTATATTTTCTATATCATGGCTGCTTTATTTACAGATTACTTATGTGAAATGCTAGAGAAGCATTGAACTGCAAATGTACACTAATAGAAATTTTAAATCGACCCCAATTGAACAAGATACAAGAAATCAATAGATAAGTGTAATTCTCAGGTCCAATAATTGGTGTTCACTTTGTGTAAATACACTTGTTCTTCACAAAACTTAAAAGACCAAAATTGATTTTGGAAAATATTTTGATGGATTTCCGTGTTCTTATTTTTATATCATGGCTTGAATTTTTTTCGCCATTGAGTAATTTGCATTACTGTACATTTCTCACTTCATCATACTATCATCAAATCATTGTTATTAATCATTAATCAAATCATTATTATTTCAGCAAATTATCTGTCATTACCTACGTGTTACTCACGTTACTCATACGGGTTTACAAATAGTTTATTGCTCTATACAAATTTTTAAAAAATCATTAGTTTATTGAATAACTTATCCATATGGGTAAACCACATTGTATGGTTTCGCAATATCAGCAATCACATAAATTAGTAAATTTTTTAATGTATGAAACATTTTCAATGTTTAGCTTAAATTCAATGTCCTGCATCAACCATATAGTTTTAGAGGTGAAAATCAACTTCGTCACTCTTAACATTTATAAGCCATTTGCATTTTGAAATACAGAATAATCAAACTTCTAACTTAAGTTATCTTTGTGGTTCCTATTCTTCTCAGGGTAAACCAATGGTAATAAAGAGAATGAGTTCAAATAATATAATTATTAACTAGTGACTAATTAGTATTAGTTTACTATTAGTAACTATGAGATTATGCTAGAACATTCGCTTTTAAAGTTTAATAATCAGAATAGCATTACAAATCGTATAAAAGCAAAAATTTGAAGGAAACTTTTCCGGTCAGTATTTTTAACTTTAGCGTAAAGATTAACTTATTTAGAAGGTATTCCGTAATAAATTGAACTCATCAATATAATTAGTACACTAATATTCAGATTTGAGTCATCAGTTTTCATCTCATCACCACAAATACCTTATTTTTATGATTTTTCATAAGTTATTATGTGCCAGGGTGTATAATCGTGCGTCACGTGAAATAAATGTGTCAGGATATGAATTATTTGTTCTCAGAAAGCATAATATCACCTCTTAATATAATGCCATCTCAGACACTTATCAAACTGTTTCTATAGCAAATTGTATTGATACTTGATATTTTTCTAGTCCTGGATGAAATGTTATCTGTAGTGATTCAAAAGTGATAGTATAAAATGCACTAACAATTTTTTCTCTAGGATTTTTTCAGACTTCTAGCGTATCAGCAAATTGAACAAAGCATGTTGCATTGTGTATCAAATAGAATGTTATGGCACCTAGATGATACACATATGAATGCATCATGCACTGATGGCAAATATTGAAATGTATCATTCATCAGAAGTCTACATTGTGCCATGTACCATGTATCATCTCAAGTCATAGCTATTCAGTGTTAATGTTAATTTATCCAACACTAGCATTTATTCATCTATTGCAATCGGAAACATTTCTATATTGTAGGATTATTTATGGTCTTATTATGGTTATTATAGGTGTGGTAAAATAAGTATAGTCTAATAGTGTGTAATATGGCTACACTATGGAATTTATTCAAATTATTTTGATATTTTTATAATTCAATTTGAATTACTTTTAATCAATTCACAAAATTTGTATTCATTTTCTAATAGTGTAATATGGCTGCGCTACTGAATTTATTCACATAATTTTGATGGGTTGATATTTGAATCACGCTCAATACTAGAGAATTTATTTATTGAGGTTTCTGTTTTTTATTAATCGTGCACTTGATCGTTATGATCGTGGAATAGCTCGGACATGAAAAAATTGTTATAACAAGAATTAAATAGCGTTTTAATAGCGTTTGGGACCGTATTTATGAACCAACCTTGAGGGTTTCTTAACTCAAGGTATTTATGAAAAGTATGGGGCTTTTCAAGTTTCGAGTAAAGGTTGCAAAGCCATTTGTGTAAATAGTTTTCAAGTCTACCTTGTGTCCCAAGTCCCAAGTTCCTTAACTCGAGACCTGAAAAACCTTTGTGTGAATGTTTTTCAAGTTTCGAGTTAAGTAAGGCTCAAGGTAAATAAGCTCATAAATATGTGTAGGTTTTTCAAAATGTGCCCATAGAAAAATTATATTACAGGTACAAAAAATCAAAATTGCACAACTACGTTAGTAAGAAAGTAATTGAATAGACAATATTTATAGTAATTGATGACTGATGAGGACAACATTGAAAGTAAAAAATAAAAAGTGGAAGAACTGTATTTTTAATTTTCACAACTTTTTACATTTTTAAGTAGATTTTTACTCTTATATTTAAGTTTACTCGGTTTTAATTAATTTGTATTATGTGTATTGTTTTATGTATAAATTGATTATACAATAACAACAGTAAAATAGCTTGGACATGGAAAAAAATTGTTATATAACAATAATTAAATAATAGAAAAGGAATAATAATAAAGGAAATAATAGAAGGAATAGGTTGAAGAAATGAAGAAAAAATCTTAGGTTGGCGTGTGGGGAGGGATCAGTAAAAAAATTCAATTTTTCACCAGACGAAAAAATTTATATATGCTTTGTGCTACAAATATACTATGTTGAACTTATGCCATGTTATAAATATGTTACGTTAGCTATGAAAAATTTACAAAAATCACTCTTATCCAGAAATAGGTCGCTACAATATCAGTACCTGGAATATGAAAATAGTAAAAAATAAACAAGATATTTGACAATTTTTTGTCACTTCCCTCATTTTGCACCAAAAAAGTACAGGTGTAACGCCGTATGCATATATTATTGTAACTTACCTCTTTTTTGACCCCAGAAATAAAGTGCCTGAAGTACATGAAGTGCCTTAACACATTAATTTTGCACATTCACTACTATCATATCAGTTATTTGTATATAATTATCAGTTAGAAAACGGAAAATTGTCAAGATTAGATTATGAAAAAATATTTATGTCAAAAGTTACAGTAAGAAAGGGAACCTTCTTCACCAACTGTTGCATTCTTTCTGAAAGCTTGAAATGACCACCTCTTTAACGCATGAGCATGAGTTT
Source organism: Conomelus anceps (assembly GCA_948455865.1). NCBI lineage: Eukaryota > Metazoa > Arthropoda > Insecta > Hemiptera > Delphacidae > Conomelus > Conomelus anceps. The sequence goes on along the minus strand of OX418226.1, from coordinate 18,332,136 downwards.
TGAAATAACTCCTTTTACACAAACTCAGCTATTGGAGTATATAGAAAGGTTTTTAAGAAGTTACCCATACAAAAATTATTACAGGTACAAAAAAGCAGGATTATACCAAAATTACATCCAAAAAAAATTAAATAAGAACTTTCTGTCACAACCTCACAACATTATAATTAGTCTTTGTAGTGGTAAAGGTGATATTTTGTAAGATATTCGTATTGAATAATAATACGAAAGTTGTCACAACCACATTTATTAAAAATAGTGAGATACTAGTTTCGGCTGTTATACCATTATCAATCTCAAACTAAAGTGCAGAGTAGCTTAATATACAGGGTATTTCAGAACTCTCTACCAATACTTCTAGGCAGTGTTACTGGACCACTAACAAAAGTAAATATCAAAATAAAATTCTTCTAAAATCCCCAGTTACTCACACAGCCGCCATTTTGTTTTTTTCACACATTTTTTTTATTCAAACACCTCTGAATGTATAATTTTTAAATTTTGCATACAGCTTTATAACAATTAAAACAATCTAAAAAAATTAATCAAAATTTTCCCACATCAAAAAAACAAAATGGCGGCCATTTAAAACATTTGAACAGGATTAAATTAATAATGGCTAATGATTTAAAAATTTGACTAGAATAAACTTTTTTAGATATTTTTATTGCAAATCTAATGATACCTCATTTTTCAAGATTGGCGAACAATTAACAGCGATATGCTACTTGTTAGGGTGTGCGGTGGTTGTGAGTGGGTTGCAGTTTATCGCTTCCAACCACTGCACACCCTAAAAAGAAGCATATCTCTGTTAATTCGCCAATCTTGAAAAATGAGGTATTGTTAGATTTGCAATGAAAATATCTAAAAAATATTATTCTAGTCAAATTTTGATATCATTCGCCATTATTAATTTAATCCTGTTCAAATATTTTAAATGGCCGCCATTTTGTTTTTTGATGTGGGAAAATTTTGATTAATTTTTTTTATTGTTATTGTTTTTAATTGTTATAAAGCTGTATGCAAAATTTCAAAATTATACATTCAGAGGTGTTTGAATAAAAAAATAATGTGTGAAAAAAACAAAATGGCGGCTGTGTGAGTAACTGGGGATTTTAGAAGAATTTTATTACAATAAGTGGTCCAGAAACACTGCCTAGAAGGATTAGTAGTGAGTTCCAAAACAACCTGTATACTAAACACGAAATTATACTATTGGCTAAGGGATAGGCTGACCTTCATTGACGGTTTGTGATTGGCTGAAGGCCATAACAAGTCACGCCTACTGGTGGGAGGAGCAACAAGCAAAAATAAGAATCACATTTTAGTTCTTGATTTGATTCTTATTTTTGCTTGTTGCTCCTCCCACCAGTGGGCGTGACTTGTTATGGCCTTCAGCCAATCACAAACCGTCAATGAAGGTCAGTCTATCCCATAGATATCAATCCCATCGATTTTTTATTCTAATTTTTATTGTGCTGTAACTCAACTATTATATTTTTACATTGTGATTTAGGCTTAGTGACTCTGTTCAAAATGTGTGAAGCATTAATGAATAAACGATTTTTTGGACTTTGACTTTGACTATAGCCAATAGTATCATTCCCTGTTTAATATATATTAAGCTACTCTGTTTAAGTTTGTTTGACAATGATAATGGTATAATAACCGAAACTAGTATCTCACCTCGTCTCATTTCTCATTTCGTCTTATTATTCATTATTATTATGATAGTTTGTGGCAACATTCAAAAGCTTTTTTCAAAATATATCCTTTTTAGAAGCTGTCCATACAAACATTATTGCAGGTACAAAAAAGAAAAATTACACCACAACTACATCAGAAAGAAAGTAATTGAATAGGAACTTTGTGTCACAACTTTATAATTAGTGGCAACATTCGAAAATAGATTATTATAATAAATCCATTTTTTCGTGTCCTATAATGTGCCACTATTTTACCCATATTTTTCTTCAACATTTTTTTCATAAATTATTGTGTTTGCAGGTCTTTAGCGCATCCTATGATACCAATCAAACAGAGAGTCTCCGAAGTAAAAACGTTTCCGATTGATAGACCTCGTTCAACCACGCCTATAAATCCATCTACTCTGGATGATTACATCACACCGCATGAGGAGAACTCCACTTGCCAGTGGGATAAAATGCAGATAACGCTTCCCAGGTTAGACAAATTATTTCTCCTCTGCTGTCTCTGTAGTTCGTCATTGTTGTCTTACAATGTCTGCTTTGAAACTTAATCACTTCATACGCGAAATTGAGGTTACCTTTATGGGGATAACTATTGAGGTTAACTATTTGGGCTTTAAGTATCAATCATTGGCAATCCAAGTTATATCCTGTAAAGGTTTTTTCAATCAAATTAATCTATTTTTCCTTTAAAGATTAAGTACATATCATCAGGACATACACAATTATCAGAGGCAAGCTCAACGAGACTCTAATCAGATTCCTGTTGCATAACAATTTAAAAATTACAAGTGCAATCTACAAGTTATTATTATTAGGCTATTATTGTCACGGTATTTTATTATTATTATTATTATTATTATTAGACGTAAAACTCCCACAGTGGAAGACGCTGAGTAAAGATGGTTCATTTTTTGGGCTTGTTCTTCTTGTTTGCCCACCAGCTTTTCATTTTTTGTGCGAACTCAGCTTTTCTCTCTTCACTCCGTTTTGTTCCAACTCTTGAAGGTTTTGTCTCTGGTATAACTTCCCATTTACAAAGTTTTTTTCTGAAGTTTTTTCTATTGTAAATTTCCATTCTCCTCCATTGAAAAGTGACGCTACATAGTTTACAATTATTTTTGTTATTCTATTGTCTGGAAGCCTCATGATATGACCATAAAATTTAAAACTGTTATTTTATTATTATTATTATCTACAAGTGAAAACGTTCAAAATATTTTTGCAGTAACTATAGTAACTGAGTAAAGTAACTAGACTTACATACTAAAGGCACACATAGGCATACTAATAAAACTGATTTGTAAATTATTAATAAACAGTTCTACCTGGTCAGAGATTCGTTGAGCTAGATTATCTCAAATTGAATTGCCACTGAAAGCTGTGTTGAGTTGCGCTGCGCTTAACCGTATCAGCTGCTTTCAATGAACGCCCAGCCACTGGAAGTTTTGCTGCTCTGCGCTGTGACAGTTGCCGGACGTTTATTGAAAACCATTGGCTTGGTTTTAAAAGCTGTTGTAGCACAGCTCAGGTCAACTCAACTCAGCTTTTAGTGGCCGGGCACCCTGAGGGTGAATAAGGGTTATGCGATTTTTAACTTCATTTTGAATTGGGATTAAACGAAATATCCGTAATAGAAACTTAAATTATAAGTATAAATGTTTTTGATAGATATTCCTGATCCATCAGATCTGAAATTACTGATATATACTTAATTTATAAATATAAATATTTTTTGATAGATATTCCTGATCCATCAAATCTAAAATTATTGCAAAACTGAACATCGTTCTGTTTCTAAAATTCTTTTCCTGAAAATCCACCAATCGGCCAACCAGCTACAAAATTTTGTTAGCCAAAAAACCTGAAAAAGTAAAAAAGATTGTACAAAATTAATCGTTTATTCAAAAATCATCGCATTTCATCTTCATGTGCTTAGAGTACCCCTTCGCATGGAAAATGTTCTGTGCAGTGCTGTATGTTGTGATAATGTAAATATATAATTTAGTAAATGTCAGTGCTTCTTAAATGGTCAAGTTCATGGGAGCCCTACCAACCGGTAAATGTTACTGGTGGCGTCTGATTGTTCTATTCAAATTTTTCAACGTTTATGGCATTGAATATATCAATCAGACACCACAGTTAACATTTACCGGTATGGCTCCCATGAACTCAATCATTGTTTCCACCATGTAATTATTGTTGATCTGGCTTAGTTGATGTCTGCTTCTAATTGTGCCTCGATGTCTTTTGTCTCCCCGGTCATTCTTCATATTCTGCTTTTTTCCTTTTATTTACTCTCTAGAATAGAATCTTCCTCCCCTTCACATGTTGAGCCCTTATTTCTAAATCTTTAAACCTTATTTTAACAAAATTAATCACATCTTCGTTAATAGTCCTGTAAATATTCTCCTTGATTCAATTTACGTCATTTGTATGTAGGCGATTTCAGTTACATGTACAGTATCACAAAAATTAAGTGAATAAAATTACTGATTTATGAAGAATACTGAATCACTAAAACCCACTACTGAATCCCATAATTTTGAATTTAACCATAAGAAATTTCGGTAGGATAAAACTGTTAGTTTAGGCTACATATGATTTATTTTGTAATCACTAATACCTAGTGAACCTTTTCTGTCATTATTCAAAATGTAATTTTAAATGTGTTTATTATGTTATAAGAAAGTCACCTGAGGACATGACTGCAGCAATATTATGTAAAAGTAATTACAACTCACAATACAACTAGAAGACAAGGGTTCTATTGGTGTGAATGGAGTAATAAATCAATAATTTATTAATTACAATTTTAATTTATTAATAATTAGCATGAAACTGGCACTTTTTATTATATTTCGCTATTATGGATAATTATTGTACAACATTATGACAAAAAATATACAATAAAAAGCAATCTAGAGAAACAGTCATTATTTGATTTTTCAATGCACTTATTTGATTTTTTAATACAGAATGTAGTTATGAGGCAGTTTAGTTTGTAATTCATTCACAGAATATGGGGCATGTAGTTTTTTGAGTATGGATGGTATTTTTGTATGATGGATGTTTCAAATATTATGTAAGTTTCATTGAATTGATACTTTAATAAATTCATATTTTGTTTAAATTTTATAAAGTCTTATGGAATTTTTACTGGATGGGAGCTATTTTTTATTAATCATGAAGTTGGATTGTTGTGGAGTAGAGATTGTTATAGTTTGCTGTTGAATATGTGCTTGAATGTATCAATTTATAATTTTTAATAACTTACTTTTTATATCATTCTGGTGTTTGAATGTCCTTAGGGGTAATCTTCTCTAATTCTGTCTTGTGAAGGATTTATTTACTTATTCATACAAAATATTCGAGAGTGTTTCTTCAGAAAATTGTTTCAAAATCCTGAAAAAAGTCATGCTTACTTTGTAATATTGTGATCCATAAGCTGCAAATTGTCTAATTGGAACTAGAAATTCATGACAATGAGAATATTTTACATTAATTTGAAATTTTGTATACTTAATGTATTCCTGACTTATAGAACAGGCTTTATTAGCCAAATAATTATTGTACTTGAGAAAATAAATTGTTGACTACATAAAGGTTTAATGATAATAAATATTTACTCCGACCAAATGTTGTGGAATATGGCAGGTTTTAGCAAATTTAGGTAACACTAATAGCAAAATAATTTCAAATGAGTCACTAGAAAGCATATAATGACAATATGAAAAGCTGCACTGGGATTGTAAAGATGTACGTTATGCTAAAATGCTTAATACAAAACGAGTTTGTTATGTAAGTGTATCAATTTACTTCATATATTGAAGGTCAAAAGTAGATAGTCTTGAATAGACTATAATAAGAATTATAATAGAGTAATGATGTTAAGTGGGAGCTAGGGTGGGTATGCTTTTTCAAGAATAATCAATCTAAAACCACATTTTAAGCGATTCTAGACATTAATTAAACCATTCTAACATTATTTTAACCCTCATTGTTTATCAAAGTGATTTTTATCTAGTTTTTGCATCACAGTCAATGGAAGATCCAGATTCTTGCTAAAAATTTGTTGTTCAAGTTAGGTTAGGTCGTGTCAAACTTAGAAGCAGGCTACTTGAAACTATTTTCACTATTTTTGATCTCACTGTACTGTACCGTACTTGACAATGTTTTTTAAAAGGGATGTTTGGGTACACCCCAGAATTATTTTGAAAAATAATTCCTTAAAACCATATTTTCTGTGATTGAAGACACATTCTTTGAATCTTTTGTCAAAAATTGCCTTTTGGGGCATGATATAACTCCAAAATATTTTTTGTCTCTGGGGGTGGGACGGGTCTATCCCCCCTGTTCCCCCTTCATAGATATGCCACTAGTTCGTTTCCATGTCTAGGTCTGACTTAGGAATTAGGATTTGACTTGGACAAAGATTAAATTGTATATTGTTAACTGAACTGTACAAAAGCATTCCTTTTCCCCTATTTTATGTGTGAACATGCAAATGTGTGTTCACAATAATTTAGTAGGCCAAAGTCCAACCCAGCACCAGGCCAAGAAGTCCAAGATACTGCCAGGCCAAGCAATTGTGTAGAGGAGTGTTAGAGTCTTATTATACAGGCCCACTGCAGTCGCGTTTGCGTGATTGGTTTCAGATTATGAACTACAGTTGTTATAGAACACCATCATGTTATTTAGGGATATGTTGCAATCTTTATTAAATTGATAACTTTGAATTCTAAGCGATGCTGTGGCTTTTACGTGTCACAGCTGTGTATTGCTTGCACGACTGCAGTGGCCTGCACAGGTGTCTGCTGTGGCGTGCGACTGCGACTGCAATTGCTCTGTATAATAAGGTTCTTCTTAAGATACTGTAGAACGGGGGTTCCCGAACCTTTCCTTACCGTGCCCCCTCCCAATGAAATGAAAGCCCCCCTTACATAGTAGTTTGTATGATTATGTGAGACGGTTGTCTTAATTTGAAAACGAAACATTTATTCCACTGTTGCAAGATACAATATTATAAGTTTGAATGAAAATTAATCTTACTGGTTTAACTTTACTAGTTCTCTACTTCACTAGCTCTCTATTTTACTAGTTAACCTAATTCCAAGTAGGCTAAAGTTAACTGGTAGAAGAAAAATGAGTTAATACATTTTCAATGAAAATACAGCTTATGTTTGAAAAGAGCTTTTTTAAAAACTTTGGGCAAGCAAGCTAGAAGTCTTGTTCTATTTTATTTTATTTTTATTGTAACTCTATTCCACACTCAGACTCAAGTCTTTGTGGGATATTCCACTATTTTATTTTTTGTATCTAATCAAACATTTGTATTTGTTTTTTCTGTGGAAATAAAGTTTCATTTCATTTCACTTACTAGTCATTTGTAAAACGTTGTGTAGACCAGCTTAGATTCTTAAAATTTCCAACTTGCGTTGCTCCCACCTGACTTGTCATCTTGCTCCCCTGTTCGGGAACCACTGCTGTAGAAGATATATACCTCCTAAGATAGGTACTAAAGTGCTGTAATATTCAAAGTAGTGTTCTAGTGCAAAATTGGCCACTTACCGATTTCAGGACCGACTCAATAAAAAGCGAAAGCCGTTCGAGGAGTCCCAGCGGCGGTGGCAAGCCACGCACGCGCACACACGGCCTTCAGATGCGGGGCTCTACTCCCCCCACTCCACCCCCGAGCCCACCCCCACTTCCGCCCCGAGCCACGGCTGCCTGGGTCAGTTTCGAGGAGGTCGCCGAGCGAAGGCGCGCACCCAAACGCATCACAACTCTCCCATCATCTGCTCCAACCTCCCATGCACATGCGCATACTGTTCTCAGCTATGTGAACCCCGAGGAGTGCAGTTGCGAGTGTCATGACATCACGCAAAGTGGTCCTCCGTCTAGTCGCAGCGGCAGTCGGTGTCATGAAGTCACTCATATGACGTCATCAAGCAAGAGTGCCAGCTGCAGTGCAACCACCCCCCGCCATAGGCTGACAGATTTGCCCGGTGTTGAAACGCTGAGTCGTGACAAATCAAAAACACGAAACTATCGGACATAGAAATAAATTTAGGTACAATTGAGGGAAATTGGTTGGTCTGATGGTGTTGGATTGTTGTGTTAGGGTGGTGATTGGTCATGCAGTGAGTGCGGTGTTTATGCGATTTTGATGCTCAGTCACAATCGCTCAAGACTGCTTTTGGGTGGATGACCGTGCTTCAATGATTTGATGTTATAAGCTTTATTATCATTGCCACGTAGTTCAGAACCCACCTAAAATAGTAGGTCCACCAACAAGTCTACCTAAACTAACCATAACATGGCTTTAATGGCGAGGTGGAAGATTATTATTATTATTATTTATTATTATTATTATTTTCATTATTATTATTTATTGTTGTGTTTTGTTGAAATGCTTCCTAAGAGGGCAAAACTAGAGCTTCTCTTCCACTTAAAACTCTCAACTAAAAACTATAAATCTGATTTAGTACATTAAAAGGTAGCACCCAAGATGATTTGATTGAATAATTACCTTTATTAAGGGCGGAGTTAGGACGTTTGGTCCTCCCTATTACTCAATCCTAGGGGCCGTATTTATGAACGTTCCTTCAATCTCTCTTGGCTCGAGGGGCTCTTGAAATTTAATGTATTTATATGGGCTTTTCAAGAATCCCTCGAGTCAAGAGACACTGGAGAAATGTTCATAAATATGGGCAAAGGTGTTTAGAATATAGGAAGTGGGTTGGACTGAAAATTACTATGCTGTTAAGGTAGGTCCAGACTGTGAACAAAACCAAGTTGCGAACATCATTCATTCCGTTGCACAGAATCAGCTGATCGTATCATCATTGCGTATCATCGTCTGATCATTGTGTTTGTAGTGTGCTGTTGCCGGACGGTGATACGATGAACTGATTCTGTGCAACACAGTAATGTTCGCGATAGGGGTTTGTTCGCATCGTGGACTTACTTTATGACATAGTCTGTAGTCCAGTAGCTGATGAGGACTGCAGCTGCGTTATTTCAGCAAAATAGTTTCAGACTGACCCACCTTACTATTCATAAGTAAATATAGTCGATATAGGATACAGTGGCCGTTTTGCCAAAATCAAGAAAGTGAGATTCCACGCCTGGTTTGTAAATACATGGCTGTGATTGGCTGAGTTGATATCACTTCAACGCCCAGGTGTGGAATCTCACTTGCTTGGCAATAGCGAAGCGACTCTTACTCTGGAATAGAAGTAGTTGTTGGTGAAGTAGAAGCTGTAGAAGCAAGTTGGTGCTTGCTACCTTCAGCGGCCTGTTTCATAACAAATTGCAATTTACAAGTAAACCTCCTTGCAGAAACTACAATCTTACAAGTGATTGTAATATTAGTTTTTATGATACAAGATTACTATGTGTTTGTTTGATTGATTGCCTTTGTTAAAGGCGGAATTAGGACTCTTGGTCCTCTCTTCCACTCAACTCTAGATTAGAGAGATGTACAGAAATATTGAGAAAGTTCACTTGAATATAATTGAACCTTGAACATTAAATTTGATAATGCTAATAAAGGTCCGAAGAAAATGTTTTTGTGGCTATTATTTCGATATTATCCATGTACCGGTACTTTGTGTTTGTTGTCCCAAATAAACAAAGAAATCAGCTTTAGTGCACTTAACTGACGTTCTCATAGTTTTGTAACAATTGTTCCAGTATTGTTCTATCAGAGCTATCAAAAATTGGTTCTTGGATTTTAAAGAAACATGACAAGAACCGAGAACGTCAAGTTCAAATTAAATCAATCAAACACATAGTAATCTTGTATCATACAAACTAATATTACTATCACTTGTAAGATTGTAGCTACTACAGGGAAGTTTACTTGCAAATGTATAAGTAATCATACTGGCAAGCTGATGTTCAAACCCTTTTATGGGTTATCAATCTCCCATCACAATTTTTTTTGTGAAAAATATTTATTTCCTATTTTTATATTATATAACATCATCATTGAGTTTCACTCAATTGGTGGCATGTCAATCATTACTAGAACTAATTACTAAGTACAAAGTTAATCTTTTCTTGTTTCACCACACTTACATCCAAACCCATCAGATTCACTAGATTTCTTTATTTTCAATAAAAGATTTATTCATTAGTGATTCTTACCGCCTCTCGCAATTTCAACTACAGACTGTTTAATATTGACGAAAATTGCTATTACATATGTGCTTTCAAGACAAATAAACTGACTCAATAATCAATTGAACGAATGTTTATAATAATAAATTAAAATTTTGAATAGTTTCATTAAATATCAGTGTGTTCAATATTTCGGGTGTACAATATTTCCTCACCACCCTTGCAGTAATATATTGATTACATTACTGACATTCAAGTATTTATTGGTCGTGTTTATGTGTATAATAGAAAGTGTGAAAAGTTTATGAAATCTATAAATTAACTTAATAATTGAAAATAAATGGTTACAAACCTACATTTTCCTGTTGAACAGTTTTCCATTTATTAATAGGACTAGCTCTTATTGGTTTCAATGAATTAGTTTTAACTTTACATCCAAGAGTTTTAATCACTAATCTAGTAACAATTAGACTCAGAAAATAGGTGAAAAGAATATCAATATTATTCTCATAAAAACGATCCTACACTTATCAGTTGAAGCTGTGCGCAGGGTTTTTGACCATATTTGTCGGAGTTTCTTGTATTGGATATTATTAAGATGTCATCTATTGACATAAAAATCCATCAATTATTTTTCGAAATATGGGGGTCAAAGTTGAATTTTGTTTTTTGTTTTTAGGAGCAATTGATCTCACCTGCAAGTTATTTGCTTTTGATAAATTATCTATAATTGAAACACACCTTAAGGAATAAAATGACTTATTTTTTATTTCGATCGAACTATTGGGTTTTTTCTAAACAAATTTTTAAAAATCCAAAAATTTTCAGTTTTTCCAAGTTTATTTTGAAAAAACTAATTTTTGGATTGAAGTTATAAATGTTATTCTATTCCACAAGGTGTCTGTTTGTTAAAAAAAATTATCAAGAGTTTAAATAACTCATAGGGGAGATTAATTGCCCCAAAAAAAAACGAAAAATTTCATCTTTGAACCCCCATATCTCACAAAATAGTTGATAAAAAATGTTTTTCGCATGGCAATAGATAACATTTCAATTTCTTGATAAAATCCAATGCAAGAAACTACGAAAAACTATGACCGAAAACCCTAAGCACAGCTTAAAAAATGAAATATCAATCACAACAGCATGATAATACTTATATTTACACTAATCAATTACCCATATTTGACAGCAAAAAATGAAAATTAATGTATGAAGAGATAGGAAAATTGTTGGAAATATATATTTTAAAAACCGGGAAAATGATGGTTTAACCATTGATTTGAGGTTGTCTACTAGAACTCTAGATATACGCTACATAGATTGAATAATAATATTAATTTAAGTAAAATAAGGCTGATGATGCATTTTTGTAATAAATTAGAGCATTATTGTTGAAAATTAAAATTCTAGATAATAATAATTATTCATTATTATGGTTGACATAAGTGTGACTGGAGTATGCTAAACCAGTTTCAATCGAATGAGTGTTTTTGTGAATAGTAAATTATGTTTGCTTTGAATGGAATGTGAGTGTAATTTTTCTCCATTATAGCAACAAATAATGTCAGCAAAAGTAATTTCTCAAAATATATATATTTTTCATGTTTTGTAATGAAATATTACATTTGAAACACCTTTATTTTTCCCATTTTTTTATAATCAGTTCAAATTAATATTCCCGAACAATATTCCAATATGAATAAGTTAGAACAAGATCATTATTTTCGAAATGCCTTAAATCCTTTGGAATTTCATAATCAGTGATCAAACGTTCGAATTATTTTACAAGCATTCAGAAATTTAATAAAATTGGTAACATTTTCCAAAGAAGACTCGCGAGGTTGAATGTTAGAAGATATTAGTTATTATGAAATCAACCATTGAAATATTAAATTTAACGTTCGAAAAACTCAAAAAAAGAACTCGAATCGTCCAATCTTCCAGATTTGCTTAAATTGTAGGTAAATAATTTTGTTCTACTATTCTTAATCAACTTATTCTCAGGAAAATTTTCCTTTAAGCTGTTTCCAAAAATTTACCACGCATTTATATAAATGTCTCAATTGAGTTGATAAAAGATAATTAAATCTTGTTACTGGATCTCCAAAATTGGTAAAATAAAATATTGTGCTTATTAAAAATGTGTGGCAAAGACTATTATACTATAAAGGTGTAAATATTGTTCATGATATCAGATGACATTGTTCATTTAAGCTGTTTATAAATTAAAAAATGTATAAAATTAATATTTTTTGATAAAACATGAACTTTTGAATCTAGTTATAACTCAAATTTTGAACGAAAACATTTTTGTTCATCTCAAAATTGTATCAATATATGTCCAATGTTGTAATTCCATCACTAACTAAATTTTCAAAATAGTATAAATCAAAGTAAATTTCAGCATGATTAAGCTTTTCAATAATTTTGCATACAGTAAAATTAATTACCTCCATTTCCCTCAACCTGAATTGAGACAGAAATATTTGTTCCCAATTTTATTAGTTTTGTAAATTCATAGCTTATAAATTATGTTTTACATCATAAACTGCAAAACATTGCAGTTCCAATTCCGTGTCATTACTTCAAGTGCCTTGTTTATGAATTACCTCTACTTGTAAAGTAGCTTTACTTGTAAAAAAACTTTACTTGTATAGTTAATCATATTCCTTACCAATTAGAAGCGAATTAATTCTAATCTTGTAATTCTTCCTTAAAATTTACGCCCGTTTTAATCCTCAACAAACCCCAACTTTAAAAAAAACTAATGTTGTTTTTGTTAAAGAAAATAAGATCGTATTGCACTGATTATTTCGTCTTGTAGATCAAAAATAATATCTATTGGTCGTATTTCCTGTTTTCAATACATAAACAGCAATAATTAAATAGGGAAAAAAACTTTCGAAAGATTTCAAAAAACTTGGTTGTTATCAATAAAGTAAGAAAATATTAGAAAAATGTCAGTTTGCACTGATTATTTCGTCTTGTAGATCAAAAATAATATCTATTGGTCGTATTTCCTGTTTTCAATACATAAACAGCAATAATTAAATAGGGAAAAAAACTTTCGAAAGATTTCAAAAAACTTGGTTGTTATCAATAAAGTAAGAAAATATTAGAAAAATGTCAGTTTACAAGATAACTGTTCTATTTTTCTCAAGTACATTTCAAATTGAGAAAAGCATTAAAATACATGAAATTTCACGACTATGCAGTCAAATAATTTGAGTAAAAAATTAAAATATACTCACTGAGCAGACAGCCATTTCGGACCGCATGGGTCCATCATCGGAGCACTGATGAAATGGTCCGAAATGGACATCTGCTCAGTGAGTAAAATATTTTAATTCTCTTCTCAAATTTTTGACTGCATAGTCGTAAAATTAATTGTAAATAACTAGTGAAACGTGCAGTTCGTCATGGATACCAAATTTCAAGATTTTATCATGGCTAGACATCCAGATATCCAATGCTTTAGATCGTCAAATTTTTAGGTTACAAAGGCATATGCACAAATCAACTTCAATAAAACATGTTTTAAACTGAAAATCACACCAACATATGCCAGAATTAAACAAAAAATTAATCAAAACCAGAAATTACTTCTAAATTACTAGTGAAACGTGCATGTATGCCACATTTCAAGATTAAAACATTATACTCATTCTTATGAGGCTTATTACCTTGGGTGTTTCAACTGATAGCCCATTCATATAGCATAGCCTACTTTTTATGAAATTCATTCACTAAGGAATTTTTTCAAATAAATGGTTTTTCATTTAAATTTCATCAATGAGATGATTAAAGACCAATAATTTCCTTAATTAAATTTTTACTCTTATGAACATTTTTTCGTTAAAAATTGTTGTAGAAAACTTCTCAAATAAGTAAGAAAATATTGAATTAAAATATAAATAATTGATATGTTTAGTAAACGGTTGTGTTTTGGAAGTTTAATTTTCGCCTTAAAGCATAAAATAGCTATGTTTCCATTGAAAAATGATGGTTTAACTTTTTAAATAAGTAGGAGAATATTAAATTGAAATAAAAATGATTGATATAAGTTGAGTAATGAAGTATTGGTTGTATTTGGAAGGTAATTTTTTCCCTTAAAGCACAAAATATATTTTTTGTTAATTTTTGCTATTGTGTGACCATAGTACTAGCTGCCTAGACTTGCTATACTGTGCATTCAATCTCTTTTTGTGATGTATGTTAACCTTTCTTTCATTTTAATCCTCTTTAACTATTGATGTTATAAATCAAACCCACTTTTTTGTTGACCTTACATAGTAGACCTCCTAGTACCCATTTGTGTGTAGAATGCTTATTATTTTACCATGTACTTAATGTAAATAATACGCTCAATATTTCCAACTCACTTGTATTGTGCTATAAAAAACCTAATACTTGAATAATAAATTCAGTGCATCTTAACGGATAATATATGTTCATAAGAATTTTATGAACTGCTCATATGTTCATGGAATAACTGACAATCATTAGTTTGAAGAGTATTTGTTGAATACTCAGAAGTTGAGGAAAAGGTTTCTCACAAGATGAGACTCTATTTGTAATTGTGTGGTGAGTTCAAATTTGATTAAGAATTTGTTGATTATAGCTGTGATTTACTGGAAGGTACGTATACACCATCTTTCTAATCCTTTAATCATATTATTCACTACAGTTCCAAGTTGTAATTTCAGTCAGTTTGAAGGATCATTCCCTTATTATTTTTTGAACAGACAAAAAGAAACAGCTCTGATATTATTCTGATTTTTTATTCATTGATGTAAACAATACATTTATATAGTGTATTTGTTTCACTGAAGAACGTGTATTGTTTTATTTATGGCAATTATAGCCGACCTTCATGATCATTATGATTTTCTGGTTTTGAAATCTGAGAAGAATGAAATTTTGGTTATTAATACAACTGGCAGGTTGCCCGATTCAATTGAAACTGGATTTCTAGAATGTGTAATAATCTATTAAGAGATTTAATTTGATAGTCTCTTTTTTATATTCCTTCTCCTTATTTTTCTTCTCCATCTTCTTCTTTCCTCTTCATCATCTCCTTGTTCTTTCTCTTTTTTCCTCTTCTTCTTCTTCTACTACCGTACTTCTTTTTCTTCTATTTTTATCTTTCTTCTTCTTTTTTTATATTTTGCTCTTTCTACTTCCCTTATCACATCCCGGGCAGCTTCTATTTTTAAAACGTTTTTCGACACATCTGATTCTCGTAGATTGCCGCTTTTCTAGTGTGGGACATCTCCAACTTTTCCCCTCTTCTTTTTCTCCATTTTTCTCCTCATTATTCTTCCTCTCCTCCTTCTTCAATCCCTTATCCTCTAGCGTTAGTCTCGCCGACAGATTACAGCAAGTAACTGTTCACTATAGGATGATGGTCCTATACCATGACTCACCTCTAAACTTCCCATCTATAGGCTACCAAGTCTATAATTATTATTATTTCTTGATTAAAGAGTGACTACTTTCAATGAATATGATACCTCATTATTTTGTCTTAGTAACATCTCAGTAAGACTAATTTAATTATTATTGATATTGAAACAAGAATTGAATCCAGAATTATTATGTTGAAGATCCATCTTGCTTCCACTAATATTTAATAAAAACTTAAAAACACTTTTAAGTGGAAATTTACTCACGTTATGGCGTGACGGCCGTTTCACTCTGTTGTCTAGACTCTAGAGCATCGTCAAACGACACTCAGTGTACTGTGGGTCGTCTGACGATGCTCTTGACAACAGAGTGAAACGGCCGTCACGCCATAACGTGAGTTAATTTCCACTTAAAAGTGTTTTTTAAGTTTTTATTCCAGAATTATTGTTAACAAATTGTCTCACTCATTGCATGGTGTCTGCAGCAAGCTTTAATTGTATAGCTCATAAAATATAAATATAATATAATTTTAATTGTAAAACTCATAAAATATAATATTATACAGTAATATAAAATGCACTTAAACACTGAGTTCAGTACTTATAATTAAATTAACTCTGTAAAATTGTATTCATGCATTGAAATCGTGATGAATCAATGTTGTACTAGTAGGCTTCTTGGGTTTGATGCAGATTGGAACAAACATACTTTTATTATTATTTGATCTCATATAACTTATTAAAAACTAAATTTTAATCACATTTTGCTTCTTATTTCAGATAAAATTCAAATGCAGCTTTAATCAACAAAATCTATTTCATCTGGGTATGGCATTTACAAACATAATAATTATTGATATTTTCCTCCAAACAATTTTCCGAGAAAATTCATGATTCGACGTTGTTTGTACCTTGTTTTGATATATTACCAATAAATATTTGCCGTTTTTGGAATAATTGATAATTTCACTCAAGATGTATATCACTTGAATGTATATCCACTGTTTCAATGTACACCTTTCATCAGATTTTCTGCAAGCCGTGATCAAGTAATATACTATTGGATTTAATATTATAAAATATAAGTATTATTGAATTATCACACATTTTTATTCTATAACATTCTGAATATTGTGACTGATTTTTTTCAATGAGTGAGTATTATACTTTAGGTTATCGGTATTACGTCTTTAGGTAATTAGTACAACATGATTGTATGCAATAGGTTATACTGTAATATGAAACATAGAGTTGGTTTTGGTTTGTATTGATTTTTTAGTAGCTATAGACTGTCTAAAACTTCAAAAATTATTCGCAATTTTTGAAATTAAAGTAAGATATGTTTGTTTTTATTAAAAAATAATTCTAAAATTTATCGTGGATTCTGATCGAAAATATGTTAAAGATTCGTATTCTAGAATTGAATTTAACAGGACTTTAATAATATAATTTCTATAATTATTTTTTAGGTGTTAATGGGGATCCTATTTGTCAAGATGTCAAGTATGAGAGAGGTTATTGAAACTATAGTTACGTGATATAGTATATTTAATTATATATATTAGATCTAGTTTATATTGTTACAAGTTGTGATTTATTAATAATCAATAATTATTATTCAAATAGTGCATTATTAATCAACACTTTTTAAATGGATAAAATTTTCTAAAACTTCATGAGTTTTGGTGGAAGGTCTTGAATTCTATTAATTATTACAGTCATATTGAATAATAATACAAATATTAGTATTTTTTTCTTAGATGCAATTTTGATATATTTATAAAACGTACATATTCTTCAATTGATGATTATTTTTTAGTCCCACGTGCTGATTTATTTACTGATACATTTTTTATAATCAATTTTTCAAAGCTGCTAAAATGTTTTCAATAGTTGAACTTTCGAGTATTCCGTTCAAATTAACAATAAAATATTTTTGGTTACTATCCCATTGTATATATTATTATACAAGCAATGTTGTTGAGTTAAATCTTAGAGTTAAGGTATAAATATAAGCGAAAAAGCTTGTATTTGCCAATGTGGCTGCTTCTATATAGTAGCTAATTCAAAAAATAATTGAAGCCATTCTTTACACTAATCATTTTTTTTAAATCTCACCAATACTATATTTTTGAAAGGTACATCACCTTAATTGAAATAATTCAAACAAAGTCAAAATTCACGAAGAAAGCCATTTTGGAAGCCATTTTTGTCACCATAAATAAATAACTATTGTTTCCAATAGAAACTAATGTAGCTGGGGGAAAACAAATAAAATACCGAAAATTTTTGAAAATATCAAACAGTTAAATTAATAGAAGCAGGATGTTTTGAAAAACAAATCATGGTTATTTGAGTTCAGGTATTGATCCATGTAATACTAAGGTATTAACATGATAATTATGATGAATACTATGTAAAGCATATTTTTGTTTTCTACTAATTGTTTGATTGACTATGGAAAACTTCAAATTTATACGGTGTTTTTCTGTTGCCTTCCAGTCTTGAGGTCCAGACCTGAGAATCACTGCTTGAGTCTGAAAATCTAGGTGGTTCGTTGTATACAATCAATAATATAATATTCGAAAGATGTTGTTTAAATTTCTATTGAAATTGTCAGGAAGTCATAACTTGAAGAATTTATATTATATTAATAGTTTCATTTTTTACAGATTTGACATAAAATTTTCCTGTTGAATTTCTGAAATGTTATCCTTAGAAATATGATACGTCGTTGTTCTACCTTCTAGAGTAGTTAATAAACTCGTTATATTTATAAAATCGATAGTAGGGACAATTATGAATGAGTTTTTAAATTGTTATTTGTAAGCAATTTATTGCATTAAGACTTATTCAAATTTATTGATCAATTTGCAAGAATAACCGAAATTCTTGTTCTATATCTTGTCTAATACTAATGAAACTATCGAGTACAGATTGTACAGAACATTAATTTTTGAACTAATAATACATTATCCAATAATAAATAATATAAATGTTATTTGTTAACCAGTGTGATCGTTATTATGAACATGATAATTATGATGAATACTATGTAAAGCATATTTATCTTACTAGAATATTTTTATATTTTTGTTGTTGAATAATACTATTATTTTATAAATGTTTGAATGATCTAAAAATGTTGCAACAATGAAATAAACACAAACCTTTTCTAGACAATGTTATTTCATCACCAATAAAATTCTTGAATGCATGAAAGCAATAATATGTGAATGAAAAAAGTAAAATGATTCCCATTTGTCAAACAAATTCTGTGAAAAGGTTCGATTAATTTCATAAAACTCGAGAAAACTTTCATCAGATTTTGAAATTAATTTTTTTTCATCAATATTCAAAATAGAAGCGAATTTGCTCGAACCTAGAAATCAAGGTATATAAAATACCAACTGTTTGTTGCTAGAAGCTAGAAAACTCAAACAGAAGAATAAAGTAATCGAATTTTTCAGATTTCCAGGGGCCTATATTCTCTGGGTACAAACTGGTTGCCAGGGGTTAGTTCTAATACCTAAATTTCATCTTTTTTCAGTGGTTATTTTCAAATTATATTGTATAATTTTCTCTTTAAACTAATTTGCTATGATGAAATTCCTCTGCCCAGCATATCTCAATTTGTGGTATTCAACAACCTCCTTTTTCCCACCACATCCTTCCTTTTGTGAGTTAATAAGAAGTATTAACTTTTTATGATAACTTCAATGGCTTTCAATGGCAATGTCAATTTTAAATGAGAATAAATAATATTTTTACTCACTCTTGGCCAAACATTAATATTATTATTATTATTGAACGAGCGAAGCGAGTTCTTCCTTTTGACTTGAGGCTCGAGACTTTGTGTGTTTGTGGATATGTTCCACGATAACTTTCTAACGCCTTTATCAATCATCTTCAAATTTGAAACACAGATTCTTGGTATCTTTAGACAGGTCAAGTTCATTGGCCAATAAAATTAACCGACTCCATCCTTTTTGAGGCAATCAAATAGGCCCTTCATTGATATATATATATATATATTTATCGCCATATATAGAGAATATTTGTTTCTACGATTCTACCATAAATCTATGCATTTGCAATAGATTTCAAAATATATTTTGAGTTATTATCAGCTGTAGGTGAATATAAATGTGATCAGGTTTTTTATAGAATCTCTATCTGATATATTATTTTCATTGCCCTGATATTTGGATGTAATTATGAACAGCTGTTTTTTATGTGGTAAATATATCTACTAAATATATTCCATTGCCCTGATATATAGGTATATGATTACGGTAGCCTTTTTTGTGGAAAATAAATCTGTGTATCAGAGCAACGATGAACTTGAACTTAAAGTGATATGTTTTGTGAATTTTTAAATAAGTATCTTCAAAGCAACCGTTTTTCGTTACTACCTACAATAAGCTTTCCAAATGAGTTTCCCTTTCAAAAATTAATTGTTTGCAAGCGAGTTCTCCAGCCCGTTGGGTTCACTAGTTATTATTATTATTATCATTATATGGTTCATTTTTTTACTTCTTTTTTTTGCCCACCAGCTCATTTCATTTCTTGTGCTTTCAGCTTTTCTCTCTTCACTCCATTCTGTTCCAACTCTTGTTTAGTCTCTGGTATAACTTCCCATTTATAAAGATTTATTCTGAAGTTTTTTCTATTGTAAATTTCTTTATTATTATTATTTCTACTTGTCAAAAATATTATTTATACTCATTTAAATTTGATTGATATTCGTTGAAGTTACCATAAAAAGTAAATATTAACAACGCAGTTCGTCATGGAACAAGAAATCCAGGAAAAAGAAGTACTTAAGTATGATTATTTTCATCTATTCCTAAGAAATGTAGTTTCAGCTCCTTGAAAAATGCAGTAAACAAGGAAAAGAAATAACTACAAAATTCATCAAATTTAAGCTGGTAGCTCAAATTGTTTGTGAAAAATAACCTGAGCTGCAAAACAGACTGAATTTAGCCAATAGATGTTTTATATGCATGCAACAGAATAATGTCTTCTAAACTCTTGTAAAAAAAAACGAAAATTAGATTATACCGGACAATAATCAGCCCGGTTCTACTCTATGGATCTGAGACGTGGAAGTTGAGCAGCAAAGAAGAAAAAAAATAATCGTTTTTGAAAATAAAGTTCTCAGAAAAGTGCATGGACCTACAAGATCAAACACTCAGAAAACTAATTAACATCAACAACACATACATAAAAAACAGTAGCGAGCTCACCACAAAAATAAAAGACACAAATTTCTCACAACTCCACTCTTGCATTTTTTGATAAAACAAATCTATACACCAACATTCGAACATACCTATCAACGAAACAATAGAAATAATAAAAAACATCAGTTTTCACAACAACACAGCTATACAGAACATACAAATGAAATAATAGACATCCTAAAAATCATCCCTCTTCAAAATTACTTCACATTCAACAACAAATTTTACTCACAACCTGATGGGTTGCCAATGGGCTCACCAATATCCAGCATATTTGCTGAGATCTATCTCCAACACTGCGAAAACACTTACATACTCTTTAATAACAAATTTCACAGAACATAATATACTGGCACAGAAATGTAGATGACGTTCTATTGCTATACAGAGGGAACAAAAGACAATGTGAACAGCTCCGATCATAAATAAACAAAATACACAAAAGCATTGAATACTCACCAGAATATGAACACAAAACAAATCAATCAATTTCCTAGATCTCTCAATTACAAAGAACACAAAGCAACAACACAGCTTCAATATTTACAGAAAACCAACAATAACAGATACACTAATACACAGGCCCTCCAATCATCCAACACAACACAAACACTCAGCGTTCAGGTCAATGCTACACAAACTGCACAACACACCACTATCCACCAAAAATTACAACACTGAACTAAACACAATATAATACGTAGCACAAGAAAACCGCTACGAGCATGACCTGATTGACAAACTCTATCATAAAATAACAACAAAAAACAAAAAATACATCACAATGACATACATTAATTCACAATCAGACTAGTAAAACCTTCAAAAAAGCCGGCCACACCATCGCATTTAGAACAAAAAAAAAATGCACTCGCACCCAAAACCACACTGAACACAAATAAATGCGATATCTCACAAACCGAACTGCTCTGAAGTGAAATGCATTCCTCAAGCATCTCCAATATAAATGTGTAAAATAATATATAAAAGTGAAATACAGTGTCAGTTTTAATATTAGATTGTTCATAAAGTATTTCGTCATGGAAAACATCACAGATTTTTAACAAAGTTAATTAGTCATTATGTCCAGTGTCACACGACAAAAATAGAGAGTTGGAGCAAAACTAATCTAACGATTTCGCTTATTTCTAGTCTGAACACTCAATAAGGGTGCCATCTTGTTTTACGAAAGATGTCAAAGTATCTTAGGATAAACCACAAAACTTCAATACAAAATTGATTAATTATGTTAGAATTAGTGTATACATTACCGGTAGCTTGATTCTGTTTTTAAACATTCCTTTTTTCCAGAAAATAGCATGTAAACGTTGCCTTATATGTAGTTGAAATTGACTTCTGTTTCTGGATGATTTTTAATGTTGGGAAGACCACTGCGAGTAATTCCACCTCATAGTTAGAGTCTTTTATGGAACGGACCTACACGTTTTAGGTGGGTTCCGAACCACCGGGTAAGTGATGAATCAAATGGTTTAATGGAAGAGTTGGCCGCTCTCCGAGCGCGGTGTCAGGATGATCGTGAACTAGCGCTCGGGGGCTGATCTTGGAAGGGTAACCATGACGTAATCTGCTGTATCACTGACTTGGTGGTCCGGAACCCACCTAATTCTTCTAGGTTTTCCAAGTTTCATAAAAGGCTCAAACGGCTAGTGTTATATTGGTGGGGTTACTCACAGGTCCATCCGCATAGTGTTAGGCCTGTTAGGTCCATCAATAACACCACAATTCTCCACACATTACCGTGTGGGCATCATTAGCACAAAAAACGTAAAGTATTCTTTATTTTGAATGCAAAGTGGTTCCTAAATTCTCTACTAGGTGCCGCTAATGTATACAGATTCTACAGAGAATGCCGTTGCGCTAGAAAAGGCAATATTTACGGCGCTGCGAATGGGAGTTCATGCATAGCTGCACCAGTACAACTATATATTTTGTGATATATCTACACAGTAGTTGATGCTGCAGTACTTGGCGTTCCTAGCGGATTCCTTAGGAACTACAACCTTTCGTGTTCGTTCATGAATAGAGTGGTGGGGCTTGCTTGCAGCTCGTAGTAAAATCTTTCCATTGGATTGAGGATCAGTTTCAGCATTGCGTTGGTTGATTCATTACACGTGTGAGGTTATGGCCGTTATGTCGGTTGAAATTCATCGTAAATTTTCGACAACCGGCATGGATTTCGTGTATTAATTCATCTGCATCTTAAAACTGTGTATCTCTCATTAGATTTCAGTGAAATTCGTTATCAGTAAACTAAATTGTTATCATATTTTACAAAAATGTAAACGGAACGTGGATTGAGGTTACATTACAATTGTGTTTACGATTTGAAACTCAAATATTAACGGGTTTTGCTTCGTGTTCTGTGTGTTAAAAAAGTGTCTCCAATACAATGATAGGATTTTCTGGCAATTATTCAAATGTTTCTTGTGAAATTCTATCAGTTAATTTGCCTGTACAATGCTGGCAATAGCTGCAACCTGCTCTCCTGTCATCTTTATATTTGTCATCGCATTATCAACAGTAGCTGTAACTGGATTGCCATTAGAAGGTGAGCTAAATAATATTGCAAATTTACTATTATAATGAGTGAACTTGACTGATAATAATTGAATATGAAGGCTAGCTAATGCTAATGCAATATAATTGTATGGGAATAATCATTTTTTGAGAGAAAAAATTAATTTTATTTGAATTTATTAAATTCACCCCGAGGCCCGCATTAGCAGGGACCCCCAACTGTGAGCGATACTTCTTAATAAGTAGCCTAATTATAATTTTTTTCAAATTATAATTGGCTGCAGATGAAAATTAATATTTAAAACCACATGGAAAGAGAGTCCCTAAATATGACTCCACGCTACCAAGGGCCCTATATTGGCTCTAGCTGTAGGCCTCTGGGGGCCCTTGAAACATTGGGTGCTATTCACGTCATGAGCCCCAAAAGATTGTTATTTCCTGCCTTCAGGGCCCTATATCAGCCCAAGGTACGAGCCTCCAGGGGGCCTTCCCAAGCCGTGGGCCCTTCAAGCTTATTATTGCAGGCCTGCAAGGGCCCCCAAACAATGGTGATTTTTTTAAATAATTAGTTGAAAGTTTTTGACATAATAAGTGAACATAAAAAATTAAATATGTCCCGAAGTCTCCATATATGACCTACTTGAAGCTGTCAGGGGCCCTTTATTGGTTCCAGCTGCTGGCTTCTGGGGGCCCCTCAAACATTGGGGAACTCCACGCCGTGGGCCCCAAGGGATTAATATTATGGACTTCAGGGCCTATATCGGCCCCTTAAAACTCTAGGGGTCCTTGAAGTAACGAGGCCACTGATTTCACTGCTTGACCGGGGGTTGGGAGTTTCTGCAGATTATAGAATAGAATTTATTGTCATTTACTTACAATTAAAAATAATAAATATTCTCCTTCAAACAGATTATAATCCAGATTATAATTATTGTAAAATTGCATCATAAAAAATGGATATCCATTTCAATAGTTTACTTATTAAAATATTGTTACAAAAATTATTATATTGTTGTAAAAATATTTATTAGAGAATGATGTCACCAATGAATTAAAAAATTGCAAAACAGTATTAAACAGCTGGCCAGTAGCTAGTAGGGCTTATCTGCTTTATCACTAGGTGGTCCAGAACCCACCTAAAGTTGTAGGTTGACCATTCATAACATCATTTTTTTGGGATGAAGCCAACATGCCATGGGTCTGAAACCTATGCTTGGGTGATGGTGATTGGTAAGCTGGACCTACAGTTGTAAGTGGGTTCTGAACCACAAGTGATTTTACAGCAGAGAAGAGAGTCTTTTTTGCTGGCTAATCTAATCGGTCACCCTTACAAAGAGTGTCTAGGAGAACGCAGCTTATCTCTATCTAATTGAACAGATATCTGCTATACGGCTCACGGCTATCACTTCCCTATGAATGTATCATCATCCATTTCATTGCCCTCGCACAAGTCTCAGTATCATGTGCGCTTCATCAGCAAGGAAAAAATATTTATTTAACAAAGTTTTCCTGTCAACTTTTCAACACTTCCGAGTGTAGTAATTTTCTACAAGTCATTTGTAATCCAATGTAAATCCAACTCTAGACGTCACAACGCGGCGAGAGAAAAGAAGTGCAGATTTTAAAGACTGTAGTACCATATAATAAAGAAAGAATAGTGTAAGAAATAAGGTGAAAGCCGTCTTCGCCAACTGAGATGGCTTTGACAGTGCTAGGAAAGGCGCAAGCAGCTGTGGCGTTAGAAAAGTTTCACCTCCACCCACCAGCAGTCGAAAGCAACAGCTAGACATTCAAATAATTATTGCGCTCAATTTAACGAGAATCAATTGTATACTATGCTACAGGTTTAGTCTAGTCTGGTGCAAATAGAAGCGAAGACGCAGCGTGACACTTTGTGAAACCCAGAAATGAATTGGATTGCCCAAATAGAAAAAAATGCATTCGTTTTACAAAATATTACCCTGCGTTACGTCACCAAGCCTGCGTTTTTATTTGCGTCGTGACTGTGTTCATTTCCAAATTGTTCTGAGTACGGTAATTTATTAGTAGGTAACTATAGAAAACTTTTGGTTGTCAGTGACCAACACTTTTGAGTGAAGTATGTTTCATACCATTATTTTCCCAAGGCTTTCATTTTCTGTTTTTATTTTGCATAGTCGTATTTTTGTTATCTTTCTTATCGTTTGGTTTTTATTCAATTTTGTTTTCTTTTCGTTCTTTAAATTTGTTTGTGTTTCATCCCATTTTTTATAATTTGTATTGTTTATTCCCTACTTCGTGTCTCATTCCATGGCTTTTGTATTATCATGTAGTTCAAATAGGCATTTTTTAACTTTTCATGTGAATTTTAACGACTTGCAGTCAAATATTTGACTGCAAGTCGTTAAAATTCACATGAAAAGTTAATATTAACAACGCAGTTCGTCATGGAACAAGAAATCCAGGAATTTAGGCATTTTTTCGTTTGGTTTTTATTCAATTTTCTTTCTTTTCGTCCTTCAAATTTGCTTGTGTTTCACCCCTTTTTCATAATTGGTATTGTTTCTTCACGTCTTCAAATAGACAAGTCTTCAGCAACTTATGTAAATAATAATTCATTTTATTATTTTCAAACTTCCAAATGTTTATTAGTTGAGTTGATGTGGACGTGAATTCTTCAAGGAAAAATTAGCAAATTTTAAAATATTATCTCTTATCAGAAAATGTAGGAAAACTCTCAAACAATATTGTTTTCTACAATTTAAAAACGTTCCACTTTTCTCAAGTGTCATACAAAAATAGCTGAACATGACACTCGAAAAGTGTACTGAATAGTAGACGAGTAAAGAATAATAAAAGATGAAATAATTACATAATAAGCTCATAAGTGGTCAATCTGATTGCCGTGAAACACAGAGATTTTCACTGTGATTCATTAGATTCAGCCCAATTGGTTTTAAACAGAAGCAAATATTCACTGGAGCGGTTGAAAAAAGCGCTCAGTTTTTTATCAATTATCGTATATCAATATTTTAAATTATGTAATGAAGTTAGATAATTTTTCATTCAATTTTTTCAATATGTTAAGCGTTAGTTTGGGTATTAGAAAGTTCTTTCTTTGAAAGCTCCAAAAAGTTAGATACTTAGGTGAAGTTCTACAGTTGAGGTCTACTGTTCATATTTGTGTTCACAAAATATCACACTGCGTCAGGTCTCCAAGCTGCGTTTCTTTTTTTGCAAGGCTTTCTGTCAAACTTCTCGTTTACTCCAGTTTTAGCTTACCTCTTTGATAATACCAATATTTTGTAATAATAAATAGTAACAGTAGCGGATTTACGGGGGGGGGGGGGGGCTTTCGGGCTGAAGCCCCCCCCCCCCCCAAAACCTCCAGAGTGTAAATTTTTTCCAATCAAACCTCCAGTTTGAAGCTCGTAAAATATTCATTATAGCAAGAATTACTTAATTCCACTACTAAGTCTTCAATTGTAACATGAGATCCCATATTTCTATAAGAGGAAAACTAATCGTCAGATAAAAACTTTAGAAAAACATCTGTTTTTACAGTGTGGAATTCACACAAAGTTTATCTATTAAAACTAGATGAAACATTAGTTCGTTGAAAAATTTGTATCTTATTAAAGCTCCCACATTGATTTTCATTCTTTAAAATTGAATAATATGACCGTAATACCGGAATAATACTAGGTCTATGCTCCTTGACAAACTGTTGAACACACCAGATTCAGCCATAATTCAATCAAAATTTTCCAATATACTTTAAATTTAAGTTAATTTTATCGCCGATATGGTTCAAAGCACTAGTAAAGCTATTTTTTTAGTTCAGGTATGATTGATTAAGAAAAATTCAAAAGCTTTCACAATACTTGTTTTCAGTTCACCTCTACCCCCCCCCCCCCCCCATCATCAGTAGCAAACCAGCCACCCCCAAAAACATTTTCTGGATCCGCCACTGAATAGTAATCAATAATATAGTCTCTAATGGTTAGACCTAGAATTTGATAAATATTTACAGCAGAGGCTCCATTTTAGAATGGCAGGGGGGGGGGGGGGTCGTGGCCTCCTAAAAAATGTATATATTGATACTAATAAATAGAACAAAATTTCTTCCAAGTTAGTTTGAAGTGACTGACAATTGAATAAACTGACAAATATACATAAACAGAATTTATTAATTTCGAATTCCTTTAATTGCTATTACTTTATACTGAAGACTTCCGCAATGGCGGATATTGACAACAGCATTGAAAAGCTGATGGGAATCGATGAATGCTACTGTACAAAAATATCAGTCACCACCGGGAATCGAACCACGGACCTCTCAATTGCCGGTTGAGCGCCTTAACCACTAGACCATGGAGACCTTTCTGCACAACAGCATTCATTTTCAACTTGGCCATATCGGCTCGTATCTCACAAGTTAGTTTGAAGTGACTGACAATTGAATAAACTGACAAATATGCATAAACAGAATTTATTAATTTCGAATTCCTTTAATTGCTATTACTTTCTTCATTGGAATAGAATTTCTTCATTGGAATAACATTATTAACTTAATAAAATTGTAATAAGGAACACAATTGAGCCAAAATTTAAACAATTTAAATAGTTATTAAAAAAACAAATCTGACTGCTTTTTGCCCCCCCCCCCCCCCCCACCCACTTATTAGGTTGTACTAAAATGGAACTCTTGCGTTACAGCTGTCATACTTTCACAATTGTATATAACAATCGATAAAAATAAAAATTACCCATACAAACAAAACCCAAATAAAACATACCCAAATAATTTATTACGTTGTCAGAAGGAAAGAAGAATTTTATTGTACAAATAAAAAACGATTTTTAAAAAAGTAGTAAAGGGTGATAGGTAGCTAGAACTCGGGTTATATTTTTGGCTATTTTTCAATATTTTACTTTAAAAGTCCTTTAGTTTTCTCAGGAAGCTGATATACGAAAATTATTCCAAGGTCCTCCTTGTTTTACTAGCATATAAATAATGCAACATGGAGCGATAATATTATTTCACTACTAGGTGCTCGCCAATTGCTAGGTAAAGAGAGAGAGAGAATAGGAGAGAGAAGTTATTTTTTAAAGGATTGAATCTTGTGCTTCATTCTATTCCCATCGTTAATAAGTCTATTGTTCATTGTTATGAAAGTCCCACTATGTGGCTTGTCTCAAGGAAACTTAAGGCTTATCTAAGGCCAAAGACAATACATGATCCCGCTTTTTCGTGTTTTAGTTGCGGGGAATGAAAATAATACAATTATTTCTGAATGTAGAGCTTCTTGAAGTACTAGTAGTCTGAATGTAGTAGCTTGTATATTATGGAAGGATGTCCTTTATGCTTTCCTTATGATCTTATGAGGAAGTGATAGCCAAGTGCCGTAGCAGGTATCTGTTAAATCAGTGATAAGCTACAAAACTCCTGGGCGCTCATTTTAAGGGTGACCGATTGGATTGGCTGGCAAAAAAGACTGTTTTGTAAAATCACTTCCCGGTGGTTCGTAACCCACCTAAAACTGTAGGTCCAACTCATCAATCACCATCATCCAAATTCATTACCCACGCACAGGTCTCAGACCTATGTGGGCTTCATCCTCTGAAAAAACAATTACTATAAATATCCTACTATACCGTACCTATTTTGCATTGTCACAAAGACAGTCGAGAGAAATTAGCTCAAATGAAATTCATTATCCTTGTAAATACCAACTTTAGGTTGTGCGTAGGGTTTTTGGTCGTAATTTTTTTTGTAGTTTCTATCATTGGAAATTATTAGAACATTGAAATGATTGCCGTGAGAAATTTTTTTTCATCACTAATTTTGTGAAATAAGGAGGTTTAAAGTTGAGGTTTTTTGGGGCTTAGAGCAGCTTATCTCACCTACGACTTATTTTTTTCATAATTTTTTTGTAACTTTACACACTGGGGAATGAAATGATGTATTTTTCATTCCAATCAAACTAAGTTTGTGATGTTTTCCATGACGAAATACTTAATGAACAATCTAATATTAAAACTGCTACTCACAAGTGAAATATAGTGTTAGTTTTAATATTACAAACTAAGTTTTTAAAAAACTGAAAATCTTTTGAAATTTTCAATTTTTTTTGAAAAATCTAAATGTTTGATTTAAATAAAAAAATATATTGTTTTATTCCCTGAGATGCCTTTGAGATATTGAAAAATTATCAAAAGTTTGAAATAATTCATAAAAAAGATCAATCGCCATCAAATCCCGAAAAATTTCAACTTTGAGCCGCCATATTTCACAAAATAACTTTTTCTCATAGCAATAGATAACATTTTTTACCTTAATAACACATCCAATAACTTACAAGAAACTTCGAGAGAAAAAACAATTTATTAATTATTTATAAACACACAAATAGATATTATTTTATAGATATTTAGAGAATCTCAACTCAAGACACTGTTATGGAAAGTCTTTTTTCAATTATGATACCCTATTATAAAACAATACATGAGTTCGATGTTTGATTGCTGCCCTAAGAAAATTCAGAAATGAAAATTCTATGTTACCCAATTTAATGCAATTTTGGAACAATTTGGTACCTTCTTGACTTATGTATCTATCAGATACTTCTATCACATAACGAACGATAGCGTTATTGGTTATTCCGGTAGTGATCCATTTGAGTTTTTTCCTCTTGAATAATCAGAATTAGTAGGACATTCACAGATCGATTCCCTCATAATCAATCGAATAATCAAGATGAATCCAATTTTCCATCCAGTTTAGGAGTCGCGATGATCATATAATATCCAATTTACGGCGCGATCTACTACTCTAGTGTACTGGAATTGATGAACTCACGATCTACGGTAATCCATATGGCTCGTCCAGACCATAGCAATCAACATGGATAATTTTTGTAGTTGATATCGCGATATTGCATAACTGATATTTGGTGTTTTATGATGGAAAAATTGGAATTTCGGAAGAAAAGCTGAAAAAATTTTACTCTGGTAGATTTCTGGCGGGCATGAGCATTGTCTATAGTTTCGTTTTTCTAGAAGCGGACCGTGCTGGCGTTCCATTGGCTGATTCTCCAATTTATCGACGCCATCTTGTGATCTTTTTTCTCATCTATTTCGCAATCTGATCTTTGAGACACAACCACCATAGATTTAACTATTTAGTCGTTACAGTAACGATAAGTAGTTGCTTCCCGCACAACTGACGGCTGTTATTCAATGGATCTCATTTCCTATTGGCTGGTTTTCGATCGAAATCTGTTATCTGTTATCGATATCGATAGGTATCGAATTTTTTGTCCTTTGTGTTGGTGGTATTTTTTTTAAATATTCAAAAAATTAGACTGAAAAGGATAAAGAAAATTTTTTTTTAAAGTAAATTTTAAAAATTGTTCCTATTTAATTTTAATTGAATAAATAATAATGTTGAGGGTTTATAATTATTGTATTTGATTTCGAAAAGTTGAAAATTAAATTTTATTTATATTATTTAAATTGCATTACGTTTTAAACTCACTGTTTCAAATAACCAAGTTTGTTTTATTTTAGTTAGTAACTAGAAAAATGTAAACTTTTTGTTGTAAATTTAACGACTTGCAGTCAGTTTTGTATTGTGATTAAAAGTACTCACATTCGGCCGAACGTTTTCGAGGTATTGAATCTCATCTTCTTAGGGCCTTGAAGATGAGATTCAATACCTCGAAAACGTTCGGCCGAATGTGAGATTCATATTTATTATATATTCACAATATAAAACTAACTGATGTAAGTCGTTAAATTTACAACAAAAAGTTGAAATGAACAACGCAGATCGTTAAGTAACAAGAAATCTAAGAATAGAAAAAAGTATTACTATAGTAGTACTTTAAGTATTATAGTAATTCTATGAACAGCAGAGCTCACGCCCAACAATAATGTACTCAATAATAATCACCACCGCAAAATTAAACGCAATCATCAAACAAACCCTTGATCGAACTTTCGTAGTCTATTTCATGTCTTTTTTTCACAATGTCACTCTGTATCACATCGCTAAAGCTGCGTTTCTATTTTCATCTAGCCTGTACTTGTTCCAGACGGCTAATGCTCTGATGAATGAAAAAAAAGAGTCTGATAGGGATTGATAATGGTGTAACAACCGAAACTAGTTTCTCTAAGTTTCAATAAATGTGGTTGTGACAATTTCGTCTTTTATTCATTCTGATGAATGAATTTATAGAACATATCGATGAAATTTGTATTATTATCATTTCCTTAGTAATCACTTGTTATTATACTCACTTGTGAGTATAATCACGTGTTTAGATATAAGAAATGATAACTTAATCCATATGAAGGCTGCAAGTCTTAACTAGATGAATAAGAGGCCCATTGGCTATCTTGAAATCTGATTCCAAATCCATATGCTGGAGAAGCTCATTTTAAAAATCGTATGTTTTCTATAGAAGAAGGCCTGAGTGTATTTCCTTTTGAATATCCACTAAATGTAAGCAAATTTTGAACACCCTTACACATATAACACTGGGCATTCCTTAAAGGAAGATCCATGCAATATTTCATAGAATTTGGTCCACGCGTTTAGCTGTAAATGCGTTACATCAAATGCAAAGCGGTCGACTTGAAATGAAGACCTCTCTTCGTTCGGCCAATCATTGTAAGTTATTTGAACTAATCATTCACAGTTTCAAATAACTATACTTTAGGCCAAGGAAGTTAGGCTGCTCAAAGAAATTGCTCGTGTAGCAAAAAAAAAACTGAACTGACTGCTGTGACAAACCAAACGACTAATGCTAGCGTCAGACTTGTAGACTAGGCAACACTGTACGATTAGTGTTATCAATTCGTGTGCATTGAGGTTGGTGATTCTCTCCTATCAGCTGCTGGCATGGTCCCACATCTGGCAACACCGCAATTTCTCAGAGCCGCCTAATTCGGTGGCGTGAACTATAAGTTTGTTTCATTTGAATATGTAACTGCATGAATCGTCAGGGGATTTAACGGCTGTTTAATTTGGGTGGTAACCTGGATAATTGGTCGGGGGATTAAATTTAACTCATAGGAGGAATAAAAGAGTCAGTCGTGACTCCTTGTCGTGTCTCAAACTCCAAAAGTGAAGTCTCCTTGAATCCTCTTGCTTTTAATCGTTTCCTGATTTTTCTACAACCTAGATAATGACCACCTAGATTAATGACAACCTAGAAAATAAAAAATCTTATTTTTAACCCTAGTATAAGTAAATTTTTATTATTCATTGCGGTGACTCCTGAGATTTTCAGGACAAATAGTCACAGTTTTAAAAAGTCTTTTAATTATAAAGCATTTCAGACTACATGATGGTAATAGCTATTTGTGTAACTAGAGTGCAAAGCACCGTTTTTCTGCATCGAGAGAAACAGTTTTTTTCACGAGCCAAAGGCGAGTGAAAAAAGTTTCTCGAGTGCAGAAACAATACTTTGCACTCGTATTACACATTAAATTTTTCCTACAGTAATGTATAAAGTAATTCAAACAGAACAAAACAGGGCATACATAACCTGAATCTTCGAATCAAATCGATTTCATCAACAACAACTACAACAACTATTCACAGCTGAAACAGAGTAGCCAACCTATTTTTGAATGCAGAATAGGGAACCTGCGTATTACATGCTCACTATTTTGTGTTGTTAGGTTGCAATTAGGTTGTTGTTATTTGGAGTGCGGAAAAGTACATTCCCGCACTGCAATTTACTTTCCCGCACTGGTGCAGGAATAGACTATTTTGCGTGCTTCAGTTAGTGCAAAAATAGGCACTTTTTCGGGTCACTGTAGGAAAAAGTACATTAGTTACCTTGGATAGCCTGTACCTTAAACCTTAAATTTTGTACCTTAGTTCACCTGGAACTCGATAAAACTTCGTCTAACACGGCCTTATGCGCATTAATCAGAGAATTCAAGTTAATGAAAATGAATTAGTTAAGTTAACCTGTCATAAAACAGAATGTTTAAAGAATCAAATTATGAATGGATGTGACTGTCAAAAACTTGATTTTTGTGAGAGTATTAAACATTTGGGAATAACGTTTGATGCTGATATGAGATTCAGATCACATAACAATTCACTTTTGAAGATAATGAGAGCTGCACTTTACAAATGTTCTAGAATAAGCGGTTATTTTCCTGTTAATACTAAAAGAATGATATACTACTCAATGATTCAAAGCACTCTTTTCTATGGAATTACTATATATTACTTGGCACCAAAATATATAAAACAGCCACTGCATAGGACCATAGAAAGAATTATTAGAACTCTTTTTAATGGTATTGAACATCAGTTATTAGGCATTATGACAGTAGAAGCTCTAGCCAAATATACAGACTTGTCACGTAACTATTTCAAGAATGAATATAGAGAAATGAATGAAATAGATTACAGATTAAGACATAGAATCTATAGAACTCAGAGATATAACAATGCCTATGGTAAAAGAGCCCCAGAATGTAGAATTCCATTTCTTTTAAACTCATTACCATTGGAGTTGAGAATGTTACAGAGGAACAGTGAGATTCGAACAAAATTAAAAGTCTATTTTATGAGAATAAATAATTTGGTTTAAGCTAAAAAAAAAAATAATTATTTATTAATGAAGGTTAGAGTTGTTCAATAAAAAATAAGAAACACATTATGATGTAGGAAATAGGAGTGTCAAGTGAGTATTAAAGTGATAAGTGTCAATGAGTGAAGAGCGATACCATATTGATTGGTTGTTTAAGTGACTTGATTTTTTACGGTGCAATAGACAATAGACAGATCAATGGATTACAAAGAAAATATAATGGGCTATATACAGTTATATAGATTACGAAAAGGAATCTATTGTTTGTTATTCATTGTTGAATTTGATTGTAATATAGTGTCTTAATAAAATATCCCTCAAATAGCTTACAGCTAGAGGGATACTATTGCATTGTGTAATGTTCAAATAAAATAAAATAAATAAATAAAAATAAATAAATTAATTAATAATACGCTTAATACGTTAGCAATACGTTTATTATTAAGATAGAATTAATCTTTATTAATTCAGATATTATATTTAAATTTAGATATTAAAATTCAGATAGCCCCTATACTTATTACTAATTATATTATTATAATACAGTAGTAACTACAAGCATGTCACCCAATCAAATAATTGAATCTGGATCTCTATTAAATTTTTTGTCTATTTTTCTTATCTCTCTATATCTTTTTCTCCTCTCTTTTCTCTTTTTCATATTTTTATTCGCCTTCTTTTTTCTTCTTCTTCATCTTCATCTTATCCTCATTTTCTTCTTCTCTTTCTTATTCTTTTTCTCCTTCAAGGGATTCTCCAGCGTTAGAATTTTGTCGACAGATAATACCTTTAGGATAATAACCTTCTTCTTCTCCTTCTCTTCTTCTACAATCCTGTATTCTCTAGCGTTAGACTTTCGTCGACAGATAACGGCAAGTAGACGTTTTATTATGTTTATAATTCATCAGAATTGAAATGAGAATTCTTTTGCATATTTCCGTTTCTATCCCGTACTGAATGCCAAACAGGGCAGGCACACACTGAGCACTTCAACATAAAAATAATACAAAGTTAGCTGAGATCAGCAAGTGGTGGCATGGAAAAAATGCGCGTAATCTTCTTCCTTCTGGAAGGATATAGGCATTCGCGTTTTTGTCAGGAACCGCTCCGAACAACACGGAAAGAATCTACAATTTATTCAATTTTTCCCAGGAAAATCCTTGAGTTTCCTTTGTGTGTTTGTGTTTTAGGCCACCTTTACACTGGCTGTTCTTTCCCACAAAACGTTGTGTTTGTGTGAAGGTGAAAATCGGGAACCGGAACGCGGTGATGTTTGAAACGGCCTATACAGACAGTGTGAATAGTCACTACATAATTATACCTATGCATTATATAGACAGTGCGAGCCTACATTTTTTCAGCCTTGGCAATTCTGTTTAAGATACCAGCAATTAGAAAAATCCTACCATTTTTGCCTTTTATTCTTCTGGCAGTTCCATTCTCTCACGGTAACTTCTAGCGCTTTTCATTTCGTCGGCAGTGGATAGATAGATAGATACTAGTTTTTTTTTAGTAGTTTTATTGTCATTAAGGCTGTGCGCAGGGTTTTTGATCATAATTTTTTTTCAAAGTTTCTTGTAGTGAATATTATTAGGGTGTTGGTATGTTATCTACTGCTATGAGTAAAACAATTTTTCTTTTATTATTTTGTGAAATTTAAAGTTGAAATTCTTCAGTTTTTGGGGGCAATTGATCTCGCCTATTAGTGGTTTTTAACGTTTGATAAATTTTTCATAATTAAAAGACACCTTGAGAAATAAAATGACATTTTTTATTTCAATCTTTCAAATAGTTTTTTCAAAATAATTTTTTGAAAAGTTGAAATTATTACAGATTTAAAAAAATTTCTTTTGAAAAAACTATTTTTCAGATTGAAATAAAGAATATGTCATTTTATTCCTCAAGGTGTCTTTTAGTTACGGAAAATTTATCAAAAGTTTAAAATCACTTATATGTGAGATCAATTGCCCCCAAAAACAGAAAAATTTCAACTTTGAACCCCCATATTTCACAAAATAATTGATGAAAAAGATTTTTCTCACTGCAATAGATAACATTTCAAAGCCCTAATAACATCCAATATAATAAACTTCAAATAAAAATTATGAACAAAAACCCTGCACACACCCTAGGAAGGACAAAAGACCTAGTCACGTTCATAAAAACATAATAGAGAGAAAACAAACAACACAATATTCATACAAAAGTAAGCCAAAGCAATAAAGCTAGGTAGCAATAAATTTGAGCAATCCAAAACTAGCTCAAAGCATTAAATAAATATAAAGTGAGACAAGTCATACAAGTCATGCTCATATTCTGCTATTCCTGAAGTGAATATAGTGGGAATTTGTATGAAGAAAAATCATTGTTATAAAACTAGATATTATTGGTATTGTACTGAGTATTCGTTTCAAATCAAACAATAACTTTATTCGTATTGTATTTCGGTTGAAATTTATAGCTATTTAAAACATTTTAGTGAAAATTTGAAGCAATAAAAATCATAGCTATGAAACTAACTATTATTGTTATTGTACTGGGTATTTATTTCGAATGGAATCAAACAAATACTTTATTTTTATCTTAATTCATATATAAAATCTATACAGAAGTACATTATTGTATAATGTGTTCTACAATAATGTTCTGGGTTTCGATTTCGAATCAAATCAAATACTTTATTTGTAATTAGTATGAAATTTATATAAAGTATATTATTATATATAGTGTTATTTCCTGTCACCGATACAATAATAACGTTCTCAAACTCACACTAATGGATTTAGGAGGAGTACGCTTATTGAATAGGTGAAATGATTATAATTATTGACTAGCGAGCTGCCCCATTCAATTGAAACTGGATTTCTAGAATGTGTTATAGTAGTATCTAAGAATTCAATTAAAAAAAATATATAGTAGTATCTACGAATTCAATTAAAAAAAATAATAATAGTCACTTTATTCTTACTACTGTTTTTTTCTCTTTTTCCTACTCCATCTTCTTAATTTTCTTCTTCCTCTTATTTTTCTTCTTCTTTTTCTCCTCCTCCCCCTCCCCATTATCCTTCACCTCCTACTCCTACACCTCCATGTTCTTTTTTCGTCTTTTCCTCCTTTTCCTCTCCTTCTCTTTGAACTTATTCTCTCTTTTAGAATCTTTGAGCTCCTCATTGTTATTTAATTTTGACATTATCCGACATTATCCGACATAATAAACACCTTCTTGCTACTTGTTATCTGTCGACGAAACTCTAACGCTGGAGAATAAGGGATTAAAGGAGGAGAGGAAGAAGTATAAGGAGAACAATGAAGAAGTAATATAAATTTGAAAATAATGAAGAATAAGAAAAGACAGAAGAGGAGGAAGAGGAAGAAGAAGACACGAAGAAGAAAAAATAAGAAGTGGATGAAAGAAGACGAAGAAAAAAAAGAAAGAGGAATGAGAAAAAAGTCTGATTGAATTTATAAATAGTTTGTTACAAATTCTAGAAATTTAGATTCAATTTAGACTGTAGCGCTGAAGAATAAGGGATTGAAGGAATTGACGATGAAGTATGAGGCAGGGGGAAAATGAAGAAGTAGGAAAAATAGAAATAAGGATGAATAAGAGGAAGGATAACTAAAATTGACTTTTAAATTAAATTTGTAGTTAGGTTATTACACATCCTAGAAATTTAGATTCAATTGAATCGTGCAATCTGCTAGTTAACGATACGAACTTATCATTCGTTGATATTTCAGAATAATCGTCATGTTCCTGATTAGACGCAGACCAATTAGTTAACTGTCAGTCAGATAAGGTTCTCAACGATGATTGAGCATGGCCCAATTTGTTAACTCGTGCAGCAAACAATAGGCGCACTATCTGCTGCTTGCTCTTACTCATTCACGTGCGCTTTCCAATTCGCACGGTACCATTTTTTAAATGATCTTTACTGGAAACATGATCTGAGATTTCGCTTGCCCAATTTAATTGAGAGTGATTTCACTATGAAAAGTACCGTCACATGGGGATATATGGAACAATATTTTTAATTTACATAATTTTTAACTTCAAATAAGTAAAGAAAATATTTCAATTTAAGTTCTTTTAAGATGAGATACTCAATTTAGCTTGAATCACAGGTAGGTTTACCATATTTTTCAAACCCCAATCATGGTATTTTTCCAGACAGTAAAAAATGTGTATGAAATAATATGTTAACAAGCTTGTTTTGAATTTGTTTTTGGATGTACTGTATCTCTTTTCTACAAAAATATATCTACCAAAATTAAGTGTTTGTTTGTATTGAATAATAATAATAATAATAATAATATCATCTGTCTTTTGAAACAAAATCAATTTATTTTCTATGGACTAAATACAAAAATAATTATTATAATACTATATCAATCCTATCAGAATGAGACTTTTCAGATAATTAATTACAAATAAAATTGATTTTTTATTCAGCTAAAAAATCAAGAAGAAGAAAGTGAAAAGGTTGTGAAATTTTACTGCAAAAATATTATAATGCTGTGAAAAATGATTTAATAAAACATCTTTTTCAGAGGAAATCAATTTTCCCAAAAACACTTTGTCCCCTTTTTTCAAAAAAGTTTACAATACAGGCATTTTCATAAAAAATATAGAAAAAATTTATAGAACGAATTACCGGGCTAATCCCGGAAAATGGTAAGCCTAATCATAGGGGAAAATATCAATTTATAATATTCACATGTTTTTTAAAAACACTTATTGCTGTTCCATATAACCATTAGTTTTGGGTTGTTTGGAACAGCTTCGAATTCAACAAAGATTCTCATAGAGAATTATTATTGTTCCATATAATAATTATGTTTCACCGATTTGGGACTTTAAAAAAAATCTTGTCAATGTTGGAGAATGATAAAAAAGTTTTTTTAAGACATATGATTTATTATTCTATGATTATACATTATTGAAGTATATAAGCAAATTGAAAACAGTAGAAAAGTCTTGTTTACAAACCTGCAGACGGTAATTTTCAATCAAGATCAAAAATAACAAATAACCCCAAGAGTTCCCTATATACCCATTTTAACAGAAATGGAAATATTCGACATCTTTAGAATACTCGGAAGCGCATTTCAGTTGAACCATCTGTGTTTATGGGGGGGGGGGGGGGGGGGGTTAGCAAACTGCAATCATCAAGCAGAATTTTTAAAAAAATCTGAGTTACTTGAAGTTTGGCTGGATCATGTTCCTTAATACTGTTAAGTTGATATTCTATTCCAATAAAAAAAATTTGTTGAGTATAAAAATACTAATATCAATACATGAATTTGCGTCATTTAGAATAAATTTTGTTTATTCGCGTTTTTTGTTTAAAATATGCAAATTTTTCCTATATATTAATATCATTGCACGCAATTTTTCAATTTTGGCAAATCTTCGTGGGACCATGAACTTCTGCCCTCCCTGTTCCTACTGTATTTTGGAGAATTATTCTTTAATCGCTAGGCTACTATTCCGTTTATTCAAAAAACAAAACTTTCACTGTGTTATCACCTGATACTGTATGCAGAATGTATCGCATACAGTAACCAATACTTAGTAGTTTCTTATTTACCAATATAAGAAATTATTATTAATGATGCGGTATTTATTTAATGAAATGAGCTTTAAATCTTATAAAATAAGTTTTAATCAGATACTACAGAAATATTTTAAATATTAAACAAAATCTGCAAAAATGTTTTAAAATTTAGTTTTTCAAGTTTGTAGTGGATAAACATGATTGAATGTAAAAAAAAACTGTAGATTTTTGTGAAGAAAATTGTAGAATATTTGATTCTGAGGGGGGAAATCTTGAGACCCAAAAGCAAAAAAACACACCCAGATTTAATAAAATCTGCTTTTTATTGGATAAAAACTCACTAATTTCGCACAGTTAGCTTCAGCCTGATATTTTTATGTGAATTTATTCCTTAAAATCTTAATTTTATGAAGTTTACGAGTGAGTTTGGCTATTGAATTATTTAACGTTTTTCAAGCAGTCCTCAATACTCTAAATGTTTTGTCAGATAAAAGTACAGGTTCTTTTTTCAATCAACCAGGTTTATTAACTTCAAACTTTAAAAACGTATTTTTGACACATTTTTGCATATTTATTTTTTATTCCTGGATTTCTGAAGCAT
Organism: Conomelus anceps; assembly: GCA_948455865.1. NCBI lineage: Eukaryota > Metazoa > Arthropoda > Insecta > Hemiptera > Delphacidae > Conomelus > Conomelus anceps. Next base: position 18,292,348 of record OX418226.1, on the reverse strand, counting down.
ATTCTAACCTTATTTTTTATTTTGACATCTCAACCGAAAACTAGATTTTTTTATAAAATATTGTAGATTTTTTTTCGGAGGCCCACATAGGTCTGATACCTGTGCGTGGGTAATGAATTGGATGATAGTGATTGATGAGTTGGACCTACAGTTTTAGGTGGGTTCCGAACCACTGGGAAGTGATTTTACAGCAGAGAACAGAGTCTTTTTTGCTGGCAAATCCAATCGGTCACCCTTACGAAGAGCGCTCAGGAGTTTCGTAGCTTATCTCTGATTGAACAGATACCTGCTACGGCACTCGGCTATCACTTCCCCATAACTTCTAACTTGTTTTACTCGATTCTCCAGCTCATTTTACTAAAAACATGACTAATTTACGAGTAAAATGAAGGCAGTAAAAATGCTGAATAAGTACATTGATGGGAATAGCTGCAAACGTCCGCTTCCTTCAATTCTGCAACGAAGCATATTCTAACCTATTTATTTGAACTTTTTTCATTATTTTGGTGAGTGCAAGCCCACGTAGTATTGGTAACACCTTGCGTAATATTCTGTATTCATAAATGATTGTAGATTTGTTTTATAAAGTTTGAGTCTTGATTCATTCAATCAATTCTTGTTCATGAATATTTGAGTCCTGCTTTAAACTACCTCTAAACACTTGAAATTTCTTCATTATTTTGGTGAGTGCAATCCCACGAAGTATTGGTAACACTTTGCGTAATACTTTGTATTTGTAAAAGATTGTAGATTTATTTTATAAAGTTTGAGTCTTGATTCATTCAATCAATTTTTGTTCATGAATATTTGAGTCCTGCTTTAAACTATTAAAACAATCTATTCAAAATTACCAGGAAATAATTGAGAAGAAAGTAACTCTTATTTCCGGAAATAATGTTATATTTGTCCCTTCTCCCTTCAAATATTATTTTCCTGTTGATAGTCAATTGATCCGTTCGTCCGTTGAAAGTTATAGCCGAAGAAAATTGTCCAATTTCAGCCATTAAACTCACCTTTTTTCAATTACTTCAACGTTAATTTGTAGAAAAGTCAGTCGTTCTCACTTTCAACTACACAAAATTGTTTTTCAAACAAGCAATTGTCGTTTAAATGCTTGGAAGTATCTGTTATTTTATAGTACCATTTCACTCGATAATATTGTGAGTCGTAAAAACAAGGATATTACACAGTCGTTACTTTTTTATAAAGATTTTCTCTTTAATTGAAGTACTGCGTTTAAAAGCGCCGATAGTTTGTTGGTTGCCATTATAGCAAAGTACTTATATTTGGATAGCTTTGTTAATCGTTGCTATTGATTTTATTGATCGAAAAATGGCTACTGGAAAGTAATACCAAAGTCTTCAATAATGGTATTTGGAAATTGGAAACCATTATTAATTATTTTCTAAAATACAATATTGATTTTGTTTATTTCAATTATTTATTTATCATAAACTGATTAGTGGTGTAACCCAAGGCGGGTGGAATGTTAGGAAAACCAATAAAAAACATATATAGGACAACATTTAACATATATTAGGCATCTTTATAATCAGATAAACTACAAAGCCCTCTTTGTAAGGGTGACCGATTGGATTGGCCAACAAAAAAGCATCTTCTATGCTGTAAAATCACTTCCCGGTGGTTCGGAACCCACCTTAAACTGTAGGTCCAACTCATCAATCACCGTCATCCAACTCATTACCAACGCACAGGTCTCCGACCTATGTAGGCTTCATCCTCCAAAAACATCTAACAAAATACTATTCTTGATGTAATCATTACTTGTTTTTACTCCATAACATCAATAATCCTTTCTAAATATTTTTTTAAATTTGCTCCAAGTGAAATAAATATTTCCATTTATCTCAATACTATACACTAATAGTTTTCTTTCACCGGAAATGATAGTTGAGCCTTGTTCAATAGCATTTTCACTATTTTCTTACTCTAAAGTCTAAACAATCAGTGGGAATCGGAATCAATCCATCGCTTTCTTCAGTAACAATCTGAGCTAGTCAGAGTCGGAAGCAATGCTGCTTTCTACATCACGATTGACAGATAACAATCATTGTAGAATTATTTGTGATTGTGCGCTATAGAATATAGAACTGAAACACTATAGTAATATAATACTAAAAATTGTTGGCACAAAATAATGGGGAATCGCACCTGGTGGACATTGATCGTCTAGTTGTACCAAGCAGTATTTTCACCTACAGCAAATTATGAGAAAGTCTGACGAATATCCTTCATTCATAATACTAGATAGTTTCAGCTGTATATAAATTCACCTTCACTACAATATTGGTGTAATTTTAAATCTTTATCTTGATCGGAGCGGTTATAATGTTTGGGTGATAATCATACTCGTGAACTACAACTAATCAGATTATTATTTTTTATTCTCATTTCCTTTTTCTTTCTCTTTATTCTCTCTTTGCGTCTCTTACTTCTTCATCTTTCTGTTTTCCTCAGAATTGTAGTGAAAGTTTTCACACAATTGTTGCTCTCATTTGATATTTTATTTATTTTTTTAATTTTTCTCTTTCTAATGAAATTTATACATTTATTAGTATTTAGCTGTAAGTCTTATAAAGTATAGGCAGAGTTGTATATGTGGATTAGGCTGTGCCCTAACTTCGCCCTCCTAGGAAATGAATAAAGGCAGCCAATCAATCAATCAGCATTATAACTGTAGTAGTTCAATGATTAAGCTAGTTTTATGGCTATTGAATAGTTTGATTGTCTATAAATGTCTCTAATAACTTCTATTGAGATTTTTATTATTTAATCAATTAGTGTATTTAATTGAAAAGGTATCTTTTCCATCTGGAAGTAGTTTAGCCTATTTTATTTAGGTGTTAGAAGAGTAATTCAATAAATAGTACCCAATTTGTCATTATTTTATTGTTTAATAGATCAGTGTATTTAATTTTAAAAAGTATGTATTTTCCTTCTGGAAGTAGTTTAGCATCATTTTATTTACGTGTTAGAAGAGTAATTCAATAAATAGTATCCTATTTGTCATTATTTTATTATTTAATAAATTAGTGTATTTAATTGAAAAAAATATGTCTTCTTCATCTGGAATTAGTTTAGCCTATTTTATTTAGGTGTTGGAGAAGTAATTCAATAAATAGTGCCTTATTTATCGTGGTCTTCAAAACATTTAAATTCATTTTTCTTCGACTTTGTAGTTCCTTATTACTTTTTCACTTTACATGAATAATTGTTGAAAATACTTTGCTAGTGAACGTAACACTTTCATATTCGTGTGACGGCCATTTTGCATTGTTGTAATGCTTCCTCAGATACGGCTGGAGGATTACTGAATCAGGTTTGAAAATTGGTGTTATGGTTGTAGGTGAAATGGGGAGGGGGAGGAGGTGAATAAAAAGGCGGGAGATTTGGAATTATATAATTAAACAGGAATGAAGTGAATTAGAGTTGATCATTCAGAATAATTCAGTCAGGGTGTAGTCATTTTTCTTGCCTGGGTAACTTCCTATTTCCAACAATAAATAAAAATACTCTAAGCTTATGGCTTTTATTGGTGGTGGGTGGGGGGGGGGGGTGTAATACTGTAACTAACAGGTATTTCATGTTTTGGTAACATGGATACGTGTAAACATATGTTATCTGTCAACATGGTGCACTTTCTATTAATTCATAGTGTCTATTAGTCCATAAAGTAAGTGATAATAAAGCATATTATAATAAATCATTCAGTCATAGCTGCCACTCCCAAATTCATTTCATTCTCAACATTACATAGAAATCCAAAATAAAATTCAATGCATTTGTAGTAATAAAAATACATATATACTAAAATAATAGTTTACTAAAGTCAAGTTTCAATATTCTAATCACACTGTATTTATTGCGACAATTCCAAAATGAATAATTTTCTATTTTACTCGCCTTGATAATCTAATTTACAGATAGATTCAAACAATAGATATAAGTTCCAACAATAGATAGAATAATAGTTCACTAAAGTCGATCAAGTTACAATATTTCCATTATTTATAGTTTATCAATTTATTGAAACAATTTCAAAAAATGAATAATTTATAAAATAAAAACAATTATTTATAAAAATCAAGATTCTAATTATTTATAAAATAAAAATAATCAATAATAAAAAATGAATAAATTTCTACTCTATTCACATTGTACATCAAACAATTCAAAAAATGAATAAATTTTTATTTTTCTTACCTTGATAATCTAATTTACAGATCGATTCAAACAGATATAAATAAAAAGAGATTTTAAATTCAAACCCATAATAGATAGATAACTATATCTGTATATCACGAAACCATTGTCTTGTTAACATAATAAATTCTGGTAGGGTCTGGCAACATATGCATGAAATATTGAATCCATTCAATAGCTCTACCTGAGCTTATAAATTGGGACTCTTTTCAATATGCGCGTGTTGTGAAAGAGTGTTGTTTTTCTTGAGAGGATAATAGGTGTTGTACTTCAGCTAGCTTTGCTAACACATTCCTAGCCGTGGATTGGGTTTACAAGCACAATATAAAGATTTACTGACACCGGTTGCTTGTTTCAATATAATCCTTCTGTTGAGGCTGTCTTGACTCTCATTTCTGTTGAATCGTTAATCCTTTGAGCGTCTGTCTGTTAAAGGGCGGGGCCAGCCACGACTTGTAAACATAGAACTGTATGATGTATATATGCATATAATTCTTTGCAGTGAAACTGAAATTATATAGAACTGTATGATATATATATAGTTATAGTTCTTTGGTCGCAAATCGTAATGCATTCCACTCCTGACAGAACACTTTTCAATCTGATGTATCTGAAGGCGCTACTTCATAAGCCGGCTGGCTTAGCCTCTGTTTGAAAGCATCATACCTTGGAAAGGTGGACGGGTGAACCTCTCTTGTTACTACACCGGATCTGGGTTATTGAAGTATGGATGTCTTGAGAGATAATAAGGTAAAGTGGTGAAATCTTGGCACATTTTAAAGGTAGAAATGGTTCTAGAAAGGTAGAAATGGTAGAACGGTTCTACATTGTATTTTTGAGAATGAAATTAGTTTGGATTCTTTGATGTGAACTCGTACTACGGATTTGATTGATGAAATAAATGATGAATTAATTGAATAAATTAATGATAAATTAATCAAATAAATGGATAATAAATTAAATCAATAAATAAATAATTAATTAGATCAATCATTAATAAATCATTTTTGTGACTCCACAATTCCGCCAATATAAAAATAAGGCATATTGGGAAAATTAACTGATAAATAGTACGTTTCGTGATAATTTTACACTTTGTTTACAAATTTTCTTGTACAGTTATGAATGGTGTCTCCACGACCTAAGTTCATTTTTATACCTCTCACCAAAATATTGAGAATCTTGAAAAAAAATCAACTCAATTCCATTACACCAAGTGTGAAGCTAAGTTACAGTATTTGATAGGCTACATTAAAAATTCATAATTATTCAAGTAATAATATTATAATTTATCCTAATCTTCAATAATAATAAATATTATCTTTTTATTTCCTTCTTTATAATATTATTCCACGCGGGCTGAGTATTTTGTTAAAATTATACTGTAATTTATTTTTTGAATTTTTGTTATTTATGACTCATCTGTAGATAAATAAGTAGTTTACATGAATACTCTTCAATAGAAACAATGAAAAAATGCATTATAAATTTTGGAATTATTAAAAAATTCTACACTTATCTGCAAGATATTCAGAAATTATTTTTGCTCCTCCCCACTTCTTATTGGCTGTAGGATAAGCCAATCAGCATTGAGTATTTCACATGGTAATCATTGCTTATAGCAGTGATCTATTATTTATATTATCGGCTTAGTTTGTACAGTTATATCTGAAGTATATTTTTGTTACTTTCGTTTATCAGTAGAAGCGATGAAACTTATGTCTTTCTCGGTAATTAATGTAAATAATAAAATATTTTTTATAAGTAACTAACTAACTTTAAAGAAATTTATTTATAATCACAAGTTGAAAATATCAAGTCAATTTAAGGAAGTGATAGCCGCGAGCCGTAGCAGGTATCTGTTCAATCAGATAGAGATAAGCTGCGTTCTCGTATAGGTCCTGTTTGTAGCGGTGACCGATTAGATTGGCCAGCAAAAAAGACACTGTTCTCTGCTGTAAAATCACTTCCCGGTGGTTCGGAACCCACCTAAAATTGTAGGTCCAACTCATCAATCACCATCATCCAACTCATTACCCACGCACAGGTCTCAGACCTATGTGGGCTTCATCCTCAAAAAAAAAAATGTTGTTTTGCAACTGCTATTGTGACGCGTTTTAAAGACTCACAGG
>OX418226.1:18239182-18285792 GCA_948455865.1 Conomelus anceps | reverse complement strand
AGTGCAGAAACAATACTTTGCGCTCGTATTACACATTAAATTTTCCTACAGTAATGCATAAAGTAATTTAAACAGAACAAAACAGGACATACATAACCTGACAATTCCTCACATAACCTATCTTTGAATCAAATCGATTTCAACAACAACTACAACGACTATTTCGCAGCTGAAGCAGAGTAGCCAACCTATTTTTGAATGCAGAATAGGGAACCTGCGTATTACATGCTCACTATTTTGTGTTGTTAGGTTGCAAATCTGGAGTGCGGAAAAGTACTTTTCGTCATACTTGTAGGTTATGGACAGTTTACCAGTCAAGCAATCAATGTGGTAAACAGCTGTTTACAGAAATCAAAAACAGCTGATGTAATTTGATGATTATTACCGTACACTGTGTGGTAAAAATCATCAAATGATTATTACCGCACTCTATGGGTGGTTGTGGCTACCACTTCACTGAAAAACCATTTGGTCCAAAGCTAGATCAGCTGATCTAGAACCATTATTGCCACATTTCACCTTGAGTTGGTGTGTTGAGGTTATGTTTGTATAACAATGATTTATAGTTTCTTATTTCAACTTATCTGCTATTTTAGACTTGTATGACGAAAAATATCGTACGTAACTCGTCCGGGAAGATGTTTACCATACTCGTATGATAATACCGCACTCGACTTCGTCTCGTGCGTTAACTTATCATACTCGTATGTTAAACACCATTTCCCGCACTTGTAACGTAATATACTATTCCCGCACTGGAATTTACTTTCCCGCACTGGTGCATGAATAGACTATTTTGCGTGCTACAGTTAGTGCAAAAATGGGCACTTTTCGGGTCACTGTAGGAAAAAATACTTTCTGCACGAGTTACACGTTACATTTTTCCTACAGTTGGCGCACAAAGTAAAATGAGTGCGGCAAAGTCAGCTGGAGTGCGGCAAAGTAAAAGAGTGAAGGAATCAGTTGTTTGCGTATTATAATGAGTGCATAAATAGCTGCTTTGTTAAATGGCTGTCGGAAAATTATAATAGCACTACAACTATATAAACGCATTTTTTTTAAATTATAAAAATATATTTCAGATGTAATTTTTCTCAAAATTGTAATATCATCTTACAAATTGATTATTTGAAATGCTTAAAATTCATTTATTACTCGCCATATGTCTGTAAAACTTCGTAACAGGGTTATAGAGTGGTAAGATTATATAGAAAGATTTAGGGGAACTCATTGGTTCTGTATTCTATGCTGGAATAGTAGCTATGTGGAACGTCTTTGCTCGATAATAAGATTGAAAATATAAAAATAAGTATTATTAATGTTATAAACGCATAATTAATAATAAGTATACTCTAATAATGTTTATAAATATGATAGAAGTGGTTTTTCTTGGTGGATGAAGCCCACATAGGTTTCAGACCTGTGCGTGGGTAATGAATTGGATGATGGTGATTGATGAGTTGGACCTACATTTTTAGGTGAGTTCCGAACCACCGGGAAGTGATTTTACAACAAAGAACAGTCTTTTTTGCTGGTCAATCCAATCGGTCACCGTTACAAGGATGGCCCAGGAGTTTCGTAGCTTATCTCTGATTGAAAAGATACCTGCTATGGCACTTAACTATCACTTTCCATTTTGATGATTGATGAGTTGAACGTAAAGTTTTAGGTGGGTTCCAAACCAATGGTATGTTAAAATGATGAAAAATACAAGATAGCATCTGCTGATAACTTTAAAATATTTCTCATATTTTTGTACCCACAGTTTCAAGACAACAAAGACAAAACAAATCAACAAAATCAAATGCAACTGTTGGGAATAATCGAAATTGTAGAATTACAAAAAAAATTACAACTTTTATACATAGATTATAGGGGAACTGATGGGTTCACACGTCAATTACCATTGTAAAGAGCAAGAGACCTTGTGTGAGTTGTATCCATAATTACAACTAAACAAAATTACGTTCGGAAAAGCAATTTCCAGCTAATTACACTTTTAAATTGTTTTGTCTCCAATAGCATTGTTTTTGGTGTGAAAATCTATTGTTTCAATTAGGAACTATCTATTGTACTATAGTCAACTATAAAATAGTTAATTATTTCTGTTCGCTTTTCTAGTAGTTGTTTGAAAATACAAGATTATAACCTCAATAATTGAGTTTGTTCAATTGAATCTGGATCTCTGGAATATGTAATAACCCATCAAAATCTTTATTTAATTCTTCTTCTTCTTCTTCTTCTTCTCCTTTTTTTCTCTTTTTCGTCCCTCCTCCTTCTTCTTTATCTCCTTTTTCTTCTCTTTTTCGTCATCTTTTTCTTTTTCTTCTCCTTTTTATTCTTTTTCTCGCTTCCTTCTTCTTTTTTTCGTCCCCTTCTTTTTCTTCTCTATTTCGCCCCCTTCTTCTTCTTTTTAATACCCTTCTTCTTCTTCTTTATCTCCTTTTTCTTATCTTTTTCGTCCCCTTCTTCTTCATCTTCTCCTTTTTATTCTCTTTTTCTTCGCACCCTTATCCTTTTTCCTCTTTTTTTGGTCCCCTTCTTCTTTTTCTTTTTCTCCTTTCTCTTCTCTATTTCGCCCACTTCCTCTTCTATTTTGTATCCTTCTTCTTCTTCTTCTCCTTTTTCTTCTCTTTTTCGTCCCCTTCTTTTTATTCTTCTCCTTTTCATTCTCTTTTTCACCCCCTTCTCTTTATTCTTCTTTTTTTCGTCCCCTTCTTTTTCTCATTTTTCTTCACTATTTCGTCCCCTTCTTCTTCTTTTTAATACCCTTCTTCTTCTTCTTTATCTCCTTTTTCTTATCTTTTTCGTCCCCTTTTTCTTCATCTTCTCCTTTTTATTCTCTTTTTCGCCCCTTCTCTTTTTTCTTCTTTTTTCGTCTTTTTCTCCTTTTTCTTCTCTTTTTCGTCCCCCTTCTTCGTTTTCTTCTCGTTTTCTTTTTTATTCTCTTTTTTGCCCCTTATCCTTTTTCCTCTTTTTCGTCCCCTTCTTCTTTTTCTTTTTCTCCTTTCTCTTCTCTATTTCGCCCACTTCCTCTTCTTTTTTGTATCCTTCTTCTTCTTCTTCTCCTTTTTCTTCTCTTTTTGTCCCCTTCTTTTTCTGCTTCTTCTTCTTTTCTTCTCGTTTTCGTCCCCTTCTTCTTTTTCTTTTTCTCTTTTTTCTTCTCTATTTCGCCCACTTCCTCTTCTTTTTTGTATTCTTCTTCTTCTTCTCCTTTTGTATTCCCTTTTTCACCCCCTTCTCTTTTTTCTTCTTTTTTCGTCCCCTTCTTTTTCTTCTTCTTCTCCTTTTTCTTCTCGTTTTCGTCTTCTTCTTCATCTTCTCCTTTTTCTCCTCTTTTTCGTCCCCTTCTTCTTCTTCTCTTTTTCGTCCCCTTCTTCTCCTTTTTCTCCTTTTTTTCGTTCTCTTCTTCTTCTTCTCCTTTTTTTCCTCTTTTTCGTCCTCTTCTTCTCCTTTTTCTTCTCGTTTTCGTCCCCTTCTTCTTCTTCTCCTTTTTTTCCTCTTTTTCGTCCCCTTCTTCATCTTCTCCTTTTTTTCCTCTTTTTCGTCCCCTTCTTCTCCTTCTTCTTCTATTTTTTCTTCTTCTTTTTCTTTGTCATCATATTTTTCTTCAATCTTGTTCCTCTCCTCCCCAATCACTCATTCTCCAGCAATGAAGTTTCGTCGACAGATAACAGCAAGCAGCTGTTCATAATATAAAATCGTGTTTTGCGCATGCCCATCATCACTGCTACCAACCTAAACGCTGAAACCGCAAAGGACGTGTTTATTGTGGCGACATTGAAATAATAATCATAACCTCAAATGAGCACTCGGCAGCAGCACTGACCGCCTCAATGACCAATCCAATTGTCTTTGCAACTATATTGAGTTAGTATTGATTTCACAACAATGATGAGCTTTCACCTTGTGCTGTATTAGCTTTACGATAACCAGTGACCTCAATATTTTGGAGGCCTGCATATTTCGGCCCTGTTTTTAGTGGATATTTCTGATAATCGATTTCACTTTGCACCTCGGTATTGTTTTCTCTATTGTATTCATAATTTTACTAGTTTTGTACGCAGTAACTGTTTTTTTGGGGTCATGTTCTGTAGTAATTTAAAAATATAATGTTGCTAATACTGTATAATGTAAAAGGCAGTGGCTTAGCCAGAATATATTTTGGGGAGGGGGGATAACCAGTGAATCGGGGGGATGTCACAAAATCTTCAGTGAAAGGGGGCTGCGGGGCCCTCCCCCGGAAAATTTATTGAATTTTAAGGACGTTAAATACCATTGAAATTCCCTCTTTAGGTCAAAATGTGGGAAAATGTTTTTTTTAATTTTTTGTTAAAGGAATTTAACTGGCTTCCAAATTGAAAGCAGCTCTCCCCCGGAAAATTTATTGAATTTTAAGGACGTTAAATACCATTGAAATTCCCTCTTTAGGTCAAAATGTGGGAACATGTTTATTTTATTTTTTGTTAAAAGAATTTAACTGGCTTCCAAATTGAAAGCAGCTTTTCTTCAATTACAATTTATATTGATCTTATTTATTATGAATGTTATTGATCAGTTATACTTCAATTGGATGATAAGGTTGACTTGGTCTACTTCTTGGAGGGTGTATATTGTTTGTATCCTGCTTTTTTTGGAAATTGAACTTCAAATGTAAATTTCTGGAAAGGGGACAGGCCCCCTAGGCCCCCCCTGGCTACGGCACTTAAAGGGGGGGAGCGGAATAATGTTAGTACTTGCCGGGATAGCCCCTAACCCGAATATACGACCTTTGGTCCCTCCTACAGTTCTACTATTATATCTTGCAGAATAAATTAGTATTATTTATCGCTTGATAATAGTTATTTATGTATTAAGAGCGTGAAGCGCGACTTTATCGCTCGAGCCAAAACATTTACTGCGCGACGCGTAGCGGAGCTCAGTAATTTTGCGAGAGCAATAAAGAAGCTTCACGCGCGAATTGCATACAATATTTTTCCTAAAACTGCAGTTCTGGATTCCAACACAATAAAAGCTTGTAGTTTGTAACATCACAGACCATGAGCGGATTTGGTTAGCGTACGCCATTTTTGAGGTTATGTGAATTTCACGGATTCCGTGATCCACCAATGAGAAGGCATCAAAATCAAAACAGAAGCGTAAAGAAAACAGCTGGCGAGCGTAAAGTACTTTACCGCTTGCTGAGCAGTAAAAAGGTATTTTACAATTAGTTTTCAGTGCGTAAAGAACTACTTTACGAGCAGTTGTAGGAAAATGTAATTTTCTCGACAAAACATGCTTGCTTTTGTTTTGATAGACATCATATATGGATATTTGACATATAATTATATACTTGCTGTTATCAGTCGACGAAACTCCAACGATGCGGAATAATTATTGATTGGAGGAAGAGAGGAAGAATTGAAGAATAATGTGGAAAAAAATGAAGAAGAAGAAGATGGGAAAGAGAAGAAGACGGAGAAGAAAAAGAAAAAAGCAAGGAGAAAAAATGAAGAAGGCAATAATATAGAAGAAGAAGAATGAAAGAAAGAAGAACTTCGAGAATAAGATGAACAATTAGTAGAAGAACAATAAGAAAAACGATTATTAGAAGAAAAAGAAGAACGATTAGTAGTAGTAGTAGTAGTAGAAGAAGAAGAAGCATAAGAAGAAGAAGAAGAATAAAAAGAAGAGGAGACAATTGAAGTGATAACCGTGAGCCGTAGCAGATATCTGTTCAATCAGATAGAGACAAGCTGCGTTCTCCTGGGCACTCTTTGTAAGGGTGGTCGATTAGATTGTCCAGCAAAAAGGACATTGTTCTCTGCTGTAAAATCACTTTCCGGTGGTTTGGAACCCACCTAAAACTGTAGATCCAACTCATCAATCACCATCATCCAACTCATCAATCACCATCATCCAACTCATTACCCATGCACAGGTCTCAGACCTATGTGGGCTTAATCCTACAAAAAATTCGTTGATAGGTTATTACACATTCTAGAAATCCAGATTTTATTGAATCGAGCAACCTGCTAGTAGCTTGATATCTTCGTTTTCCTCATCCTATCCTCATACCCTCATTAGCATTTAACACATCATTTCCATGAGCATTAGGTAAATGAGCATGACTCATCCAATCTGTGAATTCTCAACTAATAGCTTTTTGTTGACACATGTTAGCGTGTACCCAAACAACGTTGAAACCGATTCGGCTAAGTAAAACAAGCCATTAGTGGAAAAACACACCTAATCTGTCAGCAATCAGTTTGATTTAGGTTAATGCACTTCCCCATTCCATCTTTGGACCAAACTATCTATAGTTTGCTCGTCATTCTTTATTACTATGTTCCACTTTTCTTCACTATCGTTGTTGTTCTGAATATCCTGGATTTGATAGACTATAACTTCGATCTATAAAATCCACCACTACTACTATTACCACTACTATAGCCACAACTTACTACATATATTATCATTATTATTTTTATTATATAGGCTACCTTTTATTTTTCTGCCGCCTGCTCTTCTTCATCTTCTTTTCTTTTTACCTTTTATCTTCAACTCCTAATTTTCCTCTCCTCCTTCTTCTTCATCTTCTTATTCCTGTTCTTCTCCTCTTCTCCTCTTAATCCTCCTCCTCCTCCTCCTCCTCCTCCTCCTCCTCCTCCTCCTCCTCCTCTTCATCCTCCTCCTCCTCCTCCTCCTCCTCCTCCTCCTCCTCCTCCTCCTCCTCCTCCTCCTCCTCCTTCTCCTCCTCCTCATAGGCGTAGCGTGACCCTGTAAATTGGGGGGGGGGGGGGGGGGGGGGTATAAAATCTGAAGGAATACAAAATTTTTATAATAGGCTACTCAGCCATTATTATTTACAGTTTTCATAACTTAAAACATTAACTTCAATCTGCTGTTTGGCAACTTTATGTAGCATGAGTCTTCTATCAGACAGTTTTATCTCTCAATATGATCTTCCATGAACGATGAAGTCAGTTCTTGTTCTATTGTCATCAATAGCCCAGGCAATAAATGTTTTGTGACGTAACAAATTAGGGGAAAGCTGAATTTTGCAGGATGTTGGTATATAAAGTACTTACTTGGAAAAACCAAAAAAGTCTCGACCCCCACTCAGCTTGCTCACCCCTCCCCCCTCATCAACATTGCATGAGCAGTACTTCAGTTAAAGACTTATAACTCGGAAACTAATCAAGGTATCGTTGTGATTCTCACCCCATTTTATACTTAAAAATATTCTTTAAAAAACATGTTATATACATTTTCTATGCAGATAGCCTAGTTTTTCAGTAATAACTAAATTTATACAAATAAATGTCAACACAAACAACCAAAATCAACATCAACGTTGCGTTATTAGTTGTGGTGTTCCTCACAAAACTTATAGATAATTTATTTTTCTTTAAAATGATGTGTCTATTGATTATTATCGTTATGGCGTCACAGTAAGTGATGAAATTGTAGCGGACACCGCGTCGCCGAACGCCTACAGCACTGTAGATTGCACGGAACTTGGCTATCCAATAAAGAATTATTGTCAGAAGAAATTAGAGAAAGGCAAGAATATATGCCAATTAATAGTGCACGTTTAGAAGTACATTTTCCGAAAATTCCCCAAAAATCCCCCCTTTGGCTTTTCCCCAGCCCCCTCAAAGTACAAAATTTCTCTAATTATTGGAAATTCGATATATCTGTAACTAATCATCGAACAGAGTTGATTCTTTTTTATAATATTAGTCTTATAATGGCCTGCAATAAATGTCCTGTTCATTTTACCGGTAAACCTGACAGTTTCCCTTATAAAAATTGAAATATTTCAAAAAGAGAATTCTATCAACTAGTTTTTTTATTATCTAGGGGGACATTTTTGTATGTCATATTACAGAAAATGGCTATAAATAAAAGTTGTGGAACTTTTTCTGAATCTAACGATGTGTATGACAGTGTACCAACGATTAGAAATGGTGATTGATATGATGAGGGGTGTAGAGGGAGGTACCCCTTTGCTAACATTGTTGGGCCCCTAATAGCTACGCATTGTCAGAAAGTGTTGTGTTTGTGTTAACACTTTTGCTGAAGTGGACCTATCGCGAGGGCTGCTTACTACTGGCAACACTTAAATGATTGAGAATGTGTAATAATTTCAATAATAAGATTATTAATCAGATTGTGATTGATTATAAAAATGATTTTTTAATTTGTTTTGTTTGGTGTAATTTAAACAGAACTTGCCTTTTTAAAAAGATTGTAAGTTGCAAAAAAAGAATAATACAAGATGTGATGGGGGACACGTGCCCCCTCGTGCCGCCCCCCCCCCCCCCGGCGCTACGCCTATGCCTGGAGTTACCGGTTCAATTCCTGTTCAGCATGGCATATTTTTTGTAATCATTCACCTCCTTACTCACACACAAGACTGTATACATTATGTGGGCATTCTTAGCAAAAAGAACTCGTCTCCACCTAGGCTACATAACCGATAAAAAAAAGCAATGCTTTTAAATTTCCCTAGAAAAGTTTCTCATGCATGGAAAAATATCGTGACTGGTTAATACGGGCTTCACTTGATTAAATCCTATACTAGGCGAACAAGTCTATGAGCTAAACTTTGTTAACTTTGATGGGTGAATAAGTCCTCTATCTTCAATAAGTTGTCTTCTAGATGCGCGGAAAGGCTTATGTGATCCACCTCACGACTTTCATGTAACCGAATACGCATGCGCAATAAATTTGTTTACGGATACGTAAGTCTCTGTGCTTTCTTCTTATTTTTCTTCTCCTTCTTCTTCTATTGTAGTGTTGAGGCGTGACGAGCGCGCCCTAAAAAGCGCGGGAAAATCACGCATCGTTCGTGTGATGGTTGCCTGTTACCTTTTAGGTTAGGTTAGTATTTATATGTATAGGTTAGGTACAGGTATTGTATGTACGAAATGCAGATGAGGTGGGAGTATCGCCAATGGTATATAAATAGCGGTGACATGAGAGAGTTTGGCAAAACAGCGTTGAATATAACGCTGATGGTAACCTGAACACTCTATGTATCTCAATGCAAGATGCTAAAGAGCAGGGCTTGGTCAGGTTAGCAGTAGCTTTATCGTAGTTTTGCCCAAATTATCTTTAATTTAGAGGCGTTTGCAATGATTGTATATCTTGTATCTTGTTGAAGAGCTTTAGGTTGGTTCCAAACCACCAGTTAAATGATTGGGCACCTATTCAAGCGAAGTCCCCAGCACTCGTGACTGAACATTACGCTCGCCCTGACACCTCGCTCAGCGAGCGTCCAATCACTCCCTAAACTTCATTCCCATTATCTACAAATTATCTAACCTGCGCAGAACTTATCTGATCAAGGAAATAACAATTAGAAAAATAGCTGAAGTTTTGCTGAAAATCCTTTAAAATAATAATAAGAAGAAAATATTGCAAAAAGTCAGTAATGAAAAACGCATTCAAGAACATACCTATGAAATCATCTAGCATTCATAAGATAATTGTTTCATTATTCTGATGATCATTATCCTCTTTAGATTCATGTGGGCTTTATTAGCAAGAAATTAAAGTATAAATTTGGTTGATATTTCCAACAATAGCTTCAGTTTTATTAGAAAAAATATTTTTGATATCTATACTGTTATATGTGTGAAATTTTTTAGTAATAAAGATATTATTTTTAACTTTCCATTGACCTTAATTCATATTACGGCCTCCATGAATTTTTACCCAAGACTTCCCTTGACCACTGTATCATTCAGTGGCGTAGCCAGGGGGGGGGGGCATGGGGCCCAGGCCCCGCCCCGAAATTTCAGAAATAAAACATTCTCAGATAACTGATAGATAACTTATTAAAGCCGAAGGGTTCTATCTGTTTTGTAGTATTATAACGAACAGAATACAGAAAACCTGATTGTGTAAACTGTGACTACCATAATTATTTATTTATTACATTAAATAAAACGCAATTTTTCAAGTTTGAAGTGGATTAACTTTGTAAATTATTGATAAATCGCCTTTTTGAATAAACTCATCTTGTAGAAAATGTAGTTTTGAAGTTAAAATTCAGTATAACCCACTTGCCTAAATGCACCCAAAGTTCATGAAATCGGGATTCTATAAATGAAAACACACAAATAAAATAATGCAAGCGTATAAAATCAGTGTGCTATGATCGAAAAATTCCGATTTCATGAACTTTGGGTTGGGTGCGTTGAAGGCTAATGACATAAATTATTATATGAAACTTATAAAAAAGTATGCTTTCTTCGTGTATATTTGAGTTGTATTTTTATAAACTTGAAATGCAATTTATTATCAATGTACTAATTTTGAGATTCAGTACTTAAGCTAAGTATGGTTAGTTCCAATTCAAGGGTTTTGACTCAAAATAGTCACAGATATTAGTATATCAAACCTGGCCACCTAGGTTTTTGGGTAGTAATTTTTCAAAAAATTCTTTTGAACTTTAGAGCCCAACAAAGTTATCTAGATTAGCTTTTTACACCACTAAATTTTAAAAAAATCCGAACCCTCCTATACCCCAGACCTTGGTGAGCCCCAACCCCCCCGAAATCTAATCCTAGCTAAGCCACTGCCCAGACCCCCCCTTGGTGAGCCCCCCCCCGAAATCTAATCCTGGCTACACCACTGGTATCATTATTAGAAAATTTATTATTCATGTAATCTCAAATATTTTGTACTAAAAGCTGTTTAATATTTTTAATAAATTGTCCTTTTAAGAATTAATCTATTACCCACTTGAGAATAACTTTGAAAAGATAAGAAAGTCTAAATCATTGGCGGTTGGAAAAGTTACAAACTATCAACGATAAGAAAAGCAAAACTTTTCTGGATGACAGCCCTATCCTGTTTCCACAGTTTTTAAACGAACCACGCCCTCCTTCACAGATCATGTCCCTTCTCTCGTGATCTTTTTGATAAATTGATGAAGATTTTTTCGTAGATTACGTCTTGGAGACTCCAGTTATGGAGTATAAGACAAGTCAGATCAACAATTATACACTAGTTACCATAATTACTATATCTATTATTTGAGGTGAGGCTTAATTTTTATGTGAAAGGAACTCTTGTACGCTATAAAAAGCTTTATCAACTAGATATTTTTTCAATTGTTTTTGCAAAAATCTTCAGAAATTTTAAGCTAATAGACTTTGTCACACAAGTAAGTTCATCTGTATTTTATATGAATTACTTGAATTAGTGCATTACTTTTTGATTTCATGAGCTTAAGTAGTCCAATAATTTAAACCAAAATATCCAAAAATACACTGCAAAACTTATAATGTAAAAGTGTTGTAATATTGTTAAAAATAAAAACAGTTTAAATACACTTCATAACTATAATGTAAAAGTGTTGTAATATTGTTTTAAACTGATATAAAAATAAAAACAGTAAATTCAACGTGACCATTATCATACGGTATTGAAGTTCGTATATTCGAATAGTCGTACTATTTTACCTCTTTAAAGAGAACAAAAGTGTTGTATCTAGGAATAGGCGAATCACGAAGTATTACAAGTTGTACAAAAGGCACTTCCACCTACAGAATATTCAGCTGAAAGCAGACGGAACAAGGTGTGAACAGTGAACACCAAACAATGTTCAGAGTAAACTATCGAAATAATTATCCAAATGTTGATGACATGACAGCTTATACAAAGTACAAGTACAAGTCTGTCAGGGTTTTGTTTGTTCGTTCTTTTCATTTCCTTCAAGGGAACAAAGAACGCCATTGAAGCTAAAACAGAATGTCATTTGAAGGTGGCTGAAATTTTGTCAGATGAAAATGGTTGACGACACTTTATCTTCGCTACTAATTCGACTGTTGTGTTTTACTTTTCTGCTTTTCATTCTTCTTCTTCGTTCATCTTTTTCTTCTTCTTCTTTCATCTTCTTCTCTCATCTTTTTTTCTTCTTCTTTCATCTTTTCCTTCTTCTTCCTCTTTCATCTTTTTTTCTTCTTCTTTTTCATCTTCATCTTTTTTTGGACAAGGAGAATGTGAGAAGGTCGAAAGATAACAAGAAGGTGCTGAATATTGGAAACTTTTCTTCTTCTTTCATCTTTTTTTCTTCTTCTTCTTGTTCTTTTTCTTTCATATTTTCCTTCTTCTTCTTCTTTTTCTTTTTCTTCTTCTCTCATCTTTTTTTCTTCTTCTTCTTCTTCTTCTTTCTTCTTTTTCTTTTCCTTCTTCCTCTTCATTCATCTTTTTCTTCTTCTTCTTCCTCTTCATCATCATCATCATCATCATCATCATCATCGTTTTCTTCATCTACTACTTCTTCCTAATCTTCTTCTTCTTCTTAGTCTTCTTCTTCTTCTTTCTTCTTTTTCTTTTCCTTCTTCCTCTTCATTCATCTTTTTCTTCTTCTTCTTCCTCTTCACCATCATCATAATCTTTTTCTTCATCTACTACTTCTTCCTAATCTTCTTCGTCTTCTTCTTCTTCTTCTTCTTCTTCTTAGTCTTCTTCTTTTTCTTCTTCGTCGTCTTCTTCTTCTTCATCATCATCATCTTCTTTCATCTTCTTCGCTCATCTTTTTCTTCTTCTTCTTCTTCTTCCTCTTTCATCTTTTTCTTCTTCTTCTTTCATCTTTTTCTTCTTCTTCTTTCATCTTTTTTCTTCTCCTCCTTCTTTCATATTTTTCTTCTTCTTTTTCATCTTTTTCTTCTTCTTCTTCTTTTTCTTTTCCTTCTTTGTCTTCTTCTTCTTCTTCTTCATTATCTTCTTCTTTCATCATCTTCTTCTTTCATATTTTTCTTCTTCTATTTCTTCTTTCATCTTTTTTCCTCTTCTCTTTCATCTTTTTCTTCTTATGCTTCTACTTATTTTTCTTCTTCTTCTTTCATATTTTACTTCTTCATCTTTTTCTTCTTCTTCTTCATCATCATCGTCATCTTTTTCTTCTTCTTCGCCTTCTTCATCTACTACTTCTTCCTAATCTTCTTCTTCAACTCCTCCTTATTTTCTCCATCTACTTCATTTTACCTCCTCTCCTGCCACCCTCTCCTCCTCTTCTTTTAACTTTTAGTATTTTTCTTCTTCAACTCCGTATTTTTCTTCTTATCTCCTCTTGCCGCGTCCAGCTCTTCTTTTTTCACCTTCCTCTTTTTTTCTTCTCTACTTTCTTCTTCTCCCTCATCTTTTTCTTCATCTGCTCCTTATTTTTCTTCATCATCATCATCATCTTCTTAGCATTCGGCAGGTCAACTTCTCTTCTTTTTTTGGACAAGGAGAGTGTGAGAAGGTCGAAAGATAACAAGAAGGTGCTGAATATTGGAAACAGAACAAGATGAAATAATAATGAAACGCATTTCGTAATATCGCCTTCAGATCTTCGTAATCAATCATTTCATTTTGACACCAATATTGTGAAAGCCCTTTCGGTGATATTTTAACTTATTTCGTTGTAGTGATTTCTATGAAATTTTTCGAGCTTTCAAACACAATAATGTCTTATCCCATCTTTATGGGTTGGAAGAGAGTGCTAACTCCAACCAATTAATCTAAAATTAATCTAATTAAAAGCAATTAATCTATTCATCGTTACTCCCATTAAAATAATTATATGAGATGCCCGTGATCTACTATAGAATTCAAAAGACAACGTTCTCTGCTGAAAATCACTTCCCGGTGGTTCGGAACCCACCTAAAACTGTAGGTCCAACTCATCAATCACCATCATCCAACTAATTACCCACGCACAGGTCTCAGACCCATGTGGGCTTCATCCTAAAAAAAATAATAATAATAATTTCATTTAAAAAAATTTCTTAATAATATTGCTTGTTTCTGGAAAATCAAGAATAATAAATTGTTTATAATTCATTGAAAGTTTCCTAATTTATTTTCACATATTTTTCAAAAATTAACAAAACTATATCTAGAAAATTAAAAAAATATAACATTACTCAATTACAAAATACAGAAGTTATGACAGTTCAAAGTGAGAATAATATTTGAAAAGTCTTATTACAAATAGCAGCTACCCGTCCTTCGTACGGATTATGTTTAGAAATACGACTAAATATGTTTCGGCTTTTTTGATAGCAATGATCATGAAGTTGTTAGCAGCTTAGTTAACAACTTAGGACGTAAACAATTCAGTGACAGTTATCAGAGAGAATATTTGAGAACAGCTGATTGATAAATCATCATAAATTACGTGATTTGTTGTTGTTCTCATGTGGTAATAATAGTGCTACCTGACGAATTCCCAAGAGCCTAGCACAAACCGCACCTTCCTAAAATGTTAATTTTTGTTTTGATAAATTGAAATTAGAAAATTTTGTTTTTTTTCAACAAAGAAATAATTGATAAAACATAATAAGATGAGCTTTAATTCACCAGTCATATGTTTCCTAAAAGACTGCAATGCTCCGACTACACAAGTCTGCAGACAGCGTAAATAACGCCGCGAAGGGCCCACCATTTATATTTGAGAACAGCTGATTGATATATCATGATAAATTACGTGATTTGTTCTTATTCTTATGTGGTAATAAAACTTGGAAGAAATGTATCCAAAATCGCACAATACTTGGTTTTTAAACGTTTATTATTCTGTTAAAAAAAAGTTAATTTAGTTTTTTATAGCAAAAGACATTGTCAATAATGTTTTCAATACTGTTCAATAACTAAAATCCCGATCGATGTTCTCGTTTTTGAGGAGAAGGCCGCGAAAAATACCTTTGCGGCCGTGACAGACAGACAGACAGACAGACAGACAGAAAGTGAGATAAGACTATTTCCCGCTTATTTAATGTATAAAACGTAAAAATAACCAAAAAATATACAATTCTGATAAATGTACAGACAAAACTCTAATTTTATTTATATAGATTATTAATATTATTTTGATTTTACTATGAAATTATAGTTCATTTTTTGCGAATGGAATAAATTAAAATTTTTCAATTTGTAAATAATTACATTTTTACTCAATAAATCTAAAAATTCATAAATAATAATAATAATAATAATTTCTCTGAGCAAAAAATTCATGCATAGTTGGAAATGTGAACGGAACTGTAGAATATTTCAACTTCAGTGGATCAATTGATTGGACAACTTCTATTTCCTAATTTATTTCTTTTCTCTTGGAGTTTTGGCATTGCGAATTCATAGTTATATGTTTTTAGCTCATATTTAGTTGGAAATTTGTAAATAATTCAAATATTTGTTAATATAAACTAGACTAATTTATTATTTCTTTTTTACAGGTGAGAATCTTGACTATTCCTGAAAGTCCTAGCTTCAAATAGTAAGTTGTAAATTTTGACTAAATAGAATTTTCATATTCTAGTTTTTTTTTGGGGGGGTGACTGGATAAGCCTTTATGTCATAAATAATCAATTTAGTCAATATAGTTCAATTACACAAACTTGTAATTATTATTGAGTATGGTTTATGAAAGTCAGGTATAGGTGAGATCATTTCATCTGTTTATAAACATTCTTTTGAAAGGTGGTGATATTTGAACAAATAATTTAAATAAAATTATGAATGAATTATGTAAACACTGTAAGGGCTCTTTCACACGGGGAGCTTTACGGCTCTCGCTCCTATATGGGAGCGAATTTCGCTCCTACTACCGCGTCTTTCACACGAGGAGCCTTTACGGCTCTCGCTCCTATCTACCACCCTACCTACACAGGAAGCCATTTTAGTCCCTGAGCTAAGTCGTAGAATGGATCGAACGCGAGCTGTTGCCTAATACCTTCTCTACCGTCGAAACGTTTATATAAATGTTTATTTTTGATTAAAAATTGTTAGTCATTAAATTTTTTAATGATTTGATAAATAAAATTGAATTTATTAATTTCGAATTCCTTTAATTGCTATTACTTTATAGTTTAGCCATTACTTTATAGCAATTGCGGAAGTCTTCAGTATAAAGTAATAGCAATTAAAGGAATTCGAAATTAATAAATTCTGTTTATTTATATTTGTCAGTTTATTCAATTGTCAGTCATTTCAAACTAACTACTTGTGAAATAAAATTGATTTGAAATGAAGATGTTGTGCATTTTTTTAAATTTCTAACAATCTTTCTGCTGGGTTAACCAAAAATCAGTGTATTTCTTTTTTTTAATTTCAGCTGAACATCAATAAGAGAGGTTCAAAAATGCTAAAAATAGCAAAATGTCACAAAGTAAAAATAGAAAACTGAAAATTAATGCAATTTTTCTAAAAATTACTCCATTCACCCAAGAAAACAAAATCAATAAATAAAAATTCCACTTCCCAAACTTTTTCTGTTCTGGAATGGATAAAGCTGCAAAATCTTCGTTGATCACCTTGCAAACTTCCACCCAACTTTTGGCGATTTCATTTCGGTCCTTGTAGATGTCGAGACTTATCCCAAAGAGCGGGTCGGTTGCAGACAGCATTTATCAACAGCTCCACATCGAACTCTGCCATCATGTAAAATGACTGGTGTCAAGCGTCAACTGAGGACGGGAGCGAGCGCCTTTTTGCAGGAGGCGCAAATAATAGGAGCCTTGGCTCCCTGGCTCGAGGTGCAAGAGCCGTGACGGCTCTCGGCTCTAGAGCCGTGAAGGCTCCCGCTCCTCGTCTGGAAGCTACATTGGACTCAATGCATTCTGGTGATGAGAGCCTTCCTCTCTTTCGGGAGCGAGAGCCGCAGAGCTCCCCGTGTGAAAGGGGTCTAATACTAAATATAAAACGCATGTTGTTGTTTGATAGGAAGTCAATTCGTTCAGAATTATAAAAGAAATACAAAGGATTATAAAAATAATAATTATCATAATTTTTCTGAAAAAATAACAACATTGCTTAGAGGAGTTTATTGATTGATACACGAAAAACACATTGAAACACATATCAAGGGAATCTTCTCACATTGATAACACCCTCTAACTGTTGATCAATTAATTAGTATATTAGAATTTTTATTCGAAATTAATTTATAAATGTTAAATTAATAATATAATAATTGTGAATATCCATTGTCGTGAACTGCAGTATAACTTAATAGTGAATCTTGCTGTGCAGAACTGAACTTTAGTCGCGGCGAATGCGTTTCGAACTACGTGGTTCTGTACAGCAAAATTCTACATATTAATAGTAATAAAAAACTTTTGAATAGTCCCAACCGTAGTGCTATTAATAATTCTAGAATAGGTAACTGATTGTTTCGTTTTCAAACTAATTTTTCATTCTTTTACAAGCTAAAATGGAATGAAAATAGAAATTTAAATATCTGAATAATTTAAGATATTAGTCGTGAGCCGTAGCAGGTATCAGTCAGATAAACATAAGCTACGATTTCCTGGGCCCCCTTTGTAAAAGTGACCGATTGGATTGGCCACCAAAAAAGACTGCTCTCTGCTCTAAATCACTTCCTGGTGGTTCGGAATCCACGTAACACTAGGTTCAACTCATTAATCACCATAATCCAAGTCTTACCCTCAGGTCTATGTGGTCATATGCCTCAGACCTAACTGGGCTTCATCCTAGAAAGAATGAGAGAAAGATCGAGTTTTAAAGTTAATGATGAATAACTTTTTGTTGTAAATTTAACGACTTTCAGTCAGTTTTATATTGTGAATATATAATAAATGTACTCACATTCGGCCGAACGTTTTCGAGGTATTGAATCTCATCTTCAAGGCGAGTGAATTTAATCATCAAAGGCTTGAGTAAATTTATTATATTATATTCAAAATATAAAATTGAAAGTCGTTAAATTTACACAAAAAGTTAACAACACAGATCGTTATGGAACAAGAAATATATATAAAATAAAAATAGCCGCGAGCCGTAGCAGGAATCTGTTCAATCAGATAGATAAGCTGCGTTCTCGTAGGTCCTGTTTGTAACGGTGACCGATTAGATTGGCCAGCAAAAAAGACACTGTTCTCTGCTGAAAATCACTTCCAGGTGGTTCGGAACCCACCTAAAACTGTAGGTCCAACTCATAAATCACTATCATCCAACTCATTACCCACGCACAGGTCTCAGACCTATGTGGGCTTCATCCTCAAAAAAAAAAAAAAAA
Organism: Conomelus anceps; assembly: GCA_948455865.1. NCBI lineage: Eukaryota > Metazoa > Arthropoda > Insecta > Hemiptera > Delphacidae > Conomelus > Conomelus anceps. The sequence goes on along the minus strand of OX418226.1, from coordinate 18,267,770 downwards.
ATAAAAATAAAAAAGTTAATGATGAGTTATATCAAACCAATTATTATTATTATTAGTGATCAATCAAGATTTTGTTGTATCAAATTACCTTGAAGTAAGGATAGTTCAGCTGATCTCGTGTTTTATAGGTTACAGTTTGAGCTATAGGTCAAATACGATCCATTGTTGATTGATAAAGCCATTTCGTATGGAAATTTATGATAATCCTCTTCTGCAAGCGTATTTTTATTTACAATATTCGAAGCAGCAGAACCAATCAAGCAGAATGCTATTGATTTAGGTGTTGGGAGCATTAAAAATTATGTAGTATTGCCTAAGGCCAATGAGTATTTTACTACTACAAGGTCCTTAACACGAATCCTGGTTAGTATTTCGTAATAATTTCTAGAAGCTTTGATCAAGGTTACGCACATGTAAATCTATATTCTATATTATAAACAGCTAGTTGCTGTTATCTGTCGACAAAAGTCTAACGCTGGAGAGTAAGTGATCCAAGGAGGAGGAGGAGGAGGAGGAGGAGGTGGAGAGGAAGAAGAATGAAGAGAAAAATGAAGATGAGTTAGAAGAAAGGGAAAGAGAAGAAAAAGGAGGAGAAGAAAAGGAGGCGAAGAAGAAAAAGAAGAAGAAAACTGAGAAAAGGGAGAAGAAGAAGAAATAGGAGAAGAAGAAAAAAAAGAAGAAATAGGAGAAGAAGAAGACGAAGAAAAATAATAAGAAAAAAAATAAGAAGAAGAAACAGGAAGAGGAGGAAGAGGTGGCAGGAGAGGAAAAAATATTTTAAAAAAGGCAGAAGAAGAAAACGTAGAGAAGGAGGAGGCGTTAAGAGAAAAAAAAGAAGAAAACGAGAAGGAGGAGGTGACAAAAAATAGAAGAAAAAAAATAAAAAGAAGAAAAAAGGAGAAGAGGAGGAAGAGGCGGTATGAGAGGAAAAAGAAAAAAGAAGAGGGCAGAAGAAGAAAAAGTAGAGTAGGAGGAGGCGTTAGAAGAAAACGAGAAGAGAAGGAGGAGGTGACAAAAAATAGAAGAAAAAATAAGAAGAAGAAAAAAAGGAGAAGAGGAGGAAGAGGCGGTACGAGAGGAAAAAAGAAAAGGGCAGAAGAAGAAAAAGTAGAGGAGGAGGCGTTAGGAGAAGAAAACGAAGAAAAACGAGAAGAGAAGGAGGAGGTGACAAAAAATAGAAGAAAAAAATAAGAAGAAGAAAAAAGGAGAAGAGGAGGAAGAGGCGGTACGAGAGGAAAAAAGAAAAGGGCAGAAGAAGAAAAAGTAGAGGAGGAGGAGGAGGAGGCGTTAGGAGAAGAAAACGAAGAAAAACGAGAAGAGAAGGAGTAGGTGACATAAGAAGAATAAGTTGAGGATGAGAGAAGAAGGAGAAGAAGAAGGAGGAGAAGAAGAAGAAGAACAACAAGAAGAAGAAGTAGAAGAGGAGGAAGAGGAGGAGGAGGAGGAGGAGGAGGAAGAGGAGGAGGATGAGGAGAAGGAGGAGGAGGAGGAGACGGCAGGATAAGAAAATGAAGAAAAAAGAGGGCAGAATAAGAATAAGATGAAAAAAGAAGATGAAGGAGAAAAAGAAGAAAAAGGAGAAGTGGTTGATGAAGAAGGATAAGAAAGAGAGACTATGAAATTAAATTAGTAGATACACATACTAGTAACCTGCTAGTATCTTGGTAATAATTATTGGTGGGCATGAGTTGTCATAATGTGTGTATATAGTAGCCTACTAGCCTCACCCACCAGTGTGAACGGTTCCATTTAAAGAATAGCAACAACAACGGTCACTGACACCATTTCACAACAGTTGTTGCACAAAGATTATCACTGAAAATACTAGCCAATAGCACATTAATAGTTAGTTATAAGAGGAGATTTGCATTTTTGATTGCCTTGAATAATGAATGTGTTTGTGGAAAATCGACTATGAATCGCGGAACACCAAATAAGTTAATGATCGACTACAACTTTGACCTATAAAGTACACTTCTTCTTTTCCTTCTTATTTTTCCTTTTCTTTTTCTTCTTCTACTTTTTTCTTCTTTATCTTTTACCTTTTCTTTTTTCTTCTTCTTTATCTTTTGCTTTTCTTTTCTTGTTCTTTTTCATTTTCTTCTTTTTCTTCGTCATTTTCTTCTTCTTTCTCTTCTTTTTCCTTTTCTTCTTCTACTTCTTTTTCTTCTTCTTCTTTTTCTTTCACTTCTTGTTCTTTTTCCTTTTCTTTTTTCTTCTTCTTTTTCATTTTAATTTTCTTTTTCTTTTTTCTCTTCTTCTTTTTATTTTTCATTTACTTCTTCTTCTTCTTCTCCTTTTTCTTTTTTTTCATTTTCCTTTTCTTTTTTCTTCTTCCTATTTTCCTTCTTCTTTTTCTTTCACTTCTTGTTCTTTTTCCTTTTCTTTTTTCTTCTTCTTTTTCATTTTCTTTTTCTTTTTTCTCTTCTTCTTTTTATTTTTTATTTACTTCTTCTTTCTCTTCTTCTTCTTCTTCTACTTTTTCTTTTTTCTTTTTTTTTTCTTTTTCATTTCCTTTTTCTTCTTCTTTTTCTCGTCTTCTTCTTTTTCTTTTTCTTCTTCTTTTTTTCCTGTTCTTTTTCTTTTTCCTTTTCTTGTTTCTTCCTCTTCCTCTTCTTCTTTTTCTTTCCCTTTTTCATTTTCCTTTTCTTTTCCTTCTTCTTCTTCTACTTTTTCTCCTTCTTCTTCTACTTCTTCTTTTTCTTTATCTTCTTCTTCTTTTTCCTTTTTTTTCTTCTTCTTTTCTTTTTCCTTTTTTTTCTTCTTCTTTTCTTTTTCCTTCTCTTTTTTCCTTTTCTAATTCTTTTTCTTCTTCTTTCTCTTTTTCCTTTTATTTTTCTTCTTTTTTTCTTTTCTTTTCTTTTTCCTTTTCTTTTTTTCTTCTTATTTTTCTTTTTCTTTTCTTCTTCTTTTTCTTTTTCCTTCATTTTGTCTTCTTCTTCTTTTTTCTTTTTCTATTTATTTTTTTATTCCTTTTCTTTTTCCTTTTCCTTCTTCTTCTTCTTCTTCTTTTTCTTTATCTTCTTCTTCTTTTTCCTTTTCTTTTTTCTTCTTTTCTTTTTCCTTCTCTTTTTTCTTTTCTAATTCTTTTTCTTCTTCTTTTTCTTCTTTCTCTTTTTCCTTTTATTTTTCTTCTTTTTTTTCTTTTCTTTTTCCTTTTCATTTTCATTTTCTTTTTCTTCTTATTTTTCTTTTTCTTTTCTTCTTCTTTTTCTTTTTCCTTCTTCTTTTTCTTTTTCCTTCATTTTTCCTTCTTCTTTTTTCTTTTTCTTTTTCTATTTTTTTTTATTCCTTTTCTTTTTCCTTTTCGTTTTCTTTTTCTTTCTCTTCTTGTTTGTTTCCTTTACTTTTCCTTCTTCTTTTTCTTTTTTTCTTCGTCTTTTTCTTCTTCTTCTTTTTCTTCTTCTTCGTGTTCGTCTTCCTCTCATTCTTTTTCGTATTATAATTTTTCTTTTTTATTATTATTATTATTTTTATGGGTTCTATCTCTGAAATAATGCTGGCAACAATTTAAATTAACACTCGCACAAATTATCCACAACACGCACTAATCAGTTATATCTTACACAAAATAAAGCAATCAGAAACAGACAAATCGATAATGCTCAGCTAATAAAGATTTGCTACATTACTGTACAAAAATCAATCACTAACTTTTAAAAGGCCAATTAAATATTAAATAATAACTGTTCAATAAACTTTCCAATAATTCAAGAAGAACGTCTAAAAAGAACATTCAAACTTACGTAGCACAAGTCTGTAATACAATAATAGCTAAGAGTAGAGTCCACTAGTATAAAATGTAAAAGAATAAAATAAAATAAGAATAAGAAAACATGTAAAAGAATTCTCACTGATACAGTCACAATATACGGCGATTATAACTTCAATAACAAACATTTGTTTGTACTATGAACGGAATTGCCACTTGTTATGTCAACGAGATTCAAACAATGACTGAAACTGATGTTTACCTAAGCGTTCGCTTTAAATAGGTTTTAATTGTTCCAGAAAAACTGAGATGTTTCTATTTGTTTCTATCAATTTCTAAAATAAACACACAGAATATTCTCCATTCATCCAGGCTAATTGCCGAGATAAGAACATTCCATTAAGTCCATAAAGTTCTAAGTAAATATTTTAAAGGTGTCACAGATAAACTACAAGGCGAAGAGAGTGAAGAGAATAATAAAACCCTTCCAGAAATCGTAATTAATTAATCTTCCAAAAAACTGGTTCGGAATCCACCTAAAACTCATCATTCACCATCATCCAACTCATTACCCACGCACAGGTCTCAAACCTATGTGGGCTTCATCCTCCAAAAAAAAATCAATATTGACACAGGCAGATAACACTGAAAATCACTGTTCCTTCTTTCTTTCTGTGTCCATAACATTATCTTTCCATCTTCAGCATCCTTTTGATTACCTCCTCTTGTTCTTCTTCTCTTCTTTCTCCTTTTCTTCTATAGCTGCTTACTCTTCTTCTCCTTTTTCTCCAACTTATCCTTCTTTTTCTTTTTTCTTATTCTTTCTTCTTCTTCTTCTTCTGCTGCTGCTGCTGTCCTTTTCCCCTTAGCTGCCTGCTGCTGTTCTCTTTCATTATCATCAACTTCTTTTTCATCTTCACCATCATTTTCTTCTTCTTCCTCTATCTTCTTTTTCTTCTTTATCTTAACCGACATCTTCTTTTTTCTATTTTCTCCTTTTTCTGCTGGCCGCAACCTCCGCTTCTTCTAGGAAGTCAACGGAAGGACGTTGAATGAAAAAGCTTTAAAAACGTGATTGAAATTTGTAACGGACTGCTAGATCGTGTTGGTTGGAGAGAGAAGCATTCACTCTCTCACTCACTCACTGTTCTTCGATGGCTATTCTTCAATGCTTCATGGTTGGTTATAATGTTGTTCAATCTAACTCCTAGTCCTAAAGTAACAGCGCTAGTGATTTTAGCTTAGCAACAAAAAACGAATCATGCGGTTAAAATGTTCGCGAACAATTTAGTTGTTCTTTTTATAAAACTGTTCATTTTCTCATTTTGAAATTGTATCTTATTTTGAATTAATCTGATTTTCTTATTGAACCTGAGGAATTGATAGCCGCGAGCCGTAGCAGGTATCTGTTCAATCAAATAGAGATAACCTGCGTTCTCGTAGGACCTGTTTGTAACGATGACCGATGAGATTGGCCAGCAAAAATGACACTGTTCTCTGCTGTAGAATCACTTCCCGGTGGTTCAGAACCCACCTAAAACTGTAGGTCCAACTCATCAATCACCATCATCCAACTCATTACCCACGCATAGGTCTAAGACCTATGTGGGCTTCATTCTAAAAAAAAATTGAGAACATATAATGTATATCTATTCTATTTCAAAATTGAATTGAAATATTTATTGTTCCTTAACAAATACAGCAAATACAAAACATCCAAGGTTCTCCTTCTCCTTATCCTTCTCTTTCTCGTACTACTTCTCCTTCTACTTCTCCTTCTCCATCTCTTTCTCCATCTTATTCTCCTTCTTATCCTCCTCCCACTCCTACTTCTCCAACATTTTCTTCTTTTTCTTCTCCATATTATTCTCCTTCTTCTACTTCTCTTCTTCTTCTCCTCCTACTCCTTCTCCTCATACTTCTCCTGCTTCTCGTTCTCCCGTTCTCCTCTTTTTCTTCTCCTTCTTCTTCATAATTTCTCTCCTCATTCTTCTTCCTCTCCTTTTCCAATCTCTTTTTCTCTAGCGCTAAAGTATCGTCGACTAATAACAGCAAGTAGTTGTTTATCATACAGGTTTATTGTGTTTTGATTCCAAAATTCACTTTTAAATGAATTACGATGATAATAGAAATAATACTAAATACAATAAATTATCAAGTCTCAGAACTCATGTCAAGGCTCTTCAAGGGAATTTAGTTTATTCAAGAAGTATTTATGATGAAAAATCATTATTTTGTCTTATTGAAATTGTACTTTGTTATTTATTGTGGAAAATTTACAACGAAAGTTAAGGTGCAACAGACTCAAGTCCAAAACTGCTCCCTTCACAAATTATTATGAGTTTTAAGTTTATTCCCAAATTTACTATTTAATTATATTGGTTCCATAACTTATATTTTGAAACTATCGCCTAACCTCGAAACTAGTGTGTATAAATTTGTTAGCAGTTTCTTTTATACTAGCTGTTGAGTTCTATTTAATGCTCTGTCATTGTTGTACGCATTGAGAAAGATAGATTCCCAAACATCAATGACACCGAAATCTTCCACGGATGCCTCAATTACAATAATCGACACCGCCATTGTTTCCCTGACTCCCGTACTGGCTCCCTATGGAGTTGTTACGCCTGAGAGCTTGCATCTAAAGACAGAACTTCAGAGTAGACCTGTGTCACACGCAATGGTGTCCTCTCCATGGTCTTCATCCTCCATATTTATCCATTATCTTTCATACCTTTCTATTCTCTTCACAAGCCTTGCTAGAAAGAGAAAAAGAAAGAGAGAAGAAGGTGGAGAAAGAGAAAGAGAGGGAAAGGTCACAGGTACCATCTCACCTATATCAAGATATACTAAACGATAATCTGTTGTGCATGTTGGAACTCTCACATTATAATTAAATGTTGGCATGAGTAGACCTTGGCACAGCTTTACACCTAATTCTGTTGTAGAATACAGCAAACATGTACAAATGATCTTCAGTCACGAGCACTTGGACCTGCGTTTGGAAGGGTGACCGGCAGAAAATAACATTTATTTATTGTGACAAATTTACAACGAATGTGAAGGCGTAACAGACTCAAGTCCAAAACTGCTCCCTTCACAAATTTTGAATATGTTACATTGTCCTTAACATTGTTTAAAGACACTGTTCTCTGCTGAAAATCACTTCTCGGTGGTTCGGAACCCACCTAAAACTGTAGGTCCATCTCATAAATCACCATCATCCAACTCATTACCCACGTACAGGTCTCAAACCTATGTGGGCTTCATCCTAAAAAAAGTCAATTATATTGAAACTAGAAGGTTGCCCGATTCTATTTAATCTGAATGTGTAATAACCTATCTAAAAAAATTTAATTTAATTGTATCTTTTTTCTTATTACTATTCTTTTCCTCCTTCTACTTCTCCTTCTACTTCTCCTTCTTCTTCTCCTCCTTCTACTTCTCCTTCTCCATCTCCTTCTCCATCTTATTCTCCTTCTTATCCTCCTCCTCCTCCTCCTCCCTCTCCTACTTCTCCTCCATTTTCTTCTTTTTCTTCTCCATATTATTCTTCTTCTTCTACTTCTCTTCTTCTTCTCCTCCTACTTCTCCTGCTTCTCGTTCTCCTCGTCCTGAGGTTAACACAGACTAAAAATTTAAGATTTGCTAAAAACCTTCACACAAAAAATAACAAAATGAATCTTCTTACTCAACCACTATTAATTTAAAAGTTCACTTGAAACGAAACACTAAAAACTGTTGAAAATAGTTTAAAATATTAATTTTTTTAAAAACTTTTGAGCCGAAAAATATTATCTTGTTGCTATGGTGATTATTATATTTGTATATTTGATAACATGACATTATTGCTTTATTATTACTTAACTGGTGGTTCGGAGCCCACCTAAAGTTATGTAAGTTCACCATCCATGACATCATTATAATCTATTCATCACCCACTCACAAGTCTCGTTCTCATGTGTGCATCATCAACACGCAAAAATAAGTTCGAAGTAATTGGTATGTAATTTAATACAGTTAATTACACTAGAAACAATTAGTCTGGGCGCGTGGCTCTGGTTTCACTACTAGCCGTTCTGTTAAAAGTTGACTAGTTGACCTTGAAGACATCTGCAGCGTCGCACAGGCCACATGTTTTTAGAAATGAGCGATAAACACTCCCCTCGCCATGGCTGACTACCAAACGGCCGTGCGCCCAGACTATTCCTACTGTACTGCAATTACTTATTATACGAAGTGGAACCTGAACTCGCTAGATCGTGAATTCCTAGATACCGAATTCTATTCTGTTTGAATTGAATTTTCTGTACATTCCCATTAACGGGACGTCACGATCCAGCATGGTTCCACCGCAGCGTGATGTAGTGACCTCCGTATAATATAAGTACGGTAATTTGAATGCATATAATATCAAATAGTATTTTTTGGGGGAGGATGAAGCCCACATAGATCTGTAACCTGTGCGTGGGTAATAAATTGGATGATGGTGATTTTTGAGCTGGACCTACAGTTCTAGGTAGGTTCCGAACCACCGGTAAGTATTTTACAGCAGAAAACAGTGTTTTTTTGGCAATCTAATCGGTCACCCTTACAAAGAGTGCCCAGGAGAACGCAGCTTATCTCTATCTGATTGAACAGATACCTGCTACGGTTCACGGCTATCACTTCCCTATATTTATTATAACTTCAATGCATAGTGTATTAAACATTTTTTTGGTGTATTATGTTTATTTTAAGAGTTGCCTGGAAGAACCATCAATTTTATTCTTCAATCATGAAAACTAAAATTTATTTTCCACTGCTTGAGTCTTCCAGTGAACAATGAAAACGCTAGCTCTATAATCACTGTTTTAAACATGAATTGAATCATAATACAGCTTCAGGAACTGATTATAAGGCTACAGACATTGGTTATAAACTTCTCTACCTTCCTAACAAAATAGCGGTGAAGTTTTCGTGAACACAGAAAATGCTTCTAAAGACATGAAGATGGGGAAGGTTTTATGATTTATACATTCTGAAACCTTAAAAGTATAGAATTTCCATTTAGTTTGTAAATTGGCCATTGATAATTTCAAACAGGTCGCAATATCATCTCTGTTTATAAATATTCAACATGTTTTGTGTTTTTTGTTTTGAAAAAGCTTCGATGAAGATTTCTCAAAGAACCTAGCAATTTCAAGAAATGTGCTCAATGAGTTCAATTTTGTATAATTACTGTAACTCATTACATGTATTCTCAATGTGAATGTTTCTTTCAATCGTTTCAAAAATGTTAATGAAATAACGCAGATAGATTTCTCAAAGGACCTAGTCAACAAATATCACCTCTGCTGACATACAATGGATGACACATGTCACAATGCTGATGTGTCACAGGTGATACAAGAAAAATAATAATAATGAAAAACGATGTCACTGAGCATTGATGAAATCACAGGAAGTTTATTCAGATGCGTTATTCAAGCGTGAAGCTTCAATTGTGATGGTCACTGGTAAAAAAAGCAAAATGAAGCGGATGTACACCAGTCTGATAGACAAGCTAATGCGAAACGGACACCTGAAAATGACAGTTTTTGCGGGGAAAAACTGAAATATGAAGTTATTTGAAAGAATGCTATTCATTCTGCTCCTCTAATAGTGGAAAGCTCTATTATATCAGAAAAATGATTTCATTATTATCGAATTTCATTCAAAATCACACATCATTCAGAAATATCACAGTTAAGGAAATATGAATTTGGATTGATTATTGCGAGTAGACACGCTAACATGTAGGTCTGAGCGAGAGAATAGGAAAGAATAGAAAAGGATGACACAAAAAAAGCAGGTATCTGTTCAATCAGAGATAAGCTACGAAAACCCTGGGCGCTCTTTGTAAGGGTGACCGATTGGTTTGGCCAGCAAAAAATTTAAAGTAATGAAATTAAGAGGTTTTTCGGTTCTTGATTTTGACTCTTATTTTTGCTTGTTGCTCCTTCCACCAGTGGGCGGGTCTTGTTTTGGCCTTCAGCCAATCACATCCCTTCAATGAAGGTTGAGAAACCTCCCTATCAGAGAAACTTTCTCCCTCAGCCAATAGTATCGTTCCCTGTTTAGTATACACCGAAACTAGCGTCTTACTTTATTCAATGAATGTGGTTGTGACAAGTTTATGTCTTATTATTCATTGTAGATATCTTGCACAATCACCTTCGTCACTACAAAGAAAGCTAGGCAAAAAAGTTGGAATTTTGAATATATGTTCAACTTTGGATTTAAAAGTGTAGCTTACTAAGAAAAGTTTTTTTGAATTCCTCCCGGATGCCTGAGTTTGAAGTTTCCCAACGTTCTTGAGAACTGCGCGGCCGAAAAAGCTGAAATTTGGTACACATGTTCTGTTATGAACCTTGAGCAGACTAAGGGGTTTTAGAATTGTCTAGCCTTTTTCAGCAATCTTATGTATTGCATGACCAAAAAATTTGAAATTTGAGTGCAAATTTTTCCTGGCCAGTATTTGTGTAACGGTTTTTTCCTTGCTGGTTATATTCTCTATGAAATCGTTTGCTGGGCTGTCCCCTGGAAATCTGAGGCGGGTGAAGCGAGCCTGCCGACTAGTTCCATATAATTTAGCATTCCTTTTACTTTTTAGTAAGTTTTTATCCAACTTGTCAAGTATTTACTGTTCTTTTTCAAGGACTTCATTACTAAGCGTTTGTTGATACATTCTACTATCGTATTCACAGAAAGTTATAAGTTTACAGCCTTTTTGTTAAAATAATGAATAATAAGACCTGAAGTTGTCACAACCAAATTTCTTGAAAATAGTGAGATACTAGTTTCGGTTGTTATACCATTATTAATCTCAATCAAACTCAATCTCAGAGTTTGATTGAGATTGATAATGGTGTAAGAACCGAAACTAGTATCTCACTGTTTTCAATAAATGTGGCTGTGACAACTTCAAGTATTATTATTCATTATGGATATCTTCCACAATATCACCTTCACCACTACAAAAATAGTTTTTTTTTTAAAGGCAGCCTCTGGTCTGACCAAAAGAGTAAGTAAGTTTCTACTTTTTCGTAAGTGCAGTGCTTTATAAATGACTGTTGAGTGTTAAGTAATATCATAACACCATTACACCAAGACTGATAAGTAATATCTCCTAGCTTTAGTTCCGGCCTTGTTTAATATTAGAGATTCTTATCTGAAGATTAACATTTTTGGTTGGCTTCACAGAAACTATCTCTTTATGACACCTGAAAACAATGTTTTGACAAAGTGAAGGAATTTTCAAATCTATTCCACTCAGCAATGCATTGTAAAAATCAAATTTAATTACTGGGTAACTAGTATTTACAAGGCACTTCAATTATTCTAATGAAGTATTTTCAGGGTACACTGTTGCAATACATGGTCAGAGCTTGTAACTTACTATGGCATGCCAGTACATGCTAATTCTCCGGTTGAATTAATGTACTGGATTGCATACAATCAGTGTGTACCAACCTGCTAGATACTAAAACACAGCGGAACTGCAATGCGGTAAGGTAATGCTTGGTTTCCTATATGATAATAACTCATAAGGCGTTTCTAGTTAGCAGTTTAGTCTAGTACGCAAAATATGTGTTGGGTTGCCTGATTCAATTGAATCTGGATATCTATGTCAGGATTTGTAACAACCGTTTTACAAAATTAAATCTAATATCCTCTTTTTTCTTAACCCTTTTCTACTCCTATTTTCCCCTCATTTTCTTCTTCTCCTTCTTGTTCTAGTTGTTGTTCTTCTTCTTTTATTTTTTGCCGTTGTTGTTCTTCTTCTTATTCTTGTTGCTATGTTGTTCTTTTTCTTCTCATTTTCCTTCTTCTTCTTTCTCTTCTTCATCTTCCCCTGGTCTGCTTTCTCGTCAGTATTTTCCCTCATTCCTCCAATCCCTTACTCTCGAACATTCCAGTGTTAGAGTATCATCTACTGATAACAACAAGTAGCAGTCTATAGGATGTGAAAAAGGGGTAAAATAATGTAAGAAATTAGTGTAAAAATAAAATATGCTAATAATATTAAGGTGCAACAGGGAACAGGCACCTTAATTGTATTTCTTTTCACAAATTATTTTCATTTGCACAGATAAGATGATATGAATGACAATCGATTTATGGCGAAATTACAACCTCTCAATATTATGATTAATATTGAGATTAATCTATTAAGACGTTAATAAATTTCGAGTTCTCTTTTAAGTCTATCAATAATATTAACATTTTAATAACAAATATTACATTGAACTGTAGATTTCCAAATTACAGTTTTTGACAACAGCTACAATTCAACGGCTGTGTTAGCTCGAAAGAGACTATACGGTACTATCACCATACAAAATGGATGCCGCGTGTCATAGACCGAACTATAGTGTGCTGTGATTGGCTATTGACTGAGACCAGTCACACCCACTTCTAACAATGGGAAGAGCTAACCAATGGCAGTCAAAGATGATCAAAAAATCATAGTTTGTCCATCAGCAAATAATTTAGTTTAATCTATATATATAAAAATGAATGTCTGTCTGTATGTATGTATGTATGTATGTTCCCTATATACTTCAAAACTACTTGACAGATTGGCATGAAACTTTGGGAATATGTTGTGTGAATATTGGGGATGGTTTCTGACCATAAATTTTAATAGGGTAGCTAATAATTATTATTAATTAATCCATTTTATAGACCTAACCTACTGAACTTGCAGGCCAAACAGCTTAAAGAAACAGCTGATAGATATCAACAGTTTTTAATTATATGGCAGGCCCCTTAGCAGCGTTATTTACGCTGTCTGGAATGCAAAGACTTTGCATGTACCATGTAGTCGGAGCCTTGCAGTATGTAGCAAACATATGACTGGGTATGATGAAATTTAATTATGCCAGGTTGATGACATCTGTTAACCAATGCAGCTAGAAATTTGAAATGCAGCCTCAGCGGGAGGTGGCGAATAATAAAATAAAAAACCTAGCATCTACCCTTATAGTCGTTGTAGGAGGTTTAAATTCAGAGGTGGTGATTAAGAAAACAACGAAGGAGGCCTCTATGATCAGCTGGAAGAGCCATAGGACTAACTTCTTTCCTAATTGAAATGTACACTAGAAACAATTAGTCTGGGCGCGTGGCTCTGGTTTCACTACTAGCCGTCCTGTTAAAAGTTGACTAGTTGACCTTGAAGACATCTGCAGCGTCCCACGGGCCACATGTTTTTAGAAATGAGCGATAAACACTCCCCTCGCCATGGCTGACTATCAAACGGCCGTGCGCCCAGACTAATTGTTCCTACTGTAACCTCAGCGGGAGGTGGCGAATAATAAAATCAAGGAGAATTTTTATGAGAATGCAGCAACGCGCGAAAATTATGATTTTTTTGAGGATGAAGCCCACATAGGTCTTAGACCTGTGCGTGGGTAATGAGTTGGATGATGGTGGTTGATGAGTTGGACCTACAGTTTTAGGTGGGTTCCGAACCACCGGAAGCTAATATTATATCATCAGCTAATAATTTCGTTCTATACATTAGTTGATGAGATTAATAATAGAGCTTATGAGTAGTTGAAATATCAATTGATTTAGTAGGTAATCAATTTCTAGTGTAATATCTTATTATTTCCACCACTAATTATTGTAGTTATAGTGGTAAATATTATATTAGTTCTTATTCACGAATGAATGATAGGACTCTTAAAAAATGTTATTTATGTTTAATATTATATTATAATATATATTATTTATACTTTCAAGACTAATCCACATTATTTATTAATAAAATACTTTCATTGATAAAATCTGGATACTAAAAGAGTAGTCTAGCTATTTTTTCTTGTGACATATTTACAACGAATGTGAAGGCGCAACAGACTCAAGTCCAAAACTGCTCCCTTTATTGAAGACAAAGATGTACACTGAGTTCGCAACAACACTTCAAAAAAAAATCCAGATTTATTTCAACAAGAACACTGAAGATTTGCTTTGGCCGAACATGATTCCAAAACTTTTTTTTCAAATAAAAAGCAAATTTGTCTTTTATGTCAGCCGATTCGTCAGTGAAGTGTAGCGAATACAAATAACCAATCAAAATTCCCAATTTTCAGGATAATTCACCGTGATGCGACAAGAGTGTTCGTCCTCTAATAGAGGTTGGGTGTCATTTCTATTATCAAGGGGAAGTGTGAGAGAGAAAGGGAAACAGAAAAAAGTAAATGAATACTTGCAGATAATAGGATCTCATACCGTGGCGAGACATAGGCGCTATACCCAGGAGCTATTAATATGATGAGGCCCAATATCATCCCATCATTGTGTTCATGTTAAAGCATAGATACTGGCAATCAATAGAGTGTTGATTGGAACTCCAGAATAATATCATAGACTGGGTATTCGGTCATCAGGTAGTGCCCAAAAAAGTCGAACTTTCACAGTCTTCTATTGCGACATAATTAGACAACAGCATGCATGCGGTTGAATAACAAATACATTGAAAAACTGAGATGGAAGGAATTTCATTAAAGAATTTACTAAAAATAATTCAAATACTCGATCCGTAATAACAGACAAATCGAAACTGGGACTTCACTTCTCATATGTGAAGTAGTTATAAAACAAACTATTATAAATTATTTAAAAATAGTTTAATAAATTATTTCTTTTCGTAATAGCAACAATAATACTGGTTTGTAACGACTAATCATGCATTAGGGAAGTGATAGCCGTGAGCCGTAGCAGGTATCTGTTCAACCAGATATAGATAAGCGGAATTCTCCTGGGCTCTCTTTGTAAGGGTGACCGATTGGATTGGCCAGCAAAAAATACACTGTTCTCTGTTCAATCAGATGAAGATAAGCTGAGCTCTCCTGGGCTCTCTTAGTAAGGGTGACCGATCAGATTGGCCAGCAAAAAATACACTGTTCTCTGCTGTAAAATCACTTTCCGGTGGTTCGGAACCCACCTCAAACTGTAGGTCCAACTCATCAATCGCCATCATCCAACTTATTACCCACGCACAGGTGTCAGAGCTATGTGGGCTTCATCCTCAAACAAAACAAAAATTAAGCATCGAATAAGGCGTCCACGAAGAATTGATTCACAGGATAGTTAATTTCGAAGTTCCTTTTAATGCTAGGAATTGAGCAGTAGAACTCTGCTACTGCAGGTATCGACAAATGCATTCAATGGAAATCAATGAATGACACAACAAAATAGTGGATCGAACCACGGATCTCCCAATTGCCGGTCAGGCGTCTTAACCACTAGACTAGAGTAACTAGACTCGAAGTCTAATGTTTGTTGAAATAAATTGGCTCTTTTCATAGTTGAATAATAGGTGTCCTCACCCCTGTGAAGTAGCATGGTAATTCATCGAAATAAAATCTTGATAGGGTAATTAAGATCCAAAAGAAAGTGGTTAGGTGTACGGAGAGTGAATAGATTAGATTCATGTAGCCCGTTGTTCAGGAGACTTGGTCTCCTAACTGTACCCTGCTTATAAGTGTATGAAGCTACTTTTATATGTAAAAACGAATGATATTAACCAAAATCTTGATGTACATGATTATAATACAAGAAGCCGAGGAGATTATCACTTGGTGAGTCACAATAGTAGCTTATTCAAACAAAACCCTAGTTATATTGGTAGGAAACTCTGCATCAAGGTACCGCAGTTTTTTAAGAGTCTGGAAAATATAGAATTATTTAAAAAACAATTGAAAAAATATTTAGTTGATAAAGCTTATAGTGTACAAAAGTTCCTTACACATCAAAATTAAGCCTCACCTCAACTAATTGATATAGTAATTGTGATATCTAGTGTATAATTGTTGATCTGACTTGTCTTATACTCCTCAACTGGAGTCTGCAAGACGTAATCTACAAAAAAAAGCAGTCACTTGAAAAGCCTATCGGCCAGTACCATTAACCACGAGTTATATATTTTTTTTTGAGGATGAAGCCCACATAGGTCTGAGACCTGTGCGTGGGGAATGAGATTTTTGGGAGATATTTTATCAAATTGCTAAATATTCAGTCAAACTTTCGATTTGTTCATTT
The DNA here is from genome assembly GCA_948455865.1 of Conomelus anceps. Classification (NCBI taxonomy): domain Eukaryota; kingdom Metazoa; phylum Arthropoda; class Insecta; order Hemiptera; family Delphacidae; genus Conomelus; species Conomelus anceps. The sequence continues at coordinate 18,251,989 of OX418226.1, read as the reverse complement.
TAGAATTCAATTCAACATAATTATAGCAAATGATAAAATGTAACGTTCTCCAAAAATAACTCTGGATTCATTGAAGATTCCATAATCGACGTAGGAATTTCGAAGGATTTGATTAGGCATGCCGAAAAAATTAGAATTGCCATAATTTGCCACATTGGTGATTATGATGATGCTGATTACTGAAATGCAACTGCAAATGTTCGGTGTATTATGGAGTACCGTATACGCCTAATTTGAAAAGAAAATTACACCTATTTGCTCACTTACATAATTATCTTTCATACTTTTCCTTATTTAGATGGATGATGTTTGCGAGTTATGTGATCTCAAATTTATTTGATCATCCTCCTTCTTTATCATCGTACCCTCCTTCTCATTCACATCATCATTTCTTTTTATGGGCAATACTTTGTAAATTTCTATCTTTTCCAATTTATTCTTGTTGTTATTTCTGTTCTTCTTTTTATTCTTCGTCTTCTTCGTCTTCTTCTCCTTCTCCTTCTCCTCCTCCTCCTCCTTCTTCTTCGTTTTTCGTTTCTTTGGGGTTCGTTAAATCAACTATGATCTTGACAGTCTTTATGAATTGGCCTCTTTCCATCCTTTCCAATAATCTTTTATTCTTTCAGAAGTGGCTTTTTTATGATGTTCCGACATCCCTGTACCTTTTCTATGCCTGGGGTTTACATGAACCTTTGATTTTGGTTTTTCAAAATATTCCTGAGGCTGTTTTTGATTATTTCATCTGTTATATCCAGTTAATCTAAATCGTCCTGACTTTTTTTAAACCGATTGCTTTCTGTTTTTCTATTGCAAAAGAAATCGAATAATTGTTTTGTGAGTCTGTTGTTTGTTCTCTTTCCTGAAGATGTAGGAGTAAAAACATATTCAAGTTTTTCAAGTTTATGTAGAAGTTTTTTTTTATATTAGCTTTATTTCATTATTCTAAAACGTGAATCCTGTTATTTTTCTTCCTTTTAAAATTTTCCAATAGTCCTATATTATTCAATACCAGGATTTCAGCAGCATATAACGCTTCTGGCTTTATAACTGTGAAGTAATGTTTCATTTTGGAATTCCATGATAGTGACCTTTTATTGTATGTCTCTGTTACTCTGTAGTTAAAAGTGCCGACTCTGTAGACACTTTAGATGAAAAGCAACTTCCATTTTTTGTAGCCTAGAATCAATTCAATAAATGCTTGAAGTGATCAACTCTCTCTATTCTTTTGATTTGTATTTTCAGAAATTTCTGTGAGTTTTTGATGTTAGTTAATTTTTTTTTTCAAACGAAATCTTGGGTCCAATTTTTGCCGCGTGTCTTTGCAGTTCTTTCATCCTTGTCTATTATTATTATTATTATTATTATTATTATTATTATTATTATTATTATTATCATCATTATCATCATTATTATAATTATTATTATTATTATTATTATTATTATTATTATTATTATTATTATTATCATCATTATCATCATTATTATAATTATTATCATTAATTTTATTATTATTATTATTATTTATTTTATTTCTATTTTTATTATTAATATTTGTATTATTTTTCTCATTCCATCTCCATCTCTTCATCCTTTTTTTACTCGTATTCGTTCTATCTTTCACCTTCTCCTATCATCAATTCCCCTTTCAATTGTTCCCCTTTTACTAAGCCTTTCTCACCATTTCTCTTCCGTGTTCGTAATGAGAAAGGTAAGAAACTAAAACTCATGCAATTTTTTGTTTCTCTAGCAACATACTCAAAACTAAGACCAATTCACTAAAACAAAAACACTTGATACTTTTGGTATTTAATTGCGTATTAAGTTACAGCTTAGTAGACATTTGATTATTGGTAATTAAATTTAAATACATTTTTGAATTTCATATACTACGCATGAAAAAGCATTTGAAGAGAAAGTTTCATGTCCTTTTTTTCTTTCTAAAAGCACAGTTACTAAAGCATAGTTGAAACAATAACAGGGTTCACGAACATTCAAACTAAATTGCATTTTAATTGCACACAACACTTATTCTTCTTTATATTCTTCTTCTTCTTCTCCTTTTTCTTTTCTTTATCTTTTTTTCTCTTTTCCTTTTTTTCTTCTTCTTCTTTTCCTTTCTTCTTTTTCTTCTTCTCCTTTTTCTTTTTCTTCTTCATCATTTTCTTCTTCTTCTTTTTCTTCTTCTCTTTTTTCTTCTTCTACTTTTTCCTCTTCTTTTTCTTTTTTTCTGTTTTCCTTTTTTCTTTTTCTTCTTTTCCTTCTTCTTTTTCTTCTTCTCCTTTTTCTTTTTCTTCTTCTCTTTTTTCTTCTTCTTCTACTTTTTCCTCTTCTTTTTCTTCTTCTTCCTCTTCTTCTTTTTTTTTCTACTACTTCCTTCTTTTTCTTTTCTTCTCCTTTTTCTTTTTCTACTTCTTCTTTTTCTTTTTCTTCTTCTCCTTGTTCTTTTTTCCTTTTTATTTCTTTTTCTACTTCTTTTTCTTTTTCTGTTTCTTCTTCTCCTTTTCCTTCTCCTTTTCCTTCTCCTTTTCCTTCTCCTTTTCCTTCTCCTTTTCCTTCTCCTTTTCCTTCTCCTTCTCCTTCTTTATCTTCTTCGTCTATTCCCTTTTCTTCTTCTTGTAGATGTAATTTGAACTCAAACTCAATGAGACACTCATTCATCAAATGTTCTCAAAAAAAGGATAGTTATGTTTAGTAAGTAGCTATAGATATAAAGTTCCTATAGCACAACAGAATATATAGATATAGTTCCACTACATAACTATCATTAATAGTTTCGTGTTCAAAATAAGCGAGCTCTATTGTTGCATGACATAGAGAGAAAGTTAAATGTATGGGGAGAGTACGCGGATAATGCTGTATTTTCCAACACCTCTACTCCTGACTTTCGTTTGGCTAACTTAAATAATGTCAGGTTTGATGCAGCACTTTAGACTTTAGAGGACTAGAACGTTTTGTTTTGATGGTTGTAATAAAGGAACAATCAAAATTTAATGTGCCAATTTCACTGCGTAAATGTTTGCTCACTCCCCACACTATGGGGCTATCTAATGTTAATCTCTTTCCTTTACTTGTAGAATGTTCTCTGTAAAAAACAGAGATTATAAAGTATTTAGATATTTTTCTTTTTCTGTTTATGATATCCACATATCCACCACAACAGTATGCAAAACTTCCTGTACAGACTTTAGTAGAACTTTATACAACCTTAGTAGCAACTGATTTTTTTTCCTTTTTTTTCGGAGGATGAAGCCCACATAGGTCTGAAACCTGTGCGAGGATAATGAGTAGGGTGATGGTGATTGGACCGACAGTTTTAGGTGGGCTCCGAACAACCGGGAAGTGATTTTACAGCAAAAAACAGTGACTTTTTGCTGGCCAATCTAATCGGTCACCCTTACAACGAGTGCCCAGGAGAACGCAGCTTATCTCTATCTGATTAAATAGATACCTGCTGCAGCACAGATATCACTTCCGAACGGATTTCCGAACCACTGAGAAGTGTTTTTACTTAGTATACACTTGTAATTAAGTATATACTTCATATTCTGTGGCATACTATACTATGCCGGTAATAATTAAACCATTCGTCATCACTAGTAGTATGATAAAAATAGTAGTAGAAGCTTGAAGGTTAGGTTTCCTGAACAAGGTTAGTAAAACATTTTCAACAAGAATTTCCAATTCCTGGATTTCGTGTTCCATAACGATCTGCGTTGTTAAAATTAACTTTTTATGGTAAATTCAACGACTTGCAGACAGTTTTAATTGAGATTACATAATAATTTTACTCACGTTTTGGTCAAAAGTGAGTAAAATTATTATTTATTCTCAATTAAAACTGAGTGCAAGTCGTTGTAATTACCATAAAAAGTTAATTTTCCTATTTTTGAAAATATGAAGTTATGAATTTTAAATAATGAAGTGGCAGAAATAAAAGTGTTAGCTCTAATATGAAATAATATGAGAATAACAAAAATGAGAAGATTGAGAAGAAACAAATAGAAGTATAAGACAATCTAATATAAAACTGACACTGTATTCCAAAATTATTTTAACTCACTTATACTGGAGATGCTGGAGGGATGCATTTCACTTCTGAAAAGATTTAATATTTAATAGAAATACAGTGTCAGTTTTGATATTAGACTGTATTTCTTTATATTTAAATTATGTATTATAAACTTAAAAAACACTTTTGAATGGAAATTGACTCACGTTATGGCGTGACGGCCGTTTCGCTCTGTTGTCTAGAGCATCATCAGACGACCCACAGTACACTGATTCAAGGCATGAGTTTGAGGGTTAGTTTTGTTGGAATGGTGAAGGGGTGGGGGGATGAGTAGGCGGGAGGTTTGAAACTGGGATTATTTTGTCAAAGAGAGTATGTGAGAAGAAGTTAAGTTGATCATTTAAAATGTTGTCAGGTTGCTGCTTTGCATGTTTGTATATCTCATATTGTTCTAAAACATTGAGTTTCTGGCTTTTGTGAGTGAAGTGTAGTGTGTCTAAATTAGTGTCAATGTCTGTATAACTGTGGCCTGTTGAAATGATGTGTTCAGCAAAAGTGGAATGTGTGATTCAACTCATGCCTTGAATCAGTGTACTGTGGGTCGTCTGATGATGCTCTAGACAACAGAGCGAAACGGCCGTCACGCCATAACGTGAGTCAATTTCCATTCAAAAGTGTTTTTTAAGTTTATAATACATATTAGTGGAAACAAGATGGATCTTTAACATCATAATTTAAATTATGATTTCTACTCACACGTCCCCTGGTCAATGAAGCTTCTCCTTAAAAGCGAAATGCATTCCTGCCGTATAAGTGAGTAAAAATCATAATATTTGTGTTTTAATTTATGTGTTTTAATTTTCCTTCCAGATTAGATTTAATTCAAATTCAAATTTATTCCTTTCCTTAAAATAGCATATAGCATATTAAATTCTGACAATGTGAAAGAATCAAAATACAAATTAAAAAAGTAGATTCTAAAAATAAGAGTATGCTGAGATTGTGCATAAATATACAGAATTATGCAGTGAAAATGTAGGTAGGAAAATAATACCTGCATAGTTGTAAGACCTGTGCGCAGGTATGAGTTACAGAAATACAGATATTGAATAGAAATGCAGTGTACAGTTTCAGTTTTGATATTGGATTGTTAATCAACTATTCCGTCATGGAAAATATCCCAGAATTATAAGCTCTAGGAAAAACATGAGAATAAGAAAGAAAGGATATGGAGAATATACGCATTAGAAAAATAAGATGACAATAAGAAAAACAGATAAGAAGGATAGGGAGGCTAGGAAAAGAAGATAATAGTCAAAAGGACATTTTTAATTGTTTTGCAGTGTCTACCTATATATTTAGTACTTTAGTTGTAGTAGAATGCTTGGATAACCCCCAATAAGCAAATCATGAGAAGTTTAAGGAAAAAACTCACCAGCAAAATCAGTAGAGAAACAAGAGTGACTATGACGAATTTCAAGGTGAAGACAAGTCGGTAATTTAGTTTGCAATTCATGCTTCCACAAGTTTTTCAAACAATTTCTTTCAAGCCAAAGCAGCCTTGATCTTTGGTCTTCGCGAAATCCGTCTTTCGGACAATTGACTGCTGTAATAAATGCTTCTATACCGAGAAATTTCAGTTCATGCCAAAGATTACATATTATACTTGAAAAAAGAAGTTGAAATGTTTCATCTGAACTCATTTCCTATGCACTTGAGCTAGAATTATTACTTTAACTACTGTACATGATTGAGTGCATGCTATTATAAATGTTTCATAACCACGGGTTTTAAAACAAGGAAGACATAATTTGCCTGTTTAAAGGTTAAAAATTGAAAATAGCTGCATGTACAATTATAGATCGATAAAATAATATAGATTATATTAAGCGATATCAGTGAGAAACTTAATCCTAGGAAATTTTTTAAAAGCGTTATAATGTTTTTTTTTAACGTAACTTGTTATTGGAATAAACTTCACTAGTGAATTCGAAACTCATTCATTCGTGTGATGGCCATTCCGCATTGTTTGAATACTTCCTCAGACCCGGCTGGAGGCATTCCAACAATCACTGGTAAAGTTTGTTCCAATACTTATTTACGTTTAAATATCAAATTTTGTTAACGATACAGTACAATTTTAATTTTGTGTTTGTAGCTTTAAAATCAAATCATTTATTCCCTCTTCTAGGTTGCGAGAGGGAAAGGAAAGTGGAAAAATAAGTTGGAAAAGAAGTTGTGGAAATATGTAAAAAAGAAGTTATGGAAATAAGTGGAGAAGAAGTTGAATTGCAGTGAAAGAAAGAAGAGGAAGATTGAGAAGTAGTGAGAAGATTGATGAAAGGGAAAAAAAAGAGGCTATGATAATGAAGATTAGGAAGAAGCAATAGAAAAACAAATGGTTTGAGAAATTGGCAGAAAAAGTATTACATTAAGTAATACCGCCATTGAATGGAGTGAAAAGAGAATGGGGAAAGAAAAGAGAGGAATTGATTGGGTTGGAGAAGTCGAGAAAAAAGAAGAAAGGGTAAACGAAAAATAAATAGTAAAAGCAGGATAAGAAAACATAATCGACAGGAGGTTAAAGAATATGGAAGTTTTATTAACATAGTAGGAGAAATATTTAAAAAGTAGTAAAAGCAAAAAATAAAATAGTGTGTTATAGAAAAACCAAGTTGAAAAAATAATCACAAAAGGTTATGGTAATGATGGGAAAAAATAGAAGTGTAGGGTAATACAAAATTACTCAATGATTAGAAAGAGAAAGAAATGAGTAATGAATAATAAGTAGAAATTGTCACAACCACATTTATTAAAAATATAGAGATACTAGTTTCGGATGTTACTCTCAGAGTTTGTCTGAGATTCATAATGGAGTAACATCCGAAACTAGTATCTCTATATTTTTAATAAATAAATATAATAAATAATAAATGTGGTTGCAACAATTTCGTCTTATTATTCATTATGGATATCTTCCACAATATCACTTTCACCACTACAAAGAGAGAGAGCGAGATAGATAGATAGATAATTTGTCTTTATTGAGGCGAAGTTAGGACTCGCAGGTCCTCTCTTACACTTAACCCTAGAGAGAGAGAGAGAGAGAGTGTGAGAGTGAGTGAGAGAGAGAAAAAGAAAGGAGATTGGTCATCTTCTAGATTTAGATGATTCATCATGTTTAATAAAAATGATAGATCTCCTGCAATATAGTATTAGTATACGATAGTAATGGAATAATTGGAATGAAAAAGCAAATCTTTAACGAAAATTAATTGGAATAATAGATATTTTAAGGGTGATCGATTAGATTGGCCAGAAAAAAATAAACTGTTCTCTGCTGTAAATCACTTCCCGGTGGTTCGAAACCCACCTAAAGCTGAAGGTCCAATTCACCATCATCCTACTCATTACCCACGCACAGGCCTCAGATCTATGTGGGCTTCATCGTTGAAAGAAAAAAGATAAGCATATAGGCCTACTAATTTGTTGATGATCAATTGTTTGATTAAGGTTTATTAAATATCATTTTCTCCAATCAATTTCCATAAAAAATTGAATATTCAATATTTCGCAGTATTGTTAATTAATTGAAGTGAGTTTGAAGGCAATTAAAATAACTCCAATATCCGAGAAATCCTATCCTTGATGTGATGTACATCCTATAACATTATCAAGTGCTCTGAGTTATATAATTGTATGATCGTATCAAAAATTCCGTAGATTAACAGTTAAATATACCATAAACTAAGTGAAACGACCAAGTTTCTTGAAAATCACATTTATTTTGAGATAAAGACTTATAAAGTTATGCTAATTTAACAAGTAAAAGATGGGCGAAATTGTGAAAAGAGACCCGGATGACGTCACTGCTTCAGCTGACAGGGCTGATGAGCTGAGATGCGAGTGAACACTAACTAGTCTTTTAATTACCTTGGACTTTCTTATAAAATTCGTAAAATATTTGGCACCGATTACTTGTATTAAATTAAAAATTTTATTTACTTATTTTTTCAAATACTTTATTTTAAACTTTTTGGTACATTATAGTATTTAATTTTTGAGTATCATTTCATTCAAGTCGGTTTCTTTTTTATTTTAAATCTTTTTAATAATATCAATCTGGAAATCAATAAAAAGTACTTATAAATTACTAAATAAAGTGTCCTTTTTCCAATAATTACAAATGGAGGCCAACTTTCTATCAATTGTTGATGGTAGGAGGAAACCTCCGTCTTCAGGGCCTTCAATCATTCAAAATCTTCCAGCACAAACGATTCTTGTCATTGGTCCTTGAGAAATTAAAGAAATTAAATTAATTCACGGCCGTCTCTCATTCAAGAGAGAAGGAAGCATTCAGCCGTTGTAAATCATGTAATTGACCTACAATGGCTCCATTTTTAAAAAGTGTCATAGTATACGAGACAATGTTGTGTTGTTTGAAATGACATCAATAACTAAAAACCGTGAAAAAATAACAAAGGAAAAGGAAAAGACCTTTAAAATCGGGTGCATTTTAATTATTATTACGGTATTTTGATTTTTATTACCTCATTAGCTCGTGAAAAATGAATGACAATTTATTCCATTGAATTTTATTGATAATTTAGTCTTTCTTCTCATCACTCTATACTTTCTATTATTAATTCTTGATAATCCAGCTTATTCGTTGGCAATAATTTGGAATTTTGAGTTCTATTTCTTGCTTGATATTTCTATGAGTTCTATTTCTTGCTTGATATTTCTATGAGTTCTATTTCTTGCTCGTGACATTATTATTGTAATCACTGTCACTGGTTCGATTTCCTTGCAGCTTGGCATATTTTTTTCTGGTTATTATCAATGAATACAGATACTAGATAGTATCTGTATTCATTGTTATTATTCAATTTATTATCCACACTCACGTCTGGGGCAACAATTTTGAGATATTTTTGCAAAATTTTATCCGATATCATGTTTGTTGATGACAAATTAATAGCTTCAATAGGAGAAACAGTAAAAGGAAACTGTAAAGTCTCTGCTGTAAAATCACTTCCCGGTGGTTCGGAACCCACCTAAAACTGTAGGTCCAACTCATCATCACCATCATCCATATGTGGGCTTCATCCTCCAAAAAAAAAATAATAAAAAAATAGAAATTCAAATGAACATAAACAATAGAAGAGAAACGCTTTTTTGTTCCTTTATTGCCCCGAAATTTTGAAATTTCGCCTACAATCTAACTTGCACATTGATCAGTTAGGCTTCAAACTTTCATGCTGATATTCACCCAGACCAATCACATTTTACGTGAGCCAATTTCAAGTATAAAATTAGTATACTAGAAAATTGTAAAAAAATTGGTATTTTTTTTGCTGATGATGCCCACATGAGACCGAGACTTGTGCTTGGGTAATGAGGTGAATGATTACACATAGATGCCTGATGGTGGAGCGGGATTCGAACCCACGACCACTTAAACGACAGCAAGCTGAAGTTGTGACGCCCCAACTAACTGGCGGCAATTTTCTTAAAATAAGAAAATTGTTAAATTATCAGAATGAAAAGTGTAATAGAGTTGATGGCTGTCCGTAATCTACCGTTCGTCAAATGCAGTAAAATTTCGACAATCGATAACATTAACCAATGAGACAACACAATGTAACACTAATCAATGTTTCTTAACATTAAGAATCAATAATTTTGTTCTGATTCAATGCTTTATTTTCAGGGGTGATGGAGGTGTGATTATAATAAATGTTTGAGGGTAGATTTTGATGTGAATGATCTCATATCTTATTAGTATTACACTGCTAATCTAATAGACTAGGCAGGTCTGTAATTGAACGTTTATTCAGTGATAGGTCAAGTGTTTTGATTCAATATAACCTAAAATTGGTTTCTTGGATTTCTTGCTCCATAACGAACTGCGTTGTTAATATTAACTTTTTGTTGTAACTTTAACGACTTGCAGTCAGTTTTATATTGTGAATATATAATAAATGTACTCACATTAGGCCGAACGTTTTCGAGGTATTGAATCTCATCTTCAAGGCATCCTAGAACGGCGATGTTGGTTTGTTGGTTAGAAGAACCACAATAATTCTTCTAACCAACAAACCAACATCGCTGATCTAGGATGCCTTGAAGATGAGATTCAATACCTCGAAAATGTTTGGCCTAATGTGAGTACATTTATTATATATTCACAATATAAAACTGACTGCAAGTCGTTAAAGTTGCAACAAAAAGCTAAAATTGGTGTTAATTGTTGTCCCGGGTTGGCGAAAAATGGAAATAAAATAAGATATTCCAGGTAGAAGTGACCCTTTCCCAACTTTTTGACCAGACGTGTGCGCAACTTTCGTAATTTCTCCATCGTACACTATTTTCGCGTCTTTCTCGTTACCACTAAACCACTAGTACAATGTTTGAGTTCCTGGGAGCCTTACCGGTAACCAGTAAATGTTACCGGTGGCGTCTGATTGGTCAAAATAAATTTGTATAGACCTATCAGATGCCACTGGTAAGATTTACCAGTCAACGGTAAGCATCCGATGAACCATTGTCATTCTCTCTACCACTACCAAGACGAACAATGAGTGTATGATAATGATTCTGACCTTCAATGAAACTGAGATGAAGATGGAAAACTTTGAAATTAACCACAGACAGCATTTTCCAGTAGGTTCAAACGTACCTATTATACATAGCAGGCCTATATGGTTGAAATAATGCAGATAACCGGAAGTAGACGTGTACAACTTCCGAATAGTATTACTCGAGATGAACTGCACGCTTGTCATTGGAACAAAAGATCTTGAAATTGTTTCCTGGTTGAAAAAATTTATCTCGTGCTAATAACATACCCGAGCCTGCCCAATTGTAATCAACACAATAATTGATGATTACTTTTTGTTTTTTGGTTCATCACGAATGTTTTGCGAAAAAGAATTGAAGATCTCAATGTCGATGGATCATCGTGATAATAGCTGTGAGTCACTGGATGTAATTGTAGGTTTGGTTCCTCGATATTGTATAGTAGTTTACGGATGAAGTTCATCAGAAGAATAAGACGTGACCTTCGTCATTTTAAGGCTCTCTTGTTCACGTAATTCAGGTCTTGTTAGCGCTGAACGGATTGTAAAAGTTATTGCTGAATAATTGTTGTGTTTTATTGCATGTTTTTGATGATTGCAATGGTTCAAGGCGAATTTGGAATGGACTGCTTTGTTGGGATGATTGTCTCATCTTTTTGATGATACTTCCCTGTTTCAGAATTACAGTTTTGTTTTGTTTTCATATCTTCGAATTATTAGGCAAAAAAGTATTATTGAAGGTTTACTGATGATGGTTGTGAGAGACACCATTTTTAGGAAACCCAAAATATTTTTTTGAATCTACTACAAACGCGTTTATCTCCTAGTTTTTTTTTTTGCTACATCGCAATTTCTTTGAGCCACCTAATTCAGTGGCGTGTAGTGTAGTGGAATCTTATTGATAACAACATCATTGAAAAGGCTAGTTTTCCATTGAAACGTGCATGCCCAAAAACGTGACAACTCCGAACCAACAATTATTTATATCCTATAATCTTAGAATCAGCCATATTAAAATAAAATTATAAATCACTCGTAAACAACCGGTACTATACTCGAGTATGCTGAAAGTTGATTTATGTAAAACTTAGTTCCAACCATGAATTTCTCCCGTCCATATCGAATTATCTCAAGACATTATCAACTTAACGAATCTATTTTAGCTGAACTGATTTTCCATGCAACCTAATTAATTATGGTGTATGAACACTTCCATGTAACCACCTGAACCAAATATGTCAGTCTATAAATTCAGTGTGCCCACATCCTAAGCTTCATGCTTATTAAATTGCATGCATTATTTATGAGATAAGTGATTGTTTCAATATGAATCAGTTCCAGAAAGCATTTTAATTATTGCAAGAGTCATAAATGGATGTACAATGCTATTGTATAAGGTAGGAGCGAAGTCTAGAGAAAATAGTTCATGAGTTTCAGTTTCTTTTTTCTATCACACAATGGATTGACTCCTTTTCCACTTTGTATCCTTTCTAAGGACCTCGGGTTCTGGGGGGGGGGGGGGGCTTAAGCAACTGAGTACATTTGGGGGCTAAGCAACTTAAGTACATTTCTTGGAATCTGAGAGTTGCTAATATTAATAATACTTTTATCATTCATGTACATTGTAAATTTACAAATTTACACAAATAAAGTCATCTGAATCTGAATCTATGCTCAAACAAAATAATATACTTTTACACAGCGGCAAACGACAGGGGGGAACGGAAAATGTTCCCCCGAAATTTTCTCAACCGATACTAAAAAAAAACTTAATTTGTGTCTTTCATGGATATGAGAATCTTTTTTGTAGGTGATATTCCCTTGAAAAAATTTTTCAGTTGATGTCCCCCTCGAAAAAATGTCTGAATGATGTATTAATGTCTGAAATAATTTTTTTATTGCTGATGTAGCCCACATTAGTCTGAAACTTATGCATGGGTAATGAGGTGAATGATGAAACAATTATGTTAGGAATGGTGGACCTACAGACCTGCAGAGTAGGTTTCCACCACCGGGTTTTGGTAAATGTTTTAGTAAAATTAGTATAGAAAATTAAAATTAAAAAGTTGAAATTAGTTCCTGGATTTCTTGTTCTATGACGAACTGAGTTGTTGTTATTATTAACTTTTTAAGTGAATTCAACGACTTGCAGTCAAATTTTTATTAAGAATAAGTAGTATTTTACTTAGCCTACTCTGTAGGCCGAACGTTTTCGAA
>OX418226.1:18236013-18238982 GCA_948455865.1 Conomelus anceps | reverse complement strand
AAGAAGAAGAATAGGCAAGAGAAGAGGATAAAAAAAAGAGAGAAGGATGGATAGAGGACATGAAAGACAAAGGAAACGACAGAGAGAGGCGAGACAGTGTCAAAACGTCGGATGGGCGGAAAGATAAAGAAGTAATTGCTACACAAATCCGTTTCATAACACATTCGAAGAATCTGCGAGGGCGTGTGCAAGAAAGAGAGAACGAGAAAGAGACAAAGAGGAAGTGAAAAAGTGGGAGGAAATTGAGCCACTGATGTTCCAAATTTCGAGTTTTTTTGGGTGGATTTATAGAAAGAAATATTTATTTATAAAAATGTGATGTTTTCCATGACGAAATACTTAATGAACAATCTAATATTAAAACTGACACTGTCTTTCACTTTTATATAATGTTTTACTCACATATATTGGAGATGCTTGAGGAATGCATTTCACTTCTGTGTCTAAGCTGCGTCAGCCTGCCGCCAGGGGTCATGCTTTGTTGAGGTTAGGATGAGCAGCCATTATGTAGTTAAAAATTGCGTTTGATTTGAATTGTGTTTAGTCGTTGAGTAGGTTGGTTCTATCTTGTTTATCGTGTTTGAATATTTCATATTGCTCCAGTGTATTTAGTTTGTGGCTTTTTTTGGAATGTGTGTCCAGAATTTCTAAGTCAGTTTGGATGTTATTGTGTGAGTGTCCAGTGGTGATATGCAAATGTTGAGTCAGAGTTGCAATGTAGTGCTTTGATGTGTTCTTTGTATCTTGTGTTGAATGATCTGCCTGTTTGTCCTATGTAGTACTTGGGGCATGTGTTGCATTTTTTAGAAATTGATTTTTTAGGACATTGAGAAAATATGTTGTAAAATTTCATCTGGGGTATTTGTCCTGCGACAGCTCGCTAGATTGAATGACAAAAAGTTACTTTTTACAGCTTACCATAGGCTCTTACTGTCACATATTATGTATGCTATCTTAGTATGGGGTAATTCATCAAAACGAAATCTTGATAGGGTGTTTAAGATCCAAAAGAAAGCGGTTAGGTGTATAGAAAGAGTAAATAGATTAGATTCATGTAGGCAGTTGTTCAAGAGACTTGGTCTCCTAACTGAACCCTGCTTATATGTGTATGAAGCTACTTTATAATTATGTAAAAACTAATGATATTAACCAAAATCTTGATGTACATGATTATAATACAAGAAGCCGAGGAGATTAATACTTGGTGAGTCACAATAGTAGCTTATTCAAACAAAAACCTAGTTATATTGGTAGGAAATTCTACAACAAGCTACCGCAGTTTTTTAAGAGTCTTGAAAATATAGAAATATTTGAAAACAATTGAAAAAATATTTAGTTGATAAAGCTTTTTATAGTGTACAAGAGTTCCTCTCACATCAAAATTAAGCCTCACCTCTAATAATTGATATAGTAATTATGGTATCTAGTGTATAATATAGTTGATCTGACTTGTCTTATACTCCTTAACTGGAGTCTCCAAGACGTAATCTACAAAATAAAAAAATCCTGGTTTGTTGAATTTGTGAATTGTGCTGTTTGTTAGGTGAGTTGGTTTTTGTTGGATCTGGTGTTTCAGGTTGTTTGTTGCTCTGAATGCTGTGTTAAATCCGGATTCTTGGAAGATGTAAGCTATTTTGTGTGATTTTTGTTGAAATATGTGAGTGTGACAAATCTGTTTTGGTTTGCAGGTTTTGGATTTTTATTTTCATAATGCGCTTAGTGAAGTGAAATACAGTGTCAGTTTTAATATTGAAGTAATTCAATATTAATGAAATGAAATACAGTGTCAGTTGTAATATTAGAAATATTTTATAAAACTTTAGAATGAAATGATCCAATAGACAAGTTTTTAATTGTATGACACATAAGTTTGCGCATTATGAGAAACATCAAATATACCCTAAAATCAGAAAGCATAAAGTTTATAACTCCAAATTATGTTCTTTCAAGTCGATACAGGGGCTCTGAGAGACATAAGAAATGATCTGATAACCTCTTTTAGTGTTTACACCGGAACCGACTATTATGCATTAATTTAAAACCCATTAGCTGTGTTCCCGTTTCAAAAAAACGATTTAGAGCAAGGCAGATATGGATAAACTGAAGAAGACGCTAATTTCTCATATAGAGAAATTAAGATAATACAGATAATATTATAAATACAGATAATATTATAAATACAGATAATAAGGAGTAGTAATTTGAGTTTTAAAACTGCAAAACAAGATATTCTACACTTAATAAACACTACAATTTAATGGAAATAAGGATAATAATTTTTTCCTACAGTTACCCAACAAAGCGGTTATTTTTGCACTCCTTGTAGTACGTAAAACAGCTGATTCCTGAACTATTTTACTTTGCCGCACTCCAGCTGACTTTGCCGCACTCCAGGTGTGCCAACTGTAGGAAAAGTGTGTGAAAGTGTAACACGTGCTGAAATTATCTTTGCTGCACTCGAGAAACTATTCCGCACTCGCCTTCAGCTCGTGCGTAATGCATTTATCTCGTGCAGCAAAGATAGCCGAGTGCCGTAGCAGGTATCTGTTCATTCAGTGATAAGCTACGAAACTCTGGGCGCTCTTTGTAAGGGTGGCCGATTGGATTGGCCAGCTAAAAGACTCTGTTCTCTGCTGTAAAATCACTTCCCGGTGGTTCGGAACCCACCTAAAACTGTAGGTCCAACTCATCAATCACCATCACCCAATTCATTACCCACGCACAAGTCTCATACCTATGCGGGTAACCCATGCACTAGTTTCACAAATAACTATAAAAATAATGTAGGCTGGGCTTTTTATTGACTGATTACCAAACCCAAGTGCTTTGTGATAAAATGAAGCTTTAGTTGCTTGTTGATCTGAAATGGATGTACTGTAATTATTAATAATAAATAATTTGTAATTTACTGGAATTTCAGATTTCAAAACAAAGCCATTGGTAGTAAAATCTAAATACTTTTCTTAGAG